>CM016562.1:42146278-42631205 GCA_003412495.2 Echium plantagineum
TGAGGATTTTAAAGTGGGAACCTCATTTCACACCGATGATTGAATCACCTATTGTTCCCTTGTGGATTCGAATGGAAGGAATACCACTTTACATGTTCGAGGAAATGCCGCTATTGCAAATTTCAAATGCTATTGGAAAGCCGTTAATAATCGATGCGAGAAATTTGAATAGATCTATGTTGAACAGTGCAATTGTTTGTGTCGAACTTCATATTTTTAAGCCACTGATTGACTCGTTTTGGGTCTGCTTTGGGTATATTTTGAGGATTTTAAATCGGGTGTTGTCAAGGAAAACTTCGAAGTCAAGGTCTTCTATGACTCTCTTCCAGATTATTGTCCAATTGTTCTCATATTGGACATAGGATGGAGGATTGCAAATGGAAGATATCTTCTATTCAAGCTATGGATGTGAGCCAAACACATGTTGAAAAGAATAAGGGGATTAAAATTAAGCATACTCAGGTACAGAAGGTGACTAAAACTTGGATTGTTGTGAACCCAAAATCTGGAATTTTGGAAAAGAAAGAGCCTTATGCAGGTGGAGGCCGAGCCCAGATTCGAGGATGGTACTTCGTCAGTAATGGTGGATGAAGTGCAGGTGGATGAAGTGCAGCCGGTTGATGAGCATAAAGCAGATGCTATTGATATGGGCAAAAATACTGCAGTTGGTGAGAAAGAAGAAGACAATCAAGGGCCATCAAGCGCACCATGTTTCGATAATGCAGTTAGGATCAAAGAAACACAGGTGGTTCAGGTTGATATGCTCAAGGAAATGAACACACAGGTTGGACAGAATGAAAGGAATTGTGAGCAAGATTGGCATTATGTAGCTAGAAAAAAGAATAACAGTGCAAGAGGGAAAGCTACCACTTTATTGGAGCCATATTCTGACCAACAGAAAGAGGAAAATACACAGAGCCAGGGCGATCCTTTCTCTCTAGATTCCTTGCCTAAACAAGGTATTGACCCGGAGATTGCCTCGCATCTTTCGCTAGAAATCTTTGCCAGTTAGACCCGAGCATTTAAAGATCATAACTTCGGCCCGGCAATTGCCGGGCCCTTTTCACTAGTTACTATTATACAAACAATATGGTATGGCTCTTTGTCTAATTGTCTATGGTTAACTAGTGAGTTGACCTTGATGTGGTTGGGTTTTGTGACTTCTTCTATTAACCACATGCATGCACATATATTATCACTTGCAAGTACTTTATTTCAATTTGTTATATATGAACTATCAAATATACATTTTTCTTTGATTTCTTTTACATCTAGCCACCTAAATTATTCCTGTCTCGCCAAATAAACATTAATAGTATTTTTGTAGTTAATAGATACCTGAGCATAAAAATGGCAGATTAACTTTAATTTTTCTACATTTTAATTTCAAAATAATCCTTAATTCATGGGCAAGTTAGTCATATTTAAAAGTTTGAGAAAAGTTAGGGTGCCACTTTGAAAAAGAAACATTTAGGCTCCAATAATTGAGAAAAAGTTCAAGTGCCGTATATAAAAGTAATAATTTGATATTCGAGATTCGTTAATATATTCAATATCCGGTCCGTTGTTAAGATTGCTCGAAATAAACTCAAATTGTCATATGTGAAAGTCTCACATTGAAAATAAAGGAAATAGTTCATCACTTAATAAACTAGGGAGTAACTCCACTTATCACCAATTGGTTTTAAGTTGGTGTCTCCTTGGGTTATGAAGTGTACTCTCTCCTCATATCGGTGTGGCCCGGGCTCGATTAATGAAAAATTCTACATTCGTTTATGACTATTTGATTCATATTCGGTTCGTTTATACTACTTGACTCGTATTAGATATTTGGTTCGTTTTATAAGCATTCGACATTTTCGTTGCCAAGAAAGTCATTAGCTGTTTGTGAATATTTGAGATTGATGAGTGATTTGATTCATTTTGCAGAAGTTCACATTTGATAACTCACTTTAATGTCTTGTTTGGAAGGAGATTTTTTTTGTTGGATTTTGCAGTTTTTTCAGATGTTCTATGAGTTAGAGAAGAAGTAGAACTAAATTCTTTTATATAGTTAAGTTAAAGTGGAAATATATTTAATAAGTTGGTTTAAGTGTGGGTTGGGTTTGTATATAATGAGGTTTAATTAGTTTTGAATGTTGTTTGACTATTTTATCTTTGCAAAAAATTTTAAATATTTTGAAATGTTGAAAAAATTGAAAATAGGAAACATTCGATGTCATTTTTATGTTCAAATACCTATTTAAAATGGGAGTAATTCTGAATTTGTGATGGCTAGATGTAAAAAAATTTGTTTATTTTCTCTCTGACTATTAGTTACACTTACTGCCAATATGATTAATGAGTAATCATATCCTTTTAATTCAACTAGTAATAAGGGATGTGATGGCATATGAATATATGATGATTACACGCTATTTGCATACTGCTATTTGCAAGGTAACTAATCATTACAATAAAAGCAAAATAAGTTAAAGTTACAATAAAAAAATTATTTCAAGCAAATGACTTTTATCTCTGAACTACTCCGTAATAATATAAGGCTACTTCTACATTCTACAATGATCGCACATAGAAGTAAGAATATAAGGCTACTTCTACAATGATCGCACAAAGCCGATCAAAAACATACTTATATCATACATAATTCAAGGGTGCTTCTACGATGATTGTACGAAGCCGATTATGGACTGAATTTCTCAGATGGTCAATTTGTCCCGTAAACTTTTAAATAGGTCAATTTTCCTCCTGAACTACGACGAATTGGTCAATTTGGAGAATTTCACCATAAAATTGATTATTTTTAGGTTTTAATGAAGGATAAAATAGGAATTCAAACCCCTATTTGGTCCCCAAACTGAACACAAAATGTCTATTGTATGTCGATTTCCCATTTTACCTTTTATTAAAACCTAAAACTATCAATTTTATGATGAAATTTCCTAAACTAATCTGTTCGTCGTAGTTCAGGAGGCAAATTTGATCGATTTAAAATTTTAGGGGGCAAATTGACCGTCTCAAAAATTCAAGCTTTTATTTAATCAGTTGATAATAATTTGGGGTGCATTCTGAAATTTAACCTAATTCAATTACCCAAGAAAATATTGACATTTAATAAAGGATAAAAGATTCCAACATACAAGTACTGCATGGAAAAATAAATTACCACTGGGTATAAATAATGCATCTTAAACACTACCAATCTTATACCTTTAAGTTGATGGGAAGTTACATCAGGCATTAAAATAACATAGTCAAAGAGTACATATTTTGCCTCTGTTTGAACAACCAACCACATCCCCATAGCAGAGTAGCTTAAACAGAGCAGTAGACTGGTGTCTGACTTCTTCTCTGTTAACTTTCTTGTCATATATACAATATTTCTCTTTAATTATGAAAAATATTAATCAACTAATTCCTCAATCTAGTTCATTATACTAGCAATTACTCATCACCATGCTCGAATGTCTTTGAAGAGGCTTCCGTCTAAGCAGGGTAAAGAACGGGAATACGGGATGCTGATCATAGAAAAAAAAAACAGAACAAATCTGTGATAGGTATCATTCTCTGATCATTGCATGAGAACTCTCCGGAATTTGGGTTCAGTAAAGTAATCAAGATCCTCATTTAAAGCTCTTTTCCTATTTAGTACACTGCAATTGTGAACATTAGTGTTCCCATTGTTCAGTTTGAGTAAAGTGTCTCCCATGAGGGAGTGAATAGGCAAAAGGGTTGATAATAATGGTGGTTGTGGTGATATAGGAGAAGGGACGGTGACAGGTGGGGGTGGGATTTCGTAGGTGTCGAGTGGCGGTGGCGGGTGGCGCCACTGAGGGAGGGGACCAGCCAAGAGAAGGGTCTGAAGTAGTGGCCCTGCTTTCACAACTGCTTGCAAAAGCTTCCCTTTTTCAGGAAGTGGCTTTGTTGGAACAATAGGCAGGTCTGCACACGGTTCATTTCGGTCGGTTTTTGACATAATATGAAACAATTGCTCTGTTTCCACCATTGTTTTTTGTGGTAAAACTGAATCAAGAACTGATGAAACTATGCTCTCATCGCAATCGGAGGAAGTGAATCCATTGTTGGAGTCCCTTTCTCTTATGGGTTCATCTTCAATGCTTGAAACTCCTGAAAATTGCCCAGATTGCTGATTTTGAAGCTGCATTATATGCTGGTGTTGATTGAGAAGGAGGCTCTCAAAAATCAACCTTTGAGCTTTCTCTTGTGCCTCATCTCTCTCTTTAACTGCTGAGTTGAGCAATTCTTTAAGATGGTTAAGTTCATCATCTCTCATTTTCAGCTCTTCTTGAGCTTTCATCTTTGTGTTCTCCAGCTCCATCACCGTCAGCAGAAGGGTCTGTCTCAATTCCTCCACACCCTACATCAATAACTCAAAATCAATTAACGGATGAAAGAACAATGCAAGAACGAAAAGACATAATGTAGATCGAAAGGAATAGAGAATCTGAATAGTTAACAGGCCGGGCAGACCAAATTCGAGGTATAATCGAACATGTGAAATTGGCGGAACTAGGATAAAAAAAAATGCTGGTTACCGATCATAGTACGAAAAATTTAAATTCAGACAAATTAGTCATGTTGAAAATAATATTATTACAAATTGACAAGAAAACGCAAAATTTTATGATTGACGTGACAACGGCAGGACACCAGTAGTTCCAGCTATGATTACACTCTAAGTAACACAACATACTAAAGAAGTGAAAGAGAAAGATGCAGTGAGGTGAGTTTGTAAATGGTTACCTTTCCTTGGAAGAAGAAAGCATAATTAAGAAAGGGATTGTTTAGATTAGTTTCCATGTTTGAAAAATGATTGGAAGATGAGAAACAAGGAAAAAGAAAGAGGGGAGATTGGGAGAAGTGGGGGAGTATTATTTAGTCTTTGGTGATAGTGCCTCCTTTATAAGGACAACCTTTTTGAACTATGTGGAGAAAATTGTTCTTCTTTTACTGTGTAAAGAAATCTCTGTAACGTGCTTTTGATTTTATTTTATTTTCTTTTGGATGTGTTTGGACAAAAGCAGAAAAGGCCAAAGACTGGAGAGGCACCAATAACCTCTACTGTATAATTACAGGAAATTAAAATTCTACTAATAGTTCTTTTTAGTTAGAAAAGCTAAATAGTCTTTTATGCTAGATATTGTGTTAAATAACCATAAAATACAAATAATTTTATCCAAATGAGATGATGGATTATGTTTTGCCAATAAAATAGAGCCGATCAAACAATTAAATAGAGTCAATATTATAATTAAAACTGTTAGAAAACTGAACTAACTAGTTATGGTAAATATGAAGGGCTAAATGAAATATAATAAAAAATCAAGTTCGTCTATATAATTTCATAAAAAGACCAAATTTAGATCATATTATTGTCATTAAGAGAAGGGGCTTTCCCGATTCTAATGAGACTGGAATATAAATCTTAATGAAACATAATATTGGTATAATTGTTTTGTGGTCAAATACTTTTATAATGGGAGATCTTCCATTGCTAGTTATTGAGCGTGTACTGGATAGATTTCGGGTTGACATAATCACATAATATTGGCAATGAAAATTTTACTCGTGATATTTCAATTACAAGTTCAACTACTTTATCGGACTATCAATAATAGTGCGACGAGATATATATAGTGTGTGTATTTGTGTAGGTATGTGAGAAGTCAAAAATTGATGAGTCTATAGACGTTACATACATAGGTCGAGTGTAGATGTAGGTAGTAATAATAATAGGTGGGAAAAACGAAAATCGGCGGCAAATGCGGGAGTAAAGACAAGTCTGATACTCCTCCAATAACATTAAACAGCCACCTCTCTGTTTTTTCTCCTTTCCGACTCTGACTACACAATCTAAATGCTCCTCCCACCTTCTATCTATAGGATGTTTGACTTGGTCTTCTCAGCTATCCTACTATTCTCATGGACTCTTCACTTCAGTTTTCTGTTTTTGTGTATCCTCTATGTATTGGTTTTGCTTTCTCATAAATGCTCCAATTCTTATATCTTAAGGAATTTTTTATTAAATGCACTCATATTATGGATGCACAACGGAATCAGGTAAGTGAACTTATGGATGAACAAGAGAATTAGATACGGGATTCTAAAGAGTTGAAGGTGTTGTTCACTGAATTTTATTCTAATTTGTTTTCCATATAGACTCGAGATAGAACAAGGAACTATGATTTACTGCAAACCAAAATGCTCACTGATAATGATCAGGAGTGGCTTAGTGCACTCATATTATAAGTTTATGACTCGTGTTTGATTAATTGTAAAATCGTTACGTTTATTTCTGTTTTCGAGTGCACAAAAAAGATAAATGATTGAATACATTTCACTTTGTCAAGAGACTAATTAAAGCTTTCATGTTAACGACTTTAACACAAAGTTTATCTTTTTATAATAGATATATCCACACTGCATAAAGAGACGAGATTGTTGATACTTACTCCTATTTTAATTAGCGTTCAAAGACCTATATCAAATGTTCACAGATAACTCGCTTAAAATGAAATTTTAATACTACTATTGCCAAAACTTAAATACGAATTCTTCAATTCAATCTGCATATGTATTTATCATTATACAATGTCTGTACCGGCTTAATACTTTGATTTCTGTTTTGGCTTAAATGAAAGAGTTTAAATTTTCTAAACTTTTGTGCCAATAAAGTATTCCCTGAAAATCAATGAATGAAATGTATATATTTTTAAATGAAAGCTCTACCTCTAAGTCTAACAAATTCTGCTTTCTTACAAAACAAATGTTTATAACAGCATGGTTATTGATTGACCCGTATAAGGTAAGTTTAGATTTCTAACACGACGGTTTTAGTGATTGACCTGTGTGGAAAGGTCCGTTGTTGCAGGTGCAACTTCCAGAATATCTCTCAACATTCTTAATTCTTACTAGGAATGTCGTATCAACTAAGCCAGACCATTAACATATACTACCAAGTATATACATTCTGTAATAATGAGATTTTTTTGTTTTATAAATTCGCGATGAGAATGACAACCTAACTATCGAATATAACGATTCAAAAATATTGAAATAATCAATACAAAATGTATAACAAAATAACATTTAGAATATTTACAACAAGTACAGTAAAAATAACATCAAACAAATATGCTTCCGATGATAATTATACCTTAGACCTCTTAGTAGAAGCTATAATCAAATATATTAGGCTAATAGCTATTGATAGTGTGCTAATGGGAATTAGGTAGATTCTTTAGCCTTTTGATTACAATCTCGAAATCATCTTTTTTCAGTTGTCCACTTATTAATAAAGACTTGTTCTACTCAACTTTATTAGGCTCCTTTTATTCTCCGGCTACAATAATGAATAATATTACTTCGTAATTTGAATGTTTTTCGATCTCTTTTAATAATATCCATAATTCCTTTGACTAAAGGAGGAAAACAAAGGTCAAGCTCGCACTGAAAGACTTTATCCTAATAGAATTAACCATATCTACATCTATAGTTTATAAAACATAGAAATAATGTTTATATGTAAGTCATGGAAAGAATGGTGTAATTTTTTAGTGGTTAAAAATTAAGTTCTTGCAAATTAAAGGAGCTATATGTGATATATGCATCTAGAACTCCTTTGAAAAGCGATTGGTAAAATAACCATACTTCACACTTAAAAGTAGGGACGTTTCGGTTCGGTTGTGTCTATTTTTACGAGTTTTTTGTGTGAAATTAATCCTATCATTTTTTACTACTTGAACCGATTCAGTGAAAATTATTTGGATTTGAATAGATACGGTTGATGTCGGTTTTGAGGCAAAATAGGTTCGGTTGATGTCGGTTTTGAGGCAAAATCGATTCGTTTCGTTCGTTTTTCAGTTTTGAAACAAACAAAAAATGTACGTGTATAATTTCAAGTTAAATAGAGACTATACGTCCACATAAATTCAAAAAATAAAATGAAAATACATGCGTCACGATAGAACACATTTTAAGAAACACAAACTTGATCATTTACTCCTAAATGAAGGTTCCGTGTCATGTTGGTTTTTTCTATCTTCCTTGGAGATTTGGTATTAAGTTACATTATTCGATTTATAATTCAATTGACCAAGAAACCTTTAACACCAATCAGGAAAATTTAATTTTTAAATTTTTTCTTTTAAAAAAGGTCAAACTTTTAAATAGCTAGAATCAAAGATTCCAAAGAAACAAAAGGGAGACAAGTAAATATTGATGATGAGATTGGTACTTTAGACAACATATTATCTATCCTTCAATTATTTGAGAATATTACCATGTACTATCACAATAATTTTGCAGTATAAAACATCATATCCACACAAAATTGGCACTCCAAATATTCTTAGTTTTCAAGCAACCCAATTTGAGATTCACTTTGGCATCATCTTCAGGTTAATTTGTATGATTAGTTAGTTAGCTATGGGAGAAAAAGTTAATGTAATGGTGTAGCTAGGTGCACCTTTTTATAGTATCGCACAAGTGTGCTTGCTTTATTCTGAATATCTTTCTTTGGATTACTTAAATTAGATACAGAGGAATTTAGACAATCAATTTGGAATCTTTAATACTCCCTCCGTTTCTTTTTATTTGATTGTTTGAGCATTTTTTCTATGTTTCTTTTTATTTGATTGTTTACAATTTCAATGCACTTTTTACAATCCCAATGCACCTTTTTACAATTTCAATGCACCTTTTTACAATTCCAATACACATTTTTACAATCTCAATGTAATTTTTCACAATCTCTTAATAAAGTATTTTTTCCCCAAACAATCAAATAAAAAGAAACGGAGGGAGTAATATATAAATTGAAACATGCAAAAAATAAGTTGCAAGAAAATGTTTCTTTTTGTTGAGTTTAATGTTTTTAGAATTTGTTATTTCATGAATTATTATAATAATGTATTTAAGTTTTCTAAAACTATCGAGTAATCATTCCAAAAGTAAATTGTCATAAAAATAAACAAAGCAATAAATTTATCAACAATTTTAAGATGTTGACATGGTCTAAATTTGATCGATGGCTTGAAATTGATGCTAATAATCTTAATTGGTGTTAGCTCTCCAAGTAACACAATGCAACAATCAAAGAACGCATTCGCTCGCACAACTCGACTATCCGAACTGCCATCCAGCACAAGGGTACATATCTGGTATTTAGTCTAGTCGACCAAAGAACGTTATCATTTGACATTTAAAATAATCAATTTCTATGCTATGGGAGCTATTTATACAATATTTCAACCATCAAAATATAATCTATATATCCAACTTTCAAAAATAAAATTAGTACTCCCTCCGTTTCTTTTTATTTGATTGTTTGAGCATTTTTTCCATGTTTCTTTTTATTTGATTGTTTACAATTTCAATACAACCTATTACAATTCCAATGCACCTTTTTACAATTCCAATGCACCTTTTTACAATTCCAATACACCTTTTTAAAATCCCAATGTAATTCTTCACAATCTATTAATAAAGTATTTTTTCTCCAAACAATCAAATAAAAAGAAACGGAGGGAGTATTAATTATATTTGTGTTAATTTCATATAATAATGTGGATGAGATAAAAGTAAAAATGAAGTGATACTACTACTCTTTGTGCACAAGGATGCATGATCATATCACCGATTTGGGGCATCAAATCAAAGTAAAAGAATCCAAAGTGGTCGTTGAAGAAAAGCAAAAAAGTAGAGCTGCAGACTATATTGGTAGCACTAAGTATTGCCATCCTTCGAGGGCGCAATTGAATGCAAATAATGGAAAGTGCTACTTTCTAAAAAACTGTCATCAACCTCTCTATCATAATATAACGCGCTTTTGAGTCTCCAAGTATAGTAGCTGCATGCAATGATAAGACTACTGAATAAACATTTTTTTCTTGTCCTTTATTTTCTTCTTACTCCATCCATTCATTTATATATATCACACATTCCATATCGGATATGGGTGTACTCCTACATCAATATATAAGATTTTGGGCACATTTCATATCGGATATTGATATATTCCCGGATCAAATATATAAGATCTTGAGCTACTCCATCTACTGCCAATTGATTTTAGAGTGGAACCCCATAATAAGCCAAACCCGAGTTAATGAGGCACGTGTAACCCCGCCGATGTTGTTCCTGGCTTCGGGCAAATAATACTGGTGAGGAAAATTCAGGAACATTGGGTTACCAGGGGGAGTGTTAAGAAGTACCTCCCACATCGAAAGTCCTCCCGGGTCAATATATAAAATATTGGACTACTCAATCTATTGTCAATTAGTTTTGGAGTTGAACCCCTTATACTCTTAACAAAAACAAATTAAGCAATATCTCACATGCTTATATTATTTTTTACCGACTAATAAAAATTATGATCAAAATTTTCAAAACTAGTCTAAAAATTGAAAAAAGGCTTTAGAAAAAAAGAAGGGAGGGAGCATTCTTGCATCTCATGTGGGTTGAAATGATATGATCATATATGTGAATGTATTTGTATGTGATGATTATTTCAACAAATGATGCTATTATTTTCAATGATCATGGACTTGGTTAGCAAAGAATCTTTCTTTTAATTGGTCCCTTTTTATTTCTAGTCTAAATTTGGTGCCGAACACTACGATGGAAGATGTATTGAATAAGACGGTATGCTAGTTGTGTTACATTATTTTTTTTTCTTCAAGTTTCAACTACGTGTTTAACAAAATATAGGAAAATTTGGGATTTATATACTTTGTTATATAAATTGATGAAATTTGCCTAAAACTTTATTGTGAAAGTGATTTATCAAGTTGGTCAAATCTACCTCCGAGTAAGTTTATAAAGTTAATGTTTAACAAATTCTCAATTAGGTTGTTACTGCTTTAATATTTCGTCGATAATATTTACTATGTATTAATATAAGTGATTGTTTAGTTAGTTAACTGTAGTTTACTATGTAGATTTTCTCTTTTGTCTTTCATTAATTAAAGGTAATCATTACATATTAAGATAAAGAATTAAATTAATTTTATAGGGGGTAAGGAAAAACTACGACTAGTGATCAAAGCAATTATCAAATATTTTGTGGCAAGAATATTAATTTGAACAATCACTTATATTGACACATAAGAAATAGGTACAATAATCGTTCATTCTGTTATTTATAAATTCACGGCCCTTACTAAAAAAATTCAACCAAGTATCCATTTAACAATTACCAAAAAGCATAACATTAAAATCACATGAGATACTCCAACATAAAAAGAAGCCAATAACAAACTAAACTAATAGGTTTTATTTTTGATAATTAATTAGTTTTTTATATTATAAATTAGCTATATATAAGAGTATGAATACAATGATATTATAATAAAGAATATCAAAATATGAGAGAAATTGTTTCTAACAAGGTTTAGGCACAAAACCTCTTGATTAAAACATTGGGTCACATATCACCAGACTATTGACTTTATTCAATTTAATAATTAATTTTATAGACATTCAACTCTTTACTATTAGAGCGTTTGCAGCAGATGCCTCAAATCACTCCTTATTCTACATATAGAATAAGGAATTTGAAAAAACAGTGAAAAGACACAAATGTCAGATTCTCTATTCTAAAAAATCCTCAAAAAAATTTTCCACCAAAGCTCACCAAGCCTACTTTTACACCATCCTCAAATATGTACTTTCACAATTAAATATCACATCCTTCCATTTTATTTTTATAAGAATATTGATTCTATAAATTTATTTTATATTGAAGCTAAAAATTTATATTGAAGCTTAAAAATATAAATTTATTTTAAATTTTAATTCTTTCAAATTTTATAATTTTCATCTTTATATTAAATTAATTTGAATTTGTCTTCAACATTTAAATAATTGGAGTTGTCTTCAACTTGGAGCTAAAGATATAAAAAAAAAAGATTGATTTGAGGAATATAAATAGTGAATCTGATTTTGTATGAAATGTTAAAAGTATATCATAAATTTAATAAAGTGATATGAGGAGTTGATTTAAAGAAAATTTTATAAAGAATCAGCTGCGAATGATCTTATTGATTGTCAATTTGGGCGAGGAAATAAAGCTTCAAGCCTTCAAGTGCGAGGTCATGCTTAAATGGGTTTGCTTAAGAGTTAAACAACAGTCAACAGGCCAGGCTGGAGACTAGAGTCTGAAGGGATTCACAGACCACAGTTTGCAATAGTCCATTTACGGGAATATCCATACTAGGCCTAAGTTCATTTGGAAGCCCACTTAATGCTGGGCCGAAGATTTAATTTATGAAGTAGAAATATAGGAAAATGTTGTAAATAACATACTATACTTTTTTCTTTGTAAATTAGCGATGAATTATGAATACAAAGGTATTACAGACAATACATAAATTTCTTAGTAGAGAGCTAGAGTATAATATGAGACAGATTTGTCTCCAAACAGGTTCTAACCCATGAAAGGTTGGGTCGGATGCCACTAGGTTATTGAGTCATCGACAAATAAAATAGTACTATACTTTTTGGGCGTACATTGGATAGTCTTCACGCTGACAAATGACACATAACATGCTCAAACAAAAAAGCATTAACAGAAAAAATTGAGCTCATGACATTAGAATTATGTGACTTTTTTTTTTAATTTTTTTGTGTAATATTTTTTCAATCAAAGTATTAAAATCAGCACATTTATTATCCAAACATTTTTTTCCTTTTTTGTTTGTTAAATATTAAAAATAAAATTAATGCTCCCAAAACATAGGCGAAAGTACGATCTAAGCTATATTCACTGCGTGACGAATAAAATGCATATCTTTGAATCAAACCCAACTGTCCCATTCCCCCCCCCCCCCCCCCCCCCCTCCATCCCGCCAGCCTCTCAACCCCCTTTTTCTCATCTTCACGTTTTTTAGGAAAATTATTAATTCTTCAATTCACAACCCATTCTCATTTATCTTCTATTCAGGTCTGTTTTCTACTCTTCTTCTTCTTTTTCTATTCTTCATATCCAAATATTCTATAAATTTCTCATTTTTTTTTGCATAAACTGCATTTTTTGTTTGGGTATTTACCGATTATTCTATTTAATTTTGGTTTATGTTTCTTGATTTGTTTGTGATTGCTTTTGCAAATTCAAACATTGATTGTGGTTGGTTAGATTAGTCATTTTCTTGCATCTTTCCTTTCTTTAAGACACCATTAGCGGTTTATGTTTGCTTGGTTCCTTACGTCAACGTGTTGTCTTTTCCCGCTTGCCCATTCTACCCTTAATTTCGTTCATTGGGAACACTCAAAATGGTGTTGTCAACCTCCTTTTTATTTGCATTGTAATCATGGTTTTTTGTAGTTGTTGAGTTATCTTTTTGTGATTGTATTTTTAATAAAGGTGGTGAATCAATGAGATTTTTAAGTTGTATAAATTATACGAGTAATGAAGTAATTTTGATTTTAATGTTTAACTTGTTTTCGTTATTGAATTGATATATCGGAAGGATGATTACATCATGTTTTGTGACATATGTTATGTTGAATGTACATGTTGGATCCTGTACCCCACTCGATGTCTACTTATGTGTCTAATGCATCACGACGTTTACAAAATATGATTATAATTAAAAATAGCATGCGCCATAGAAGAGTCATCGAGTAGGGATAGAGGATCCGGAGACTTGAATATGTGGTCACAACTTTGAAACAACTCTCATTTTTTATGTAAAAGCATAATATAAAATGCCTTTAAGATATTCTAGTGGTCAATTGTCTCCCATATTCTTGGGGGGCCAGTTTCTTTGTTTTGCACCTATCCCATGCCTCCAATGTTGTTCTGTTTTCACATTAAGTCTCCTCAGGAATTGAGTTTTCTATTTTTTAGTTAATTAATTATTCTTAGCTTTTGCAGAACGCGTTTGGGTAAAAGTTGTTCCGGGCAGCCTAAAATCGAGGCTTCTCGGGCTGTCAATACCGCATAATTGTTGACAGCCCGACTTTTCTCTAACAGGTAGAGATTGAAGTTGACTGTTACTTTCATGTTTGACCATGTTGCGCTAAAGTTGATCACTTCATCCATGTATTTTTCATGTGTCTTAGTGTGTTGTATTTAAGGTGGTCCAATAGTTGTTAAATTAACATTGTGCAGGGAAATACCGACGATTTTTTGAATGCTTTGGTTATAGGGCTGATTGGGGACGTCCTATTCACATAGCAAATCCCAGTTAGTGGGATAAAGATGGCGTTTTTGCATGGAAATCTTCAACGGCCAATAATTGCTGTGTCTGCAGCTGCGGTAGCTTCTATTTCTGCTCTCCATGATAGAGTGCTTCCTTCCAAGTCATCAGCTGCTAAGCATGCTTTGGAACAAACTAATTCTTCTGTTTGTGATTCAATATGCAAAAGTAGCTCATCTTGGGCATGTCAGATATCGAGTTCGAAGCTTTCTAGTCTACTGTTTGTAAGCAGAATCAGAGTGCCTGTCCCAAATATCAAGAATTCTATCCCCAATAGAGTTTCAAGATCCGTTTCAAATCAATTTTACACCTCAACGGCATTTTCTTTGCCCTTTGTTAACTCTACTCAGACAGTAAGCTTGGCCAAAGCTGCAGAACCCGCTGCATATACATACATCGCCCCTTCCCAGCCATCAGATCTGTTGTATAGATGGCATTTGCCGGATCCTAAAGCGATTGATGTCTCTGGCCTCTCCGATTATTCAACTGCCAAGTCTAAGACAGTAGTTATATTGCTCGGGTGGTTAGGTTCTAAGCAAAATCATCTCAGGAGATATGCAGATTGGTATACCTCTAGAGGATTCCATGTTATTACCTTCACTTTCCCTATGGCTGATGTTCTGAGTTATCAAGTGGATGGAAAGTCCGAGCAGGAAGCAGAATTGCTTGTCAACCATTTAGCCGATTGGTTGGAAGAAGAGCGTGGAAGGAATTTGGTTTTCCACACTTTTAGTAACACTGGATGGTTGACGTGAGTTCAGTTTCTATAATCTATAATAACAGAAGTAAAAGTTCGGTCACATTTTGCTCTAATACTCACACTAAGGTATCTTGACATTTGACTTTCAGGTATGGAGTAATGTTGGAGAAGTTCCAAAAAGTAGATCCCTCTCTGGTGGGTAAGATTAAAGGTTGCATCGTGGATTCAGCCCCTGTGGCAGTGCCTGACCCACAGGTAAATCCAAATTATGGTTACATTTACCACTATCAGTCTGGCGTGAGCATTTAAAAATCTATGTTTTTAAATGTGTGCATCTAATGTGACGTACAATCCTCCTTGCATCTATTAAAAACATATCTGTACATTATAATATGAACCTCTGCTCTGTGTTAATTTGTTTAGGGTACTAAGTTCCCGTATCTGTTATCTCGACTTGCTTGCTCTGACGATGCTAAAACTATCTTTCATTCGGTTGGTTTATTGAATTTACTAATTAGAAACTGTTTTTCCATGGCCTATGGACTCAAAGATTTATGTTATTTAGAGGTATTGAGGCATGTTGACTAATTATAAGCTGTCAAAGATCACAGTTGACTTGTATTTTCTTAAAACTTAATTTTGAGATCTTGATGAGAATGTATTAATTTGTACTAGGTCTGGGCCTCTGGATTTTCTGCTGCTTTTCTCAAAAAGCGCAGTGTTGCCACAAAAAGCATACCTAGTCTGAAGGCACCCGAAGGAGAACAGACAGTTGGAAACAAGGTTGTTTTGGAAGCTAAGCCTGCGGCAACTGAAGCTATGCTCTTAGCCGTTCTCGAAAGGATCTTTGGAGTCGTCTTAAATCTTCCTAAAATCAATAGGTATGACTTCTTATCTATTCAAAATTACCTTGTTGGCTTATACCTTACCACATTACAACCCAGTTAACTGAATATTCATAGTTCCATTCGTTGATATATCTATTGGTATAACCATTTCTTTATATACATTTTCGTTGTAAAAACTAATGCGTGATGGTTGAACTGCATATTATAATCAACATTCATTAAGTGATGATTGAATCGTGTCTAATATGACTATCTTTTGCACTAAACTTGTTGGTAATATAGATGGATGCACCTCTTTATGCCAAATGATTTATGCGCAGCGCTGCCTTAACCAAATGAATACAGAGTGTTGCCTTCATAATCTGTGAATACATTCAATTAAATTGTTGCTGTCTCGCTTATATTCACTTATAAGAAGTTTGCGATCAATTTTCAGGAGGCTTTCAGATGTGCTGGAAGTATTAACATCTCGACAACCTAACTGCCCTCAATTATACATATATAGCTCTGCAGATAAGGTGATCCCTGCAGAATCTGTTGAATCTTTCATAGAGAAGCAGAGGACAGCAGGACGAGAAGTCAGAGCGTGTAACTTCATCTCAACGCCCCATGTTGATCATTTCCGTAATGACCCCAAGTTGTATAGTTCTCAGCTCACACAATTTTTTGATGATTGTGTGCTGACTAGCTGCAAGCGTCCCTAAATTTATAGCATCACTAACAAGTAACAACCTTAGAATGATTTTTCCTCCTCTCATTCAGAGGTGCCCCAATAGTTTGATTCTTTAAAGCATATAGTTTACAAAACAGACAAAATGACTTCTCACCGTCCTCAACATTATTTTCTTTTGTAATTTTGAAAGAAAGTAGACAATCTTCGTGAAACGGAGGTTCTACTGAAGTACATAACTTTTTCATATACGATTATATTTATTGGATTTTGAAGTTCTTAAACTGCAGGTATATTGTTTCGAACCTTTTTATCTTATCATCCTATGCTACATTCAGTAATTTATTACAATCATCATCTAAGAAATTCAAGAATCAATAACTTCAATGTTTTGGATGCTTGGATGCTTCAATGTTTATAAGCAAGTGGACATCTCAAAAGCCTCCAAGACTTCAATGTAATCTATATAAACTTCACACATAATTCATCAAATATTCTTCATGCACATTCAGGTGTAAGTGAATGGTCCCTCCCATGATCAAGGCAATAATCATACACCTTGAAATTCCTTTGCACCCAAGCCATGGCCTCATTTTGCTGGGTGCTCAGCCCCCTACCACCCGAGGGTGTACCAGAAAACGGATGACAAATGGCGTTGCTGCTGGTCGAGCAACCACTCGCCTTGAAACTCTCATACCTCCCTACAAAGGGCTGATAATTGTAGTCAGCTTTGTATTTTCCATGCTCTGTAGCCCATGATGAGGCATCCCAAATTGAACCATACAAATACATAGGCCTTTGAGGAAATGTTGGATTACTTTTCCTAGGGTACCTTCTGATTGGGACATCGTCTACAAAAAATCTGTTACATCAAAACAAAACCAAAATTACACGTAAGAGAACTAACCAAAGCAATTAGAAACAAGCATTGATTACTTGAAATAACGTTGAAACGAATTCATATGCTGATTTGTTACAAGGCCTTGTCAAATAATTTCATGCCATACTTATCGATAGTTAATAGTCTAGTGATATTTAACCCGAGCTTCTACGAGGAGGTTTCGGGGTTAACTCTTGCTGGAAGCTCATACTGTCTTTATAGTACATACTTTAATTACTAATTTTTCTTCCATGTCACACTTAATACCAAATCTTGTATAAGAAGGGTACATAAATTGACAGAAAAATTGTTAGTGATTTTGTGGTCCACAAAGATGGAAATTTTATTTTCTCCAATAATGTCTGCCAACGATATTGCAATGTCAATTTGTCTCTCACCATCCAATGATATGTAAATGTTTATTACTATTATTTGGACCAAAAGTGTAACAAGAATGGGCATTCATAAATATTGGAATCGCTATTCTTGGAAATGAATCTAGAAATGGAAAAATAATAGTGATATGATATCAAAAAATGTATATGTCTGTTTTGGTCATAAAAACTAATTATAAGAAAATTACATGTTAAATATCCATATACATAGTAATATACAAATTACGCATATATATGAGTTTATACCGTATATTGTATCTGGATGATTTACTTCACGGACGAGGGCACGAGGCATCTATTTTAGGTTCAAGTTCAGTTTGATGAATTCCTTCAACTGGTTAGTATTATTATATGGAATGATTATTAGATAGACTTATAATTGAAAAAGAAAGTAAAAAGTATGGAACAAACTGTCATATGCATAATGAATGCCTAAAAAGCTATAATAAATTCAACAAAATGATGCATGCATGCATGGACATTTAAAATGGATGAGCTAAAAATTGACCAATTGAAAAAATTAAAGAAGATCAGATATAAGTTAAAAGGAGCACATTTTGGAGATTATAGAAATAATAGATGCATGATTATTAGCCAACAACAAATATAGTGAAAACTTACATGATTTCAGTAGGATTCCACAAAATTGCATAGTTATGAAAATCATGTGTGGGATCAAACCAAAGGTGAAATTGCATTTCCCTTCCAATAATATTATTTCCATCACCACTCCCTTTGGCATAGACATTGGTTTGCAAAATATAAGGTTTGTCCAAAGTTGTTCCAAGAAATTCTATGTCAATCTCATCATGATACCCTTGAAGCTCTTCTTGGTTTGATAGCTGCCATTGCAACTCATTATCAACATATATAAATTCAATATTCCGAACATGATCAAGGACGAAACCAATAGGGGTACGGAATGAGTGATGTTTGATGCTTATATATAGTTTATATTTAACATGTAATCCAAATTAGATGATGGGCAATCAACAGGAAGGATCCAGGATTTTAATATGCGGTATAATGAATTTAACTACTATCATATATATCAAAATATTTTACTCAACTAACATACATAAAATGATGTTATCACTCCAGCAGTGTAACCAGGTTGGAGCTTGATAGCAGCACCAAAATACCCGGATTTATACTCATTGAGCGACTTGAAACCGCTCCCTATAACAACATAAATTACATAATAATAATAAAGACTCGTACAATTACAAAAAACATTAATCAAGTAATAACATATATATCGAATTTATTAATTTCAATAATACATATGTGAAGTAGTAGTATATATTATGCAAACCTGAACTTTTATCAAGCCAAATAGTGAGTGATGAATTTTGGTTGATGAGACTTTGATGTTGAGGTCCCCAAAGGTTTCTAAAGGCTTTATTAAACTGTATTGAGGGCACTCTAGCACTAGGGTAGTACCCTGGGGAAGGTGGACCACCTTTAGCATAGTTTAGAGTGGACATCAAAATAATTAGAACAATACATAAAAATGAAGCCATTGATGAAAGAGGAGAAATAGAAGAGGCAAATTATGAAGTAAACAAACAAAAGATTGTGCTACTATGCACTTAAGTTGTGGAGATATTGTAATAAAGTAGTGAGGTTTATATAGGAAATTAGTTGGAGGACCCACTTCACAAATAAAGTGATAAGGAGGTTAATTGGCAGTTAGACTTGGAAAATATACTCAAAATACTCATTTCTCTAAATCAATTGAATAGCGTAGTGTGGAAAAGATTCTTGCTAGTGACCAGAAGGTAGACGAGTTTCTTTTTTTATTGGATAATTGGATAGAAGGACTTCAGTAATCTGTCTAATCTCAAACCATATACTGGGTCTTCTCCTATTGTGTCTGGGTTCGAAATTCACCTCATCGCTAATTTATATAAAGAAAAACTCATTTTCTCTCTTGAGAAGATATACTAAATAGGTTCTCTAGTTGCACATGATATATTTTCATATTAAGGGGAGTAGTATAACTAATTAACCGAAATAATTAAAGATCATCCAAGTAATTTTGGTTGATATATATATACGAATTTACACTTATTTTATTTTTTTACATTACACGTCGACACTTTAATGGACATAAGAATATTGACAATGGAAACGACTGAAAAAAGAAATGAGAACATTTGGAATGAAAATTACACTTTGAATAATGATGAAGGAATGAAGCTTATATTAGGAAGAATTATCAAAACTTTCTTAAATAATTGCATGTTACGTTTTAGTTACTGATATACTTTATGTACACAACTGAATTACTTATAGTTACAAAAAACAATTTAATTAAGAATCATTCGAAACTTTAGACAACAAAAATGTCCATGAGATGTACTTATAAAATCTTTGATTTATTACGAAAAGATCATGTTGCACTATTATTATTACTTGGCAAGGCTAGTTTGAGTATCGATATGTGCACTTAGGAATATATACTGATATCTATTTAGTATGTACTTTACAAGTAGCGACACCCACGACTCCGGGTGGACGGTTGCAAAACAAATTCATTAACTTTTGGTGTGTCATTCAATAAACACCTACATTAGTTAGTTGATATCACAAGCTATAACCCCTTCAAATAATAACCTATATATCATACATCATATTTTGATAGCTTGGGTATGGTGATTATGCCTAAACAATATTCATAATAACAGGGTAAAATTCACAAGCAAATTTACCAGTCATCTTAATTAACAAGCCCTGAATTAAGGAGGGCTTAATATACTTTACTACTCATATAAATTTACTTTTGCCTCAATTCGGCTATTGCATGCAAATCGAATAATGGATTATCATGCAAATGACAACATAATGTCCCACACTCTTAACGGTTTTCTAATACTCCCTTGTCCTATATCACCTTGATTGAGGAATATTATATTATGATTTGGGATTGATGTAATACCAATGGATAATGATTATTGACTTATGCTTGCTCGTTATTGTTTAAAAAATAATAGAATAAAAATAATGGATCCAAGCTAAGCTTGCTTGTAAGCAACAACAATCAACAATAAGATCAATCACCCCAATCATTAAGTCTAAATAGCTAGGACTATTTCCATCCGAGTCCAGTTACGATCCTCTTGTATCCACTGCATATGTTATTTTGGAAAATTATTTGAGACTAAAGTACAATTACATTTTACTATCGAGGATCAAATGTGCCATTACCTCACACACATCATCGTTACCTAGCCTTTTACTCCTAAAAATCCTATCCACAAGATGTACAAATAATGTGTTAATCATTCCAAGATATGAACATGCATGAGTTGACTGATGATTTATTTGTTAGTTATCTCACTTTTTCTTTTTTCTTTTTTTCTTTTTTTTGTTAGTTATCTCACTTACTTGATCCAATGATAATTTATTAAATATCAAATAATTCCAAATAGGAAATCCCACCTGCATACACTGATACACTCCTACAGTTGAATTAAGACAAAAAAAAGGTTCGTCCGACTGTTAGGTGGTTGTTCTGCCTTGCGTCATAGTCTGACTGGCTGACTTTTCGGCCGACACTTGGGCCTTCTGTTTTTTTCCCGGCTTAGAGATTTTATTTTAGTACATGTCACTAGTTATTTTTTAAAATAATTATAATATGTTAAAAGGCTCAACAATTTCACGATATTTAACGTAAATTTTTAATTAGGAAATCGTGGACAATTTATTCATACATTCATTCTAACTATTTATAAGTTAGATAATAGATAATACTACTATATTCAGCATAATACTCTCATCGCTAATGTAAAGAATAACATTAATAATTAGTTACACATGTGCTTCTCTATAAATTTCAATGACTTATCACGTATCAAATTATCGATATTAAATTTATTTAGATGGGTATAGTATTATTCAATAGATTGAACCCTATATATAACAATGGGAGTAGTTGTTAGTGTTTCTTAAATTTTGCGAGTTGAAGTTGAAACAAGAAGTATTATTAGTAGTTGATTAAAAATGTGAGATTATAGCCTAGTTAATGTTAGATGCATGTGCTAATTAATGTGAGATTTTGTAACTAGGCAGTTCGATATCATGTCATCTTCAATGATTCATTTTCAAAATGCTGTGTGTAGGAGGTTACAAGATTCTTTCTTCTCAAGTTGCTTTCTAAAAGTACACAAGTTTACCGATTGAAACTAAAAAAATCGACCGATCATAAAAATAAAGCCGCCAACTGAGCTGGTTTAAAAAATACCAACACTAATAACAAAAATCAATCGGTTTTAGTTTTAGGATAAACATAACAAAAAGATATCGAACCGAATTGACTATATACATACAATTTATTCAAGTAATTTCATATTCGCGAAATTCTTGACCCGGAAAATTGACTCGCTTGAATATATTTTAACGTGCAAAATAACCATATAGCCTTGTCGTTACTACCCGATTATGCTCAAATTTTCAATTGGGTTCGAGCTAATAACTTTATTATTCGAGCTAATCAAGTTAATCACTACTTTGACCTTCGGGATTGGAGTAATGATTAATAGGACAATCGGGGGGCTTTCGTATTTCGTAATCAGATTAAAATTATTAGATTTATGAAAGACGAACAACTGTAAAAGCATGCATATTTTTATTAATGAAGAACGAAAGTTGAGCCTCGAACACTCTAGTATCGGTTCAATTGTTCAAATACATGGAGTGGGACTTGACTCTTGAGTCAGCCCAATTCATTAGGATATACTCGGTCTCCATTGCTCCATATCATAATGGACCAGATCGGACCATTTATACACGAAGTTGTTAAACGGTCCGATAAAATTATACTATTTCTTTTTAATTTATACTTCAATTATTAATTTAGGCTTAAATTCCGACACGCCCCTGAACTTTGATCATCTGGTCAATTTGGCCCCTGAAGTTTGAAAATAGGTCAACTTGTCCCCTGAACTTTCACAACAGGTCATTTTGGTCATTTTCATAACTGTTCAGGGGCAAATTAACAAATTTTAACTTTTCATGAAGGACAAAATAGGAATTTAGTATATAATAGACATTTTAGGGTCACTTTTAATGAAGAAAATATATTAGGGCTCTTTTAAAAGAAAATAAAATTATTAAAAACAAAATAAAATAAAATAAATAATCCCCCTCCCCCCGTCGTCCCCAACCCCCAATGAAATATAATAAAGACATTTTGCAGGTTCTATCAATGGTGAACGGTTTTAGGATGGGGTGGGTGGGGGTTTATTATTATTTAATAATTTAATATTAATTTTATATTACTTTTTAAATTAACTTGTAATGCCTATTATTGTTGTATGCCTATTTTACCCTTCATTTTAAGGTGAAAATGGCCAAAATGACCAGTTAGGATAGTTTAGGGGACAAGTAGACCTATTTTCAAACTTCAGAGGCCAAATTGACCAGATGAGCAAAGTTCAGGGGCCTGTCAGAATTTAAGCCATTAATTTATTACCATCTACGGACTACGATAAAATTCTGTTACATTTTGATTTTTACATATTTTGTTTGAATTAAAGAGAAAACTAAAAAATATTCATTTTTGCTCCCTATTTTCATAATTATTTGATATAGATTAGATATCCCTTCGGAGGTTTTACTAAAAACCAGAAACTGATAAATTTGTTGTAATGGAAAAAGTGATGAATATAATAAAGCCAAAACCAAATCCGCAGCAATTGCTTCGAGATTGGCAACGTCGACTTCGTCAAGAATGTCGGAACATTGAACGCCAAATCAGAGGTTGTTTTTCTAACCTTTTTTTTGTGTGTTTGAGAATTTGGAGTTATTAATATAATTGAATTTATAGGTATTTGGGTTTTTTTTAGTTTTGAGAATTTGGGTTTATTAGCTTGATTCAATTTATTGTATTTGTTTTGTTTTTGTATGTTTGAGAATTTGGGCTTATTAATTTGATTGAATTAATTGTTTTTTGTTTTTTTGGGTTTTGATTAGATATTCAAAGAGAAGAGAAGAATGTGCAGAAAGCAATCAAAGAAGCGGCCAAAAGAAACGATATGGGTTCTGCTAAGGTTCATTTCTATGTTCACTGTCAAGATTAACAATATTTGCGAACTCATTTGACAGCGTACCGATTTGAATCAACATTATCGTGTTAATAACAAAGAGCATCCAAAATACTACCATAGGACATATACAAATATATCGAAGTTCGAGATTTTAAAAGTATTTACCCTGGACAGTCTTTTATGGATGGAGGTACTAGGTAGTATATCTCTAATCGAGTGAATATTTAGATGTGCCTGTTATACGTTCAGGATTAGCTCAATTTGGTGGTTTAGGAGCAACTTATGTTTCTTTTGGTTGGTTGACTGAGACTTTTCTGGCAGCTCATAAGTTATAGGAAAAGGTTGATTCTCTGTTTGCAGTAAGCTTGTTGATAAGCTGCATCCTTTATTAATATAAATACCCTCTTGAAGCAAAAAGATATGTCTTGGTACATAAATTTTTTGTAATAAACTGTTTCAACATAGTTTAGAATTAGCGTAATTGTTAACGAAGAGTCAATGGATTTGATGGGATGGTAAGACTTAGAAGAGTAAGGTATACTTATATTGGTGATCGTTTGTCTTCTTCCAGTTGGTGGCCAAAAATAGATGGTGGCCTTGGCTTTTTATATGTCTTCTGTAGTTAGTTGAGCTTCTTTATCAATAATAGGTTTAACGAACATTCACATAATTCAAACAGGTTTTAGGAATTTATTGAATGTATTGATGGTGAATATGACTAAGATCAAATTTTAATCGACATTATGCTGCAATAACTGGGCAAATTGATCTTGTGTGTGATAACGTTCTGGATACTAAAACCGGTTATTGGTTAACCACTAGTCACTACTACTGTTCAGTTGGATTTCCTCTGCATTCTCCTCAAAACCCATAAAGTCTTGTTCTTACATTGAGCTAGTCAATGGTCAGACATAACATCATCCATGAAAGTAATGAAACTCGAGGTTACTTAGGCCATCCAAATCAATATCCAATTAGATAGAAGTTTTACTGGTAGTGATGAACCGGTCAGTGGGGACTTCTCCAGTAACTTCAAAGGTTGTTTAGTTACAAATGTGCAATAACCCACGTAGCAGACTTCCACATTTTGATTCAAGCTCATTTTTTGTTACTTTCCAGTTTCCAATACTATCCAATTATCACTATTTTTTCTCTTATTAGAGAAGAAGTCAGTTTTAAGGCTGTGAAGTATATTTGGGGTGTGGGTGGGTGGGGGGGGGGGGGTCTGGTTATATTGCTGGTATAGATGTAAAGATAGATAGTACGAAGTAACCAATATTGCCCTTAGAATAATATGTTCTCGCCATGGGAATTGTATCTTGACTTTAAACATTGTCACTGCAAAATTTTACCTCTATGTCCCCGGATATTCTCCCTGACAATTGAACCATGCCTATGCTTGGTATTATTCCTCATCTGTAGTATCTTTATTCTTGCTAAGCTTAACCTGTATTGTAACTGCAGGCCCTTGCTAAGGAACTTGTGAGTTCGAGGAGGACTGTAAATCGATTGTATGAGAATAAGGCACAGTTGAACTCCATATCAATGCACTTAGGAGAGAGCGTCGGTACTTTCTGCACGACCTCTGAGCTCTTCAACCTGTTGCATGTAAATTATTGAAAAGGAAACCATAACTGGTCGGTTATTTTGTTAACCAATTGAACATTGATTTGTTTGCAGCTATTGCGCGTACAGTTGGACATATGTCTAAGAGTGCTGAAGTAATGAAGATTGTTAATAATCTGATGAAGGCACCAGAGATGGCTGTCACAATGCTAGAATTCAACAAAGAAATGACTAAGGTAATTGCATACACAAGCTTATTTATTGTGTAGCTGATGCTTATATTACTGTTCTGACTTGAGTGGAAATGCTATTGTTTACACTTGACACACTTAGTGCCAATTGGAACTTAATATGCAACCATTTTTAGTTTCTGTCATGAATTCATGAGTAATTTACCATCAATTTTAGTCATTTGTCCATCAGGCTACTTCTGCTAGTCCTCTTGTTCAAAGTCCTACTAATAACATGCAGAATAATGTTGGAGTATGGGACATTTCGGGACATACAGTTGTTGCTAAAAGCTCATGACAACTATTCTGAGCATTCCATCCACTATTATCAATAAGTAGCTGGTGTGAAATGAGTAAGCACACTTATAAACTGTTCACCTTCCCACATAATCCGGTGAATCCATCTGCCATCAGCTGCTTGAGAAGGTGTACGGTGGCAAGACACGTATAATGCAGTTCCAAGTTATAAACGAAAATATAACTCAATATGAGATTTACATGAGCAGTTAGAGAGTTGGTGTTTTGCCGGTTTAATTTTTGAATTGTTGTTAGATAAATTTATGTTGCAAAAATTTGACTCTATGAACCCATTGCAGGCTGGTGTCATCGAAGAGATGGTGAATGATTCCTTGGACTCAGCATTAGACTCGGAGGATATAGAAGAGGAGATTGAAGAAGAAGTTGACAAGGTCTTATCAGAAATTGCTGGCGAGACTGCAGCTCAGCTTCCTGAAGCAATCAGGAAGCAGAAATTGAAGCCAGCTGCAGAACCTGCAGAGGTATATTCGGTGGCCCATCCCCCATTTCTGATCTTTAGTTTTTGCCATGTCCTAGCCTACTTAGTAGGATAATACTTGGTTTGGTTTGGTTGTGCTTTCGTATACGCGAGCGTAATTATCTGTATATAATCTAGCAGGATGTTGATGAAGATGAAGAGCTTGAAGAGATAAGGGCTCGACTAGCGAAAGTGAGATCATAAATTAGTCATTCTTAGTAGTGACTCGATGTAATGTATTCTGTATAATAGAAGTTGAGAACTTGCACTTACAAAGCCATTGCTTCTTTGTATGTCATGTAAGTGCCAATTTCAATGCATTACTTCAATAATTTGAAGAAAATGCAAACCTAACACCTAATAGTAGAGTTTGTTACTTGGATTTGTGTAATTATCATGAACAAAATATGACTGTTGCAAATGAAAACTTACAATGAAATGCTCTCATGATATGCCATTCAACATTGTACATAATGTACTCGATGGTTATAGAATTTACTTGCCTATGTATCGTGTTTATGGTATGTAGCTAATGCTGGCAAAGAAGATGTGGTAATGTTTTACTCCCTCCATTTTGATGTAACTTGAGTTTAATTTAAGAATTAGCTCTTGTTCCCGTTTATTGAGCGTTTTTGCAGCTCTTGCAGTAAACGGAGGGGTTGTTGTGTTGCGGTTTACTGGCGAATTGATCGTCGTCGGAGATGGTTGAGGTTAGAGGAAGGTGGATGTTAGGGGTTTGATGAAGAAGATTGAGGAAGTGGAGGGTTTGATGAAGAATATGAAGAGGTAGGATTTATTTTTTAATTTACAGATTGTGTTATTTGTAAAATGTGTTACAAAATTTGAATATATGTACTTTTTTAAGTTTGCCCTTCTTTTAAAATGAAATTTTATCATATTTAACGTTTTAGAGTGCAAAAAAGTTATAGTATAAGATGGAATTTGAGGCTTTGAATAATATTAGGGTACAGTTTCTCCAGGTGCAAAATAAAAATAAGTCCAGAAAAAACTCAATGCATCTATAACTCCTTCGAGAGTTCAAGGCGGTAGCTGATCACGTCTTTTAAACTCTAAATTTATGGACTTAATGGAAACCATCATTCTCTTTTTTACTTGTCGTTCTAGAAAAAAAGATTTTATTTTTATTTACTTATCGTTTTACATTTTTAAAATAATTTTTTTATTTAGTTTTTCTATTATGATATTGTCATTAAATGAGCATGAATTATCTTTTTATTTTGGAACTTGAGATAATATTGTTATTCTTATGATAAACGAGAGTATACAAGTAAAATATATAAGATCCTTAATTGTTGTGTCCAAGTCTAAACGATAACTGAGTTAATTGAATAGCTTAGTGAAAAAGTCTCTTGCTACTGATCAAAAGGTCATGAATTCGAAACTCGCCTCATCGTAAATTTGCAAAAAAAGTCTAAACGACAAATAAAAAACGAAGACAATATTACATTACTACTTCTCAAATTAAGAGGATAGAAATCTCTGTCGTAAAGTATATTACAAATGTGGAAAAATAAATAATTAAAATAATATTATTAATTGATTGATTCCATCTATATTATTTAATGTCAATATGAATGTATAATTAATTAGGCAGCTAGAGTCCAGTTAAGTTAATTAGAGTACAGCACACCGATGTATACCAACATCATGTGCAAGTGTGAGTATGGATGTGAATTTCTAGATTTAATTCTTTTCGGCTTATAATAGAATACTTTTTTCATTTCGATATGTTTGATTGTTGGAAAAAAATATTTTATTAAAAAATGATGCAAGATTACAAATATGTCCTTAAATAAAGTTGTTAGAGTATTAATATATTAGGGACAAAAATAATTTATAGGGGTAAAAAGGAAAAAATAGATTTAAAAGTTTATAAAAAATGTAAACAATCAAACATTTTAAAACATAATAAAATTTCTAGACAATCAAACACTATTAAAACATGGAGAGTATTATTAAGATGTATGCGCGTATATGACTTCCTAGATATATGTAGTTTTTTCAGCTTATAATAATTAATAATAACTTCAGATGTGTGCGACTTTCTAGATATAAATTTTTTAGTTTATAATAATAATAATTAATACTTAAGATGCATGTGGGTAATATTATGTGACTTCCTCGATATGTATGATTTTTTTCAGCTTATAATAATAGTAGTAACTTAAGATGTGAGCATGTGGCTTACTTTAGTTAAGTGCAATTTTAAAATTTAAGTAGTTGATTACAAAATTTTAAAATATAATTGATCAACTGGTAATATAGAACAAAAATATGTGATTCCCTTGACTTAACCTCTTGAGAAGTGTTTCTATAACAAATTTAAATGTAAACTTTTCATCAATTATTTTTCTTTATTGACGTATTAACATGTACAATGAGGACATGTATTAGAAAAATCATATCAACCAATGTGTAAAACATGTAATAATGATGTATCCACATCCTAACCAAGACCAAATGCTATATATAGTCCACCCAGACCCAGCTTCCTTTCTGTAGCAGAACAAACTCATGGCATCAACAACTATCCTTTCAAGTTTCCTTTCTCTCAGTCTCCTCCTTTTTCTCATCTCTGCAACTTCTCTAACAGCTTCCACAGACGGTCATCATCTTCCCCTTCCTTCTACCTTAGCAACCGCGAAAACACAAACCGCAAAGCTCCTAAGAAACTTCAATTTGTCCCCTCAACATGATATCAACCTCGCTTCAGTAGAAGCATCAGTTTCTGTTTCAACAATCACTGAGAAGCTCGTGAAGCTCCCTACAAGCGGGAGCTCTGGGGCTACTGTTAGTGATTTGGGACACCATGCTGGATATTATAAGCTTCCAAATTCAACGGATGCAAGGTATCCCTTACATAAACACCAGATAATAACCTGTACTGCATGATATACATCAGTTTCAGTTTCTAACTTGTATATATTCTACTCAGGATGTTCTACTTTTTCTTCGAATCAAGAACGAGCAAGAAGGATCCCGTAGTCATATGGTTAACAGGAGGCCCAGGATGTAGCAGTGAACTAGCTTTGTTTTATGAAAATGGACCATACCATATAGCTAACAACATGTCACTCGTTTGGAATGATTATGGTTGGGATAAGGTTTGTGCATATAACCTTTAACTTAATCACCTCTGTTCAAAATAATCCTCGATATTATGCAATTAAAAATCTCTAATTCCATACCGGGTTTAGATAATCAAGTTAAACATGCTTTCTAGTTTCAAACGTTGGTGCAATTTTGCAGGTATCGAACCTTATATACGTAGATCAACCAACAGGAACTGGTTTCAGCTACAGTTCTAATTCTTCTGATACCCGTCGTACTGAAGAAGGTGTAAGCCAGGATTTATATGACTTCATGCAGGTATGATATTTGACTATTTGTTATATGATAAAGAACGTTGACTAGATTTATGAGATCTACTGACCACCCTGCCTCATCAACCTTTCGAATAAGAACTTGATCCTGTTTATGAGTGTGATTATGGTAATAGACTAGCAGTGAGTTCTCTACTCTGATGTTCGTCTTCGTGTGATCTTAGGTTTTCTTCAAGGAGCACCCTGAGTATGCACAGAATGACTTCTACATAACTGGTGAATCATATGCTGGTCACTACATTCCCGCCTTTGCCTCTCGAATTAACCAAGGGAACAAAAAAAAAGAAGGAATTCATATTAACCTGAAGGTAAACAGTTTTCTGTTCCTTGATTCAACTTGTTACAACTACTCTGGCATCAATAGTATCACTAACTATTGATGGAACAGGGTCTTGCCATTGGTAATGGATTTACAAGTCCGGAAATCCAGTATCGAGCTTACCCGGATTATGCTTTAGACATGGGATTGATCACCAAATATGATTCCGAAAGATTGAAGCAATCTGTATCACAATGCGCAAAAGATATAAAACTTTGTGGTAAATCTATGAAACTCATATGTTACTCAAAGCTGGATCGTTTACATACCTCAAGTATGATTCATATCATAGGCGGAGCCAGTCTAGCAACGTCTAACAGTTGTCATTATATGTTTCTAGGTCCTGATGAGCCCATCTATTGTAGTATAGCATATTCCACTTGCGACGTGCTCTTCAGTAGTATACTGAGGGTTATGGGAAACACTAATGTATGCCTTCTATCTTCACCTTTTCTCTTTTTTAATGGAGTAAACACTAACGTAATCCTGATTGAATGCAGACGTATGATATCCGAACGAAATGTCAAGATAACGTGTGCTACGATTTCTCAAATATGGAGAAATTTTTGAACCAGAAATCAGTTAGAGAAGCACTAGGTGTTGGAGACAGAGAGTTTGTTTCTTGTAGTTCTGATGTCTATAATTCAATGCTCTCAGATTGGATGAGGAATCTTGACGTAGGCATTCCCGCACTTCTAGAAGATGGAATTAAGTTGCTTGTGTATGCTGGAGAGTATGATTTCATATGCAACTGGCTAGGTGAGCCAATTTAACCAACCAGAAGTCCAGAACTAATGTTGCTATTTGTCGTATTTTAAGGCAAGTGAGTATGATGGCGCGGTTTAAATTTGCAGGAAACTCGAGATGGGTTCATGCCATGAAATGGTCAGGAAAGAAAGCATTCAAGGCAGCCCCTATGATCCCATGGACAGTAGATGGCGTAGAGGCGGGACATCAAAAGAACCACGGACCTCTTACGTTCTTGAAGGTTAGCAATGCCGGGCATTTGGTACCCATGGATCAACCAAAGGCAGCACTAGAGATGATAAAGAGGTGGACACAGGCTAAAACTCCTTTGACAACTACAGAAAAGTAGAGTCATATGTGAAGAATAAACTCTTACTGTTTCAACACTTCATACATAATTTCTTATCAAACGAAAAATAATAAAATATACTTTGGTCTCATATGTTTGTATTATTTGGTCTTTTGGACCTCTTCGCGAGTCCGAATTTTCTGTGCGGCAATGTTACACTTTTACTTACTCCCTCCGTCCCTAAAAGATTGTCACATTTTGACTTTTGATGGTCAACAAAACACAATTTAAAACATAAATATCTATTATTCTACATGCAAAAAAATTATAAGAAGTTAATATTTCAAAAATATATATTGAGACGAATCTAACAAGGTCCTACAAGACTATATTATTTCTTATCGTTTAATGGGAATTCATGATCAAATTTTATAATGTTTGACTAATAAAAGTCAAAATGTGACAATCTTTTAGGGACGGAGGGAATACTATTTATCTTTTTTTTTAAATTTTAAAGCACCATATATTATTCAATCATGTTGTTATAAACATAAACTATTACTCCGTATTTCTAATTCAAAATAATTTTTATTATATTTTTAGAGGCAAATCTACATAATATATCATGCGCGAAGACTCTAATTAACGGTTAGAACTTTAATTTTGAAGCCCCATAGGGTATGGGTTGGTTGTTGAGTAGAATTTTATTTTTTTATAAAGCGATATATTAAAATCGTACACAAATAAATTACAACCAGACTCAGGGGGCTAAGAGCACTCACATCAGCTCCCTCATACTTTCCTATATAATTCACTCGTAACCGCTATTTTCTTATTTTTGGTACTAACATTTTATGTTTGTGCTTTAGTAGCTTCCCTATTATTCACCAAACATTAAAACTAATATTTCAAATATATAAATATTTTTAAAATTTTCAACAACTATATCTTTTAAAGCGCGTATGTGACTCAAATGACTTACGAATAAATTATAAATTTTCTCATAAGATGTCAATAAATTTTTGTAAGGTAATTCTTTTATTTTAAATTTAAAAGTAATTTTTAATCTATTTTGTAGTTCAATAACTTCAATACTATTACTTACCTGAAAACACAACTTGCCTTTCAACCTTTGAATAAAAAATAAATTGATTTAATTGAAATCATTAGCAAAGAAAATAGCGACGGAATTTTGGAGAGATCGAAAATAGAGGGAAGTGAGTAGATTTTTTGAGGGAAGAAGAGAAAATTGTGGTAACTGCAATATTGGCACTGGTGAATATTTGTACCATTTATTGGTGTGTGAAAAAAAAATTGTGGGCCCAACTTATTTTAGGGGAGCTGATGTAGCACTATTTTTTTGTATTATTAGTTTTTCAAGCTCAAAAATAACTTTTGAGGGAGCTGATGTGAGTGCTCTAAAGTTGATCTACATAGTCCAACACAATTGGGTAGATTTTATTAAGTACTTTTGAGCTGAAGTTTTATTTTGCACGAGGGCTTTGTTTTGTTATGATCATGTTTCATGTCAGTTTCCTACCAGTGTTGAGACTTGAGAGCAAGGAAATGATTTGAGCTACATTATATTCTCTGGTGGGGACATTATTTGTTCAGAAGGTTACAGTGATTAATAATATCGTTCATTAATGTTCATAAATCAATATATATAATTATTTTCAGTTTAAAGATGGTACCCATAACTAGATATATCATTCTAAGATGGTACAACATAAAATGTTTAATAGAAATGTATCAAAATGAAACACCAATATATTTGTGTACCAAAATATGTTAAACAAGTTGATACGAATTATTTAAAAAATTAGCTTAGATAATTGACATTAATGATTTTTTTTACATAATGGTGCGTACTACCTAAAATGTACCAAAAGAAAAAGAAACATTATTTAAATGGGTATAATATATATTTTTTATGATTAATGAACCGTAACTTTCCACCTAAGAACGAATCGAAATCCATAAGATAATGTACGGATCAATTTTTTTTCTTTCATTCTAGTTACACTATTTAGCAATAAAAATACAAATGTTATTTCAATTGGAGATTCTTATCGTGCGATAACATGTTATTAAATAGAAAGAAAAAGAGAATTTGAAGAAGCTGTTAAAGCAATATTTATTTTGATCATTTTTAGTTTTTTCACTTCTGTTTTAATTTTAGGAGTTGATACTTAGAAGTTACAACGTTCTTTTCAAATTTTCTTCAAAATACACTCTTAACTGTGACTCTTTCTATTTTTGGTGTTTACTTTTTACATGGATACTTTAGCCGCTTTTCTATTATTTATTTCAAACTTAAAAGATAGATATTTCACATATTGTATAAAATATTTATGAGAAAACTAATTTCTAAAAGCATAAAATAATATATTATATATTGTGTTGAATGTGAGATATTTTTAATTTTTATTTATATATGATGAAAAATATTTTAATTATTTTCTATATATTTTTATATAAACAAAAAAAGAGAAAGAAGGGTAGGAGAAAACAAAACAACTTCAGAATAGGGACAACCTTTGTAAATAAGTTTTTGGGGTCCAACTTATTATAGGTCCTCGTAAGTGGGGTATGATGCACTTTGGTCCCCGAAAGTGGCACTGTTGCGGAAACGGTCCCTGAAAGTGTGTCAAATGGTGTAATTTAGTCCCTATTCCGTTACATTCGTCAAATTTTAGCGTGAATAGTGATTTTAGGGGCAAAATCGAAATTTTTTATAACTTAATAGCCCCATTTGGGGCCTTAAATGTAAATAATAAAAAGTTATAGGTAAAAGTAACTTTCTCCATTTCATTCGATTTTTATGGGATTCGATGTTATTTATATTTTAGGCCCCAATTGGAGCTATTAAGTTATAAAAAAATTCAATTTTGCCCCCAAAATCACTATTCACGCTAAAATTTAATATAACGGAATAGGGACTAAATTGCACTATTTGACACACTTTCAGGGACCATTTCCGCAACAGTGCCACTTTCAAGGACCAAAGTGCACCAGACCCCTACTTACTAGGACCATTTCAGCAATTAACTCGATAATCTGAAAAAGCAACTTTTTGACCAGTTTCAATTTTCCACCCCATATTTTAACTTTTAGGGGAATTTATGTGAGTGCTCTAATGTGGGAATGGAGAAATTAGAGGTTATTTCGAATCCCCATGATCTCCTAAATTGTAGAAATATAATTAATATCAATTGTTTAAGTTTTATTAATATTTTATATAATAACTACCCACCAATATTATTAAATGAATTTATCTTTATTTTAAAAAAAAAGTTAGAAAAATATTATATTATTTATTATAAATTTTAGCTTAGTTAAAATGAGTTAAATAAAATTACATAGAATTGATATATTTATTTAGTAATTCTTACCACTCATATGTGTTTTTGTAATCTGCAAATAATTTGTTATCATAATAAATTTATGTAAAAATTAATTGAAAAATAGATGTTACTAGCAATTAATTCGCACCGCTTAGACTGTGCTCAAACATCTAATTTTATTAATACCTAAATAATAAGATACATACACTAGTTGGATATTAATGAATGGTAAGTAACTGAATGTTTATTATGATAAATATGTGGTTCGATTAGTATTATCACGGATTCATAACCATATTGAATAACAAAAAGTTATGACCACACCTCTAAAGCTCTAAAAGACCTTTTACCATTCCATTAGATAATGTTTGCATCATTATTAGTTGAATATATTAATAAGTTTGGTTGAGTTTGCTTGAAGGTAAATATGACTTCCAAGTAAGTGCTACACGACTTGTATGATGAGTAGTAGTTCAATGTACTTCATTTATATTCTATCATAGTAATGTATCATGTATGCATACATAATAATTCCTTAAAAGCAACCGATTGCGTCTTTTAAGCTCTAAAATTATGGAGGTAATGAAAGAGGAAATTGCCGAAATGGTCCCCGAAAGTGGCACCAGATTGCACTTTGGCCCCCAATAGTGGCACCGGTGCAGATTAGTCCCCGAAAGTGGCCAGAAAGTTGCAGTTTGGTCCCCAAGTTAACTTTTCCGTTATAATTTAACGTTGACACGCGGTTTTGGGGTTAAAATGGGGCAAAAACATAATTTTAAATACTTTAACTTACCTTAAGTTACTTTAACTTAGTTTTGGTGCCAAATTGCAATTTCCAACTCTTTTCCCTCTAAAAATACACGGGTCAAACATATTAAACACGTGAATAAATACACGGGTCAAACATATTAAACACGTGAAATAAATACACGGGTCAAACATATTAAACACGTGAAATAAAGACACGGTCAAACCACGTTAATAATATTACTTATGAAATCAAAATTTTCATTTCGGATATAATGGCTCCACTTTCTATTGCAAAACATGTCAACATAAATAGAAGAAGAAATTTTAGTTGAAGAAGAAATTGAGGAGGGAAAAATGGAGGAAAAAATTGTGGTTTTGGGTCTTCATATAGACATTTCATTTAGGAGGGAAAAATTGAGGAATAAAGTTATTTTTGGAGGGAAAAGAGTTGGAAATTGCAATTTGGCACCAAAACTAAGTTAAAGTAACTTAAGGTAAGTTAAAGTATTTAAAATTATGTTTTTGCCCCATTTTAACCCCAAAACCGCGTGTCAACGTTAAATTATAACGGAAAAGTTAACTTGGGGACCAAACTGCAACTTTCTGGCCACTTTCGGGGACTAATCTGCACCGGTGCCACTATTGGGGGCCAAAGTGCAATCTGGTGCCACTTTCGGGGACCATTTCGGCAATTTTCTCGTAATGAAACCATGACTAACATAATCGTGAATATATAGAATCAAAGAAGGATGTCATAACATAACATAACATAACATAACATAACATAACATAACATAACATAACATAACATAACATACTACTACTTTTAACATGAAAGTTAAAATTAAAATATACCGCCCCATTAACTCTTTATAATCGGTTAATTTGTAGTTTGTATTCGCATGTATATATATTAAACAAACAAAAATAACAATATAAAACTAATTTTCAGAATATATAGTTATTTAAAAGAGAGAATATGAGGTTTCAAAATGAAGAGCATGGAACTTTATTTTGACAATTTTCAATCTCTCTTCTCATATTACATATAGATAGATAAATTAAGAGGGCAAAAATATATTTTCAGAAGTATATTCTAAATATAAAAAGATAAATAAATTAAAATTATATTATTGATTGATCGATTGATGTCATTTATATTATTTAAAAACATATATATAGTAAAAAATATAGCGAAAATATAATTGAACCTAGATATAAAATTAAAAAACACAAAGAAAAAATATATATATTATATCCCCTAAATTAAGTGTGAATATGATCTGGGTTCCATGGTAGAATGTAATTAGGCAGCTGGAGAGTCCAATAAATTGAGTTTGGGTAGAGGCGTACAGCACACCGATGTTTACCCACATTATGTGGAAATGTGACTTGCTAGAGATTATATTACCTTTTCATCTTATATTAATAAGCTAAATATAGCAAGTTTTCAACTGAAACCACACCTTCTATACTTCACCTTGATGACTCAATACCCGCAAGGGCATCTATGTTAGTGGAGTAACTAAATGAGTTTGAGATGGTAATTCATAGTTTGTTACATAAAATCTGTGCTGGCGTAGTTTACACGTTATTGCAATAGGTCGAAGTACGTATTGTGCAAATAGAGAATGTAGGTCTCCATTACAAAAGCACGATAACTCTAATTATAATGTAAATCTCATCTTATCAATTTGTCCTATAATACTTTTATATCTTATTAATTTGTTAAGTAAAGATGCTTTTCTCATTTAAAACACACGATCCTTCAGATTTTGTTGAGTTAACAATATTGAACTTTTAAATACCAATCTAAATATATATATTATTTGTAATATTTGGGGAGAAATTGAATAACAATAATATTTAGAATGCTTACTATATGTAAGACAGTATTTTTTATATCCAAAGTTAGTTTATTTTACTATTAATTAGTTGCATTAATTTTTTTTAATTTATGTGAAAATGATTAAAATGACAATTAAGAAAGTTCGAAGGGAGTATCTAATAAGTGATGGCGACTAACACCTTTTGTTTTAACAATGAACATATCAACCGATGCATTAAATTTGCCTTTAAGATTGCAGCTCAAGGGACAAGTATAGGTCTTAGAAGTCTTTATCATACTCGTCATTATTATTTGGACTCATGATCTCGACTTTAAACAAACTAGTTGGGATTAATCTATTCATTTCCATTTAACGTATACGTTATTTTAGCAATAATTGAACCTAATTTTCAAATAATTGCTATATATAAATTGAAATTGTTATAAATATTTACATAATTAAAATTAGTTATCAAATTACTTGAATTGGGAAGACTTCGAATACATACATTTAACAAAAGGTTAAGGTTATTAGGCGAACTTCTAAAATTATATTGAGAGGTCCGTAATATATGTCCTTTTGAAAATTATTAACAACCTTGTTCGTAACATTTGAGTGAAAAAAATTAACATAAAACAACTTATATATTACGTAGAACACTATTGCCTTGAGAACCAGCTCATACACACTTATATATATCGAGCTCGATTTTCGAGTTTATTAGGAGATTAAGAAAAATTAATTAATTTTTAACTATCCGAATATACTATAAACCGATCTTATTTTTTCTGTTCAAGTGAAGTATTAATTCAATTAAGTGGTTGATTAACAATTTAAGGTTAAACTCTCATTTGAGAACATCGAAAGACTTAGTGGTTGGAGGTCTTCCAGTGACTTAGATGTCCTGGTTCGATTATCATTGTAAGGGGGCGGTGGGTGGGTTTAAAAAAAAAAAAAAAGGTTAAACTCCCATTTTAAGAACTTGGAAGATTTCGTCATATTTTTCACATAATCGTAGATTGAAAAAAAGGAAAATTTATTTCGTTTTCTTGGATGAGTTTAGTGACCTTCTCACCATATACTCCGATAATTCCGTATTAAGTTGTGTACATATTTTTTCGTATGGTTCCCCACTTCCCAGATAATCCTGACCCACGTATACCTTGTGTTACTCATTAGGTTGCGTATAATATAATAATAATTGTGGTTGGTCTTAAGGATAGATTTTTCGATTTAAAATTCGTCTGACCAACAATTACTGACATATTTAATGGGAGATTTATTTTTCTTGAAAACATAAAATAATAATAATTGTTCCTAATTTTAAAATAAAATAACATCTAATAAATATCTAATAGGAGTATATTATTATTATCGTTTTTGAAATGGAGTGAATAGTAACAATAACATCTACTATATATTCTATGGAGTATTTTCTAAGCGCTTTGTCAAAGTTCCTAAAATATTGTAATTGATCCCTTCACGTTGTTAGTTTTTAATAGAATTAAAGATGAAATTATGTGTAATGAACTAATAATGAGCACTAATTATAAATGGTTATAATTAGTGAACATTAATATGACTATATAATGACTTAATTACTAATATATTCATTATTTAGAGGATAGGTACAAGTCTTTACCAATTCCGAGTTACCGAGTACGGAGTAAAAGCTAAAACGTTTGATTTACACCTTAACTCTTATTTAATTTAATTTTTAATAAAATATACAATACACTTGGTTAACGACTTTTGGTTGAGAAAAAAACTTTACTATTGCATTAGATAGAGAAATTTAAGATTTTCTAATGTTCTTTTTATAGTAAGCAATGAACAGATTTTCTAATGTTAACTTTATGTCACATTTAGACCTTACGTTTTTTCCTCCATTTATACATGTCACATTTGATTAATATATGTGATACATATTTTATTTGATTCATGTAAAAAGTAAAAAAAAAATGTAAATTAATGAAATATGATATAAAGTAGGAGTATTATGACTTTTCTAATACATATTTCTTTTACGACATTTAGCGATGAGAATATGAATTATATATTCAATACGAATACAAAATTTCTTAATTAATAGACTATTAGAATATAATATCTCCAACAAAGTTTAAATCGAAAACTTTTTACTAGAAGACACATAACGAAAACATTATTTAAAAATTCTTTCCATATCAAATTTCAGATACAAATGTAAATATCCACATCCTAACAAATCTGCCGTTAATTCCTCTCCCTTTCTCTCTCACTCACACAATAATAGAATGCAGAGTTGATACTCAACCCTTTTCTAAGCTTCATCAGTCAAGACGGTTTACTTTTGGTGACCAAATGTTATATATATATTCCATTCTACCCACCTTCCTTTCTGTGGCACAAGAAACTCATGGCATCAACAACTACCCTTTTCAGTTTCCTCCCTCTCCTCCTTTTTCTCCTCTCTGCAACTTCTTTAACCGCCTCGACCGACGATCATGCCCTGCCCCTTCCTTCTACCTTAACTATTGCCCAAACACAAGCAGCAAAGCTCATAAGAAGCTTCAATTTGTTCCCTCAACATGATATCAACCGCGTTTCAATAGAAGAATCAGTTTCTGAATCAAATATCGTTGAGAAGCGCCTTGAGCTCCCTTCCCTCGGGAACTCTGGGGCTACTGTTAATGATTTGGGACACCATGCTGGATATTATAAGCTTCCACATTCGAAGGATGCAAGGTATGCCTTACATAAATACGAGATAACCTGTACTGCATGATATAGGTTAGTTTTAGTAAATACAACAACACGACCATATGAACAAAGAGGTTTCGATTGTTCGTAACATAAATTATATCAAAATGCTCAGATACATCTACAATTGATCAGATGTCAACATTTTACTAACTTCTATATATTCTACTCAGGATGTTTTACTTTTTCTTCGAATCAAGAACGAGCAAGAAGGATCCTATAGTCATATGGTTAACAGGAGGCCCAGGATGTAGCAGTGAACTAGCTTTGTTTTATGAAAATGGACCATACCATATAGCTAACAACATGTCACTCGTTTGGAATGATTATGGTTGGGATAAGGTTTGTGCATATACCCTTTAATCTAATCAATCATTTCCTCTGTTCAAAATAATCATAGGTAGGTTGGCTACGACATTATGCAATTCAATATATGTGGGGTTTAAATAACTCTTGTAAAATATAATTTCTAGTTTCAAAAGTTGGTGGAATTTTGCAGGTATCGAACCTTATTTACGTAGATCAACCAACAGGAACTGGTTTCAGCTACAGTTCAAATGATGATGATACCCGTCACGATGAAGAAGGTGTGAGCCAGGATTTATATGACTTCTTGCAGGTATGATCTTTGTTCTATGATGAATACCATTGAATAGATTTATGAGATCACCGACCACACTGCGCTCTTCAACCTGTCGAATAAGAACTTGATCCTGTTTCTGAGTGGAACCGAACCAACTGCCTACAATCATCAATGCAATGATGGTGATAGAAAATTCTCTATTCTGATGCTCGTCTTCATGTGATCATAGGTTTTCTTCACAAAGCACCCTGAGTATGCACAGAATGACTTCTACATAACTGGTGAATCATATGCTGGTCACTACATTCCTGCCTTTGCCTCTCGTGTTAACCAAGGGAACAAAAATAAAGAAGGAATTCATATTAACCTGAAGGTAAATAGTTTTCTGTCCATTGATTCAACTTGTTAGAACTACCCTGGCTTCAGTAATATCACTAACTAACCAACACTGGAACAGGGTTTTGCCATTGGTAATGGACTTACAAATCCAGAAATCCAGTATAGGGCTTACCCAGATTATGCTTTAGACATGGGATTGATCAACAAATCTGATTACAACAGCATGAACGCCTCTGTGTCAGAATGCGAGCAAGCAATAAAACTTTGCGGTAAATATAGGAAACTCATATGCCACCTAAAGCTGGATCCTTTACATACCTCATAGTATGATTGATATCATTGGCAGAGCCAGTCTAGCAATGCCTAACATATGGCAATATATGTTTCCAGGTCCTAATAAGCCCAGCAGTTGCCAAACAGCATATGCCACTTGCAACGTGGTCTTCAATAATATACTGAGGATTACGGGAGACATTAATGTATGCCTTCTATATTTACCTTTTCTCTTTTTTACGATGAAGTATATGGAGTAACGCCTCATATGCATTTGTTTTCTTGAATGCAGTATTATGATATCAGAAAGAAATGTGAAGGTGACCTGTGTTACGATTTCTCAAATATGGAGAAATTTTTGAACCAGAAATCAGTTAGAAATGCACTAGGTGTTGGAGACATAGACTTTGTTTCTTGTAGTTCTGCTGTCTATGATGCAATGATCTCAGATTGGATGAGGAATCTTGAAGTAGGCATTCCTGCACTTCTAGAAGATGGAATTAACTTGCTTGTGTATGCTGGAGAGTATGATCTCATATGCAACTGGCTAGGTGAGCCAATTTTACCTACCAGAACTAATGTTGCTATTTCTCGTATTTTAATGCAACAGTCAAGTGACTATGATGGTGCACTTTGAATTGGCAGGAAACTCAAGATGGGTTCATGCCATGCAATGGTCAGGACAGAAAGACTTCGATACAGCCCCTATGATCCCATTAACGGTAGATGGAGTAGAGGCGGGAAATCAAAAAAGCCACGGACCTCTTACATTCTTAAAGGTTCACAATGCCGGGCATATGGTACCAATGGATCAACCAAAGGCATCACTAGAGATGATAAAGAGGTGGACACAGGCTAAAATTCCTTTGACAACTACAGAAAAGTTGAGTCCTATGTGAAGAATCGAACCTTTCTGTTTCAACAGCCAACACATAATTTCTTATCAAATTAAAAATATACTTTCTTGCTTGTGCATGTTCTGAATTGCCTCAGGCTCACCAGTTCTATCTATCTAATCATATTAAAAATATAAATGTTTGACCATGAGCTGCTGTGTAACTCACAAGGAGATCATTAAATTTTTAAATTTAACAAATGGACGTAACAAAATGTAAGCCTTTATTAGATATAGCCATATCAAAAAACGATAGTCAAGAATTATCTCTAACACAGTATAAATGCCTTAGAGTCGCCATAACTGGCTGAAAGCCAGACCGCAAAGGAACAATTGATGCAACTCTCAAATGTTGTGCATTTCCATTTTTAGGGTTCGACAAGGACACTTTCAACATTTCCCCCTCTAGAACATTACCTGCAGTCTCAGCTAATGAAAATGATATAAGTCAAGAAAATTGTTGAGACGATCAGGAATTTCATATCATCTACATAAGTGGTGTAGGACCAAAGAAAAAAGGAGAGAAACTCGTAGAATGATTAATAAATGTAGTCGGTTATTTTAGAAGACCAAATTGCCTTCTCAACTATATTCCACCAAATCCCATAATAACTAGTTTTCGATACTTTATTGACACATGCAATTAATATTTCATTTTAGTGACTGTCACAACCGTGAAAATTGTGCAGTGCAGGGCATCAAGTATAAATCATGACTATTAACAGACATTTAAGCTAGTTTTACTCTTCCATATATACTGATTTCTGATCGAGTTCCTTAACAAAAAGTTACGATGTCAAAAACAAAATTGCACCACATGGAACACAATTTCCATTTCACATAAATTCTTTTTGATCTGTCATGCCGAAGACTTAGCAGTACAAACTGATCAAGCTGAGTTTTCGATCGAGTATATAGGCAGATACTTTGATCAGATAGTACTATAATGTCTGTCTTTCAAGCTTACTCGTAAGTCATACTGAATTTCATTAATTTAATAGGAAAAGTGGTAATGGATTAGGTGAAGTACCAGCAAACGGATGAGTCTTCGCGAAGTCGAAGAATTCATCAGCCGAGCAACCAAACAGCACCTTAGCAGCTCTGTCAAACATCACAACTACAAACACCTTTGTATCCGTGGCTATTGACACCTACAACGATAAACAAACACACCCCATAAACCCACATTTAATTTCACTAAAACCCAAATCTCCATAATAAAATCCCTCAATAAACCATACCCTTGAAGCTAAAGGAACCATTATCTACCCAAAAAGACTATTACTTCTTCTATCCCAAAATGATTGTAGTAAAAGCAAAAAAAAAAATTATATTTTTACTAATAAACAAGTATGGTGATACTAAAAGATTAAATTTTTACTTAATAAAAGTGTGATAAAAGCACTTACAAGAACTTTAAAGAGGCGTTTGGAAGCAGAAAAAGATGGGTTTCCTTTATTGTTGAAATTGCAGTAGTTGCAGAAAGAAGAGTTGTTGGTTTGAGGCAGAGACCTCTCACATTTAGAACAAACTCTGTATGATAAATTGGTGTGATCAATGGAAACTACTGAGCAGAAAAATGATGAATTGGTGTGAGTAATCTCCATTGAAGGTCTTTTTCCAAGGTGGGCTTCGTTTCCAGATGAACCTGAAGCCATCTCAAATGTTGCTAACTCCTCTGTGCCGGAGAAACAAGTTCTTTATTTCAAATGATGTGTAAAATACTCTTGTTGCTAATGATAAGGTGCTGGTTCGAAACACACCTCATCGCTAATTTAAATTAAAAAAAAAAAAGGTGCATGACTCCAGCTAAACTGGACTGGTTCGGTCTAAATGGAGTCTATATGGACAATTTATTGTTATAAGTTTGATATGAAATATGGAGTATATTTTTTATTACTTTTAATCCCTATTGCAATTTATGATTTTGTTTTACTTGTCCAATGTTAATTAATTTATTTGACTTATTAATTTAAAGGAAATTATTTTTGTTGATCCGATTGAGTTTGAATTTCGAGATAAATGAGTTAGGTCTCGAGGAATGGCCAAATCGAGTTAAAAATTTATTGAATTCGTGCTCGACTCTGCTCGTTTACGATTCTATACGCAATCTTAATTATCTCGACCTAGTTAGACTAGTCACGTTTTTCTATCGGGTTCGAGTCGGGTAACTCGATCATGTAGATAGTCTATCGAATCGGTAAACTTGTTTTGTTCATCAATAATTTTTTTACTAGAATACAATAAGTTCTAAGTATCCCGGTCAAACTAACAATATTGTTCTACCATATATGTAATAGAGGTTCTAATTTTTTTGTGAATTTCTTTTTATCTATTTTGCACATTGTTTCAAATTGTTGATTACACGAGAATCCAATTATGTATACTTAATGTCTATAAGCTCAATTTCAAAATCAAAATTCACATGATACAACACCAAACATGATAATAACTTTTTTTTTCTCAAACGCTAAAAGTTAACGTGATAGTAACTTCATGTGCCAATACCGAAAGAATCCTCCCATTCAACAATACAAGAGAACAAAAAATGCAAAACAATAGTGACAATACAACTATACAAGTAGAGAGCAATAAATCCATCCCTCAATTTCCTCCTTTTTGTGTCCCAATTTACACTCATAAGCAATGCAAATTTTGTACTCAATTCTCTTTTACGGCAACCCCACCAACAAAATCAACCACATATATCATATTACAAAATGCTATATATATCACTCGGCAAGCCTTTAAAGCATAAGTAGCCCAAAAGCAAAATATGGCACCAACTTCTCTATACCTTACTCTTTCTCTCTTCCTCCTCATTTCTCCAACATTATTTGTAAGTATCTATGGCCACAACATCCATCAACAAGAAGTTTCTCAGAACCCGAAAACGCAAGCCGAGCGGCTTATCCGGGCGCTGAACTTGTTCCCGGATCATGATGTGAACATAAACACAGGAGAAGATACGAATTCTAGTCTAAGTGCATCGAGCATTGTTGAGAAGGGCGTTGTCTTCCCTTCTCTCGTCGGGACCGACACAAGTGTTCAAGATTTAGGCCACCATGCCGGTTACTATCGACTTCCACGTTCGAAAGATGCAAGGTAATGATCTAAACATCTACTTCTTGATATACATTGCATATAGTTCGAAGATCTTATGATGATACTTATCTATATTACACTTATTACTTAACATCGTAACAATAAATGTGATGTTTATGTATATAAATTAATCTTATACGGTATATATACGACATTTATCATGATCCGAAACAAGTGTAATATAGATCATTACAAAAAAAAAAAAAAAGAGAGACATCCAAAATGTTAAATATCTGTATACAGTATTTATACCTCCCATTAATCATTGACTTAATATCACAACCTCTAAAGATGCATGATAACTAAAATGCATTTGAGGCAAGAAACATCACATCATGTGACTTTAGTTATTGTTTCCATGTGACTAAAGCATCATCTACCCATCATGGATGCTAAAATTATGAAAGATGTACATATTTAATTATAATAATTGCCAATAAGAATGAATTTAAATGAACCTGACTTTATATATTCAAACTATGCTTTCGGTGCAAATAATGTTTATTGACTATTCATTAGTTGATTAAATCTGGCATGTTCAGTTGTCATGGAGTACTAAATCAATCCAATAATTAAATAAATCATCAGTGGCTTGATTGACTCACTACTTCTACATTACATGGGGTTGTGCATGAGCCGACTCAATAGCTGAATAATATATATACAATCATTTTTAAAATAAAAATATAAAATTAGTTTACCGATGATATTGTAGTTTTTAGTCATTTTAATGATCTTACATATTCCCAAGTAATATTTCCTTTTTTAAGGTTCATTAGTTAAGGACTTAAGGTATTAGGTAATTGTCTCTTCATTTTCCATATTCATATTGTAAAATAATAAGCTAGTATAATTATTGTGATTCTCAATTTTGACTATTGAAATTAGCTAAGTGAGTTAGCTCGGGTGCAGAATGGCTCAGTTGGGCGAGCTTTAACCGAGTCGAGCCGAAATTCTTGAGTTCGGGCTAGTCTCCGTTCATGTACAACTCTACCCACACGTTGTAACATGACCCATAGATCTATTTTGATCTCTTTCAAGACCATTCAATGACATTTATGACAAATTCATTGCATACATTTGATCAATCATATGTTCTGAAAATATCTTCAACTTGCATTTGTCCCAATGCTGTAATCAATGACAACAACCTAACATCATAATCAAGAAAATCAAAAGATGTTTCTTGAATTCAGCAATGCATGTTTCTGTAACAAAACATTGCACAAAATAAAATCTGACAATTGTTTGTGATTATATGTTGCAGAATGTTTTACTTCTTCTTTGAGTCAAGAAGTAAAAAGACTGATGACCCTGTTGTCATATGGCTAACTGGAGGACCAGGATGTGGTGGAGAAATAGCCTTGTTTTATGAAAATGGACCTTTTCATATTACAGACAACTTGTCTCTTGTGTGGAATGATTATGGGTGGGACAAGGTATATGTCAAATGTGTCTCCCTTTTAACGATTAGTCGTGTCGTGTCATCGATCAGTACATAGTCTAATTATGATTTCGAGTTCACTCGACACAGTGAATTAAGTACTGAGTCATCACGAGATAAGTGGGAAACGACTATTGAAAAAGCGATAATGCATCACTTTTCTCTAGTAAGTTGCATGCATGCAACTGCAGCTAATAAGTTGGTGTTTTTCGATTGTGTAGGTGTCAAACATCATATATGTTGATCAACCAACTGGAACTGGTTTTAGTTACAGCTCCAAAGAAGATGACCTACGCCACGACGAACGAGGGGTTAGCCAAGACTTATATGACTTTCTTCAGGTTTGTTTAAAGTGTCCATTCCAATTACTGCTTAAATTTGTGTGAGGAAGGCTTAGAAATGTATACATAGGTTCACCAATATTTCTTTTTTGCCAATAACAGGCCTTCTTCAAGGAACATCCTCAATTTGCAAAGAATGATTTCTACATTACAGGGGAGTCATATGCTGGACATTACATCCCTGCATTCGCTGCCCGAATTCAGCAGGGTAACAGAAACAAAGAGGGGCTTCACATCAACTTGAAGGTGCATCTCAACACCTTATGTTTAGCTATAGAAATCTAACTGTTGTTCTTCTTTTAGTTGGACTATTTCGATTAATGCATTCGATTGGGAATGATGATGCAGGGTTTGGCTATTGGAAATGGACTAACCAACCCGGAAATCCAGTACACAGCATATCGTGATTATGCCTTAAACACAAGTTTGATTTCGAAATCTGATTACGATAGCCTGGGAAAATCAGTTTCAAAATGTGCACAAGCAGCTAAACTTTGTGGTAATTTTTAGACTTTAAGCAGAACATGCTAAGACTAGATGCTAAAATAACATAAATTCTGTGATTGAAATTGATGTTATTTGAAGGTGCAGGTAAAGATGATGGAACTAATTGCTTGGCCGCTTATTATGCCTGTAACGCCATCTTCAACAAGATAATGGATATCGCGGGAAACAAAAATGTACGAAAATAAATATTTAGTCTTCAATTTTTTTCTCAAGAATCAGACTGATATTAAGATGTGCCTATTTACCAAATACTGATATTTATTGCAGTTCTATGATATTCGAAAAGAATGTCAAGGCCAACTCTGCTATGATTTCTCGAATGTGGAGAATTTCTTGCATCAGAAATCAGTCAAGAATGCTCTTGGTGTCGGAAACATAGACTTCGTTTCATGCAGTGACAAGGTCTATGAAGCAATGGTTGTAGATTTGATGAGAAATCTTGCAGTTGATATCCCAGCACTCCTAGAGGACGGTGTCAAGTTACTTGTATATGCTGGAGAGTATGATCTAATCTGCAACTGGCTCGGTAAGAGGCTAAGAGCTAAACTACTGGCTTATTCTGAATTCATGACTTCCGGTTTTATATACTTTTCGTTTTAGCTTAGTATAACAGAAGTATCTGTTTGCGAATGAGCAGGAAACTCGAGGTGGGTGCATGCTATGGCATGGTCTGGTCGGAGGCAATTTAGATCTGCTCCGACCACTCCTTTCACGGTAGATGGTAAGGAGGCCGGGAAGCAGAAGAGCCACGGACCCCTGACATTCCTAAGGGTTCACGATGCAGGACATATGGTTCCAATGGATCAACCAAAAGCATCTCTTGAGATGCTAAGGAGATGGATGCAAAGAAAAACTCCTTTAGCTGAAATAAAGGATAAGCTGAGTCCAATGTGATTGAAGCAAAATAACTAGGCAACTTACTAGATAATCAATAGTCTTCTCTTACTCAGAGACACCAGTCAACACTACTTCACAATTCTTTTTCTGAATTATGTACATTTTCACATTGTAAACATGGACTATTTATGGCTCATTGCCTATCAGTAAATAAAAGATCTTGCTGATTTATTTCATCCAAGTAAATGAGCCATATTCTTCCAGGAACACACATATTCATCAAAATCATCAACTCAATGTAAGCAACTATCTTATCTTAAAAGTACGAAACCGTCACACTGACGGCCAGTATGCATCATTGCCCTTAGAGTGTACACAGATGAGGTAAATTGCGGATGTGCCTCACAACTCACAAGTCCTCACCTGATTAGGCATTAGGGTACCAGAGCTTGCCTCTTAACTACTTTATTAAGAACAAGATTCGTTCCTTGTGGGATTCAAAGCCGAGTTGCATGAAGAGGTGAGGTTGTTGGAACTTTATACTCTACTTCTTAATCAGTAGAGCTATGCCCAGGGCGGAGAAATGTGAGCGACTATCTTACATTGGCAGCATTAGGCGAAACACATACATATTTCTTAGATATGGAGAATTCGAGATAATGGGTAGGAACATAAACTAAAATATTTTGAAGCTACAAAGATATTAAGTACATAATTAGTAGTTCATTCGAATATGAGAAACTCTGTTATAACGATTAAGCATCAAGCTTATACTACTCTAATCAATTCCCCTTATATAATAAATGTAAAAAGTACATAGTTGACACGTTGCAACTCATTTTCAAAGCAAACCAAGAAAATCCACCTACCTTATCGGACTTTTGAGATCTTGACGAAATAGATTGATTTTGGACATAAAATTGATAGTGTAGAATGGGATTGTTCACTAATTAAGTCAAACAATAATTAGTTTCAGTTCATTTAAGACATAATTTCTTCTTCTAATCTCAATTCTCGATTATAAGAATGTTTTTTTACTTGACTTTGTACTAAACCAAACTTAGAGTGAAAGAAACATGCGGACAGATCATTGTATTGTACCTGCTCCTTTTGATCCTGTACCTGTATTTGTTTTGTCACTATACACCAGTTGCTTTGACTACAACTTTTTTGGATAACTATTGGTGAAACTGCCATATGGTTCAAAAAGTGGGTGAAGTTGTCATTTGATTCAGGAAAATTTAGCAATTTCAAATTAGTTAGATAAAGTTTTCAGCTTAGTCTAAAAATTGATCGAGCAATTAAACTTAATGGTGGTTGTGCAATTGGCTTTCACTAAAGGTTTCATTAAACTTTTACGGTCCGTCAATTTTTTGACTAATTGCAACTTTTGTCGAATTTTGGATACTATTTTACAATTCTTAAACTTTCGAAAATTAAATGACAACCTCAACCTATTTTCTAGAACCCTCAAATATGTTGAACATTTCGACCACAATTATTTGCTAGGTTTTACTATCAAAGTTATCATTCCATGACATAATTATTAGTGTAATAATAATGCTATGTTGCATACTGTTTTCAATGGGGCATCCGTCGTTGTTATTGTCGAATATATATTAGGTATACCTCGGGTTGAGGCAATAACATGTAACTATAGCTAAACCACACTAGACAAGTCTAGTGTAACAAACTCGATTAACAAGGTAATAGTAGGGTGACTCGAAATCTTGAGTATGTCATGACCTTGCAGGTTTAAGTGGCATTTTCTTACAAGAAGGTTTGTTTCTCTTTGGTTTGCCCGGAGTAGCATGCAAAATCTAGAATCAGGTAAATTGTCAATCCTAAAACAATGTTTTAGACTTCAGTTCCTTTGTTCCACCAAATCGAATTTTATATTCTGTCAAAAAATTGAGCCTACACGACTAACTTGAGAATACTTAGCTCCAAGCCTCCAAGTAATTGAATCAACTAAACTACGGTTAGACATTTTTAGGTGGCCTACTAAATTTGTACTAGTAGTTGTTAGGAATCTATACCCGTTGTAAGATTAATTAAAGCGTCCCAAAACTAATCTAACAACTAGATCCCGCCCAGGATGACGCCCCACTAATCAGACTATAATAAACAGAAGAAATAACTTGCGGAAACAAGAAACGACACAAGGATTTTATACAGGTTCCCCCACAACGTGTAAGGTACGTCCTGTTGCTGCTGCAGATTCCACTAATAATCACCGGAAGAATTGTTACAAGGACTCCTGACCTATTCCTATATCTCTCTATTAGGTGTTCTTCTTATACAGTGAAGAACCCTGATGACAAGCCTCACAAATCTCTCTCTAGACTCTTTGTTTATGATTCTCTATTTGAGCACACAATACAACAATGAGCTAGAGACCTATTTATAGGCTACAATGAAATACTAGGCCTAATGCTATTAGGAAATAACTTCTCCGTCAAGAAAAGACCTTTCTTTTCTTGCACTCCAATTATTTCCTAAAAGCCCGTCCGAAACCTATTTTTGCCAGCTGCCATAATTCTGCCCCCATTGGCTCAGCTCAGCAAATATGGCTTCACAACTCAACAGTAGTTTCGAGTCGTAGTTATATGGTCCCTCTAATGTTAGCTAACTTTAAGGTGGTCAATTTTGTGATAACATTTACTGATGTTTGGCAATTTTTCTTCCTTACTACTAGTTTTGTTTGCAGCTAGGAGGGAGTAGAAAAGTCCGTAAATTTGGTGTAAAAAGTCAACGAAGATAAGGACAGTTGTCCACTAAAGTCATGATTAATAAATTATATGAGTCTCCAATAATTAGCTTTAATAATGTGTGACAGATATGGAGATGATGAGAGGCTGCTTTCCATTAAACTAGAATAGTTTATGCTACTTCAGACAAAGATACAGATTTTCATCATATCAACGAATCTTCATATGCATAATTACGTAGTTATGTTACGTACTTAGCGGTAACTTAATAATATCAACCATCATTATTACTTAATTATATCGCGAAAGCGTCATTTAAATTAAATCGCTTAAGAGCGTCTCATAATGTGGCTTGTTTTTATATGGCACAAGCGATTTTTTGAACGTAGTCTAACCTAAATAATGTAATGAAATACAGTTTTTATGTCGATGAGCGAAAATCAATCTGCAAAATTATATATGAAGTGATCACGACTTGTTCAATTTTGGTTCTAACTCACATGGGAAATATAAACTTCTGTCAACGTATGATTTGTAAATTAATCAACATCTATATATATATCAATCAGGCCAATTAGTTTGACTTATGTATGAGTGCAGAGTCAATATTTTAATAATAGTAGTAATAATCTATATAATGTAATGGATCATATGTCACGGTTACTATTCGACAAATGTATATTGAATAGCATTTCACATTAATATATTAACATGCAAATCACATCAGTCATGTAAATCACACTATAGAAATTTTTGTATATATAACAGACTCGATAAAATAAGTATTGATCAGAAAAGTCAAACTCATGACTTAGCACTTGTCTATTTTATTATGTATGTTGTTTGATTTATCTTGCTATCTTGATAAAAGCCTGCAAAACTACCATATATACCAAGTCCACTACCAAGACAAACTGAGAGACATAAATCAAATCTCTCTAAGAAAATCACATCTTTCTGTGTTAATAAATACAAAGCGACTTTATATAATTTGTCCGAAAAGGAGAGAAACTATGGGGAGAGCCCCATGTTGTGATAAGGCTAATGTGAAGAAAGGGCCATGGTCACCTGAAGAAGATGCTATGCTCAAGGACTTTATAGCTAAATTTGGGACTGCTGGAAATTGGATTTCTTTACCTCAGAAAGCTGGTGAGCAAAACTTGTAATTTAAGCTCAAAGATCTATGTTCTTTTTACACAATTAGCAACGAGAAGAGTTTCGCACAAATGATCTTCTGGTTACTAGCAATAGTCTTTTCCAGTAGACTATTCGATTAACTCGAAAGATCTACGTTTCAAAATATTTTATTCCTCTTGTTTTGTTAGTGTTTTCTTCTTCATTTTCTTGGGTATGTGTGTGGATTTCCCAATTATTTCAGGCCTCAAAAGATGTGGCAAAAGTTGTAGGTTAAGATGGCTCAACTATCTTAGACCTGATATAAAACATGGAGAATTTTCTCAAGAGGAGGATAGGATTATTTACACTTTGTATGCAACCATTGGAAGCAAGTAAGATTTCCACTTCCTTGATTACTTTTATAAATCTATCTCATCATAGGCAGAACTAGTATGTTCTAGTGAAATCATAGCAACCAGAAGCATTTACAATTCTTTTTATAATAATAAAAAATAAAATATATCCCTTCCATAATTCTCCAATCCTTAAGAATTTTTGTCCTGCCAACAATCATAAATTTTTTGTCCTAATTCCGCTTATGATCTCATGCAATGAAATTTTTCTTTTCTTTTGCCTTTCCCTTTATTTTATCATTACTACTAATAATATGCAGTCAACAATACAATACACATAAATACATATCTCAATATCTTCGAAGAGTTCCTCGAGTCCTGCCTAAGAAGGATAATGAAAGTTCGGGTGCCTGAGATAACAAGAAGGCTGTTTCTTTTTGTTTCTCAATGCAGGTGGTCAATAATTGCATCCCAGTTACCAGGAAGGACAGACAATGATATCAAGAACTACTGGAACACTAAGCTGAAAAAGAAGCTCATCATGGGAATTAATTATCCATTACATAATTCTCTACAACAACCAACAATGATGATGCCCACACATACTCCTCTTTCACTATCACAAAATTTTCATTTCAACAATAATGTCAATACTACTACATTCAATGAGTACTATGCCTTTGAAATGCAAGACGGGTTGATTACGAATCGTGGGAGATTCAACAACACTTTCGTCGGAGGAGGAGGAGGAGGAGGTAATAATAATGAAGATGTTAGCTGTTCTTCATCATCAGAGGGGGGTTGCAGCAAGATGAGGTTTGGGGACATCAGTGAAAAGATTAAAAAAGAAAGTATGAGTAGTTATGATTATCACCAAGGTTATTTATCAAATGGTTATGAAGATGAGCAAAGGTTGATTCTTGATTATGGAGCCACAAATTATGGTGATGTTCTTTCAATAGGAAATATTGTGAACCCTAATCATGAATTATTGTAGCATTTTGGTAATCATGAGGAAGTAAAAGAGCTAATTAGTTTATCAAGTAGTAACAACAATAGTGTTAGCTTTTACTTCCAATATTGACAACAAGAATTAGTGTCCTGTATTTGTTGACATTTTCATAATAACAATAATAATAGTATATCGAATATTTGCTTTTCATTGTGATGAGATCAACTTTTACATATTTCTTGTAAACAGATGACAATATGAGACTTTGTGTTAGTAGCTTAGCCTAACGATAGAACTTAACATGGGACCGTTGAGCGCTTGTATAAATGTTGTAATGGTGGCGCCAAAAATTAAAAGGTTAATGACAGGGATCATCACCTATGTTTGCCATATGTTACCAGTCGATCACCTATGATTTAAAATATTTCAGTCGATCACCTATGATTTAAAATGTTCCAGTCGATCACCCAATCCGTTAACTTCCGTTAAATATTTGTCATGTGAGTTGCATGTGACGTTTTTGGGGGCATTTTCGGAAGTTCACATAAATTTTGAGGGCATTTTCGTAATTTCACACGCTAGATTGTTTGAAATACATTAATTTCACATAAAATTCGGGGGGCATATTCGTAATTTCACACCCGAAAGTTAGTGTAAATTTCCTAAAATACCCCCACAAATGTCACATGCAACTCACATGACCAATATTTAACGGAGTTAGACGGAAATTTTAACGGAGTGACCAACTGAGAAACTCTTTAAATCATAGGTGATCGACTGGAACATTTTAAATCATAGGTGATCGACTGGTAACATATGGCAAACATAGATGATCATCCCTGCCATTAACCCAAAATTAAATACGTTTGTGCTAGGATTTGAATTATGGACCTCCATGATAAAAGTTCAAAGACATATCTTTAGATTAATGTTAGATTATATACAACAGTCTTTTGGTATTCTCCTTTTATATTTAATGCATTCTTTAAATTATACGATAGACATAGATTGGGTTGTACACAAACGATTAGTATATTATACTTGATAACATTTTATATCAAATATTATATTATTAAAAGAACAAAATTTATCATTATAATTATAAAATAATAAGATGTTTCGATAAGGTGTCTATTATAATTATAAAGTAGTTATATTATTGAATGTCTATATTCAGCCTGTGTACTATAAGTGATAATATTAGATGTAAAACGTCCTCAAATTTTGTATTAATGTTGTTTGAGACGAAACGTTCCCCGGTTTAATATAGGCTAATTTACTATTTGCCCCCTATACTATGAAGCTTGTTTCAGATTGCCTCCTATACTTTTAATCGTTTCAATATGCCCCCTGGAACCTCCTCAAGCACGTTTTCTTCGTTTAATCAGGTAAAATGACTATTTCACCCTTATACTATTTGAAAATATAGGGGGAAACAGTAAAATATTTTATATAATTAATATTTTATATTAAAATATTTTATATAATATTAAAATATTACTCCCTCCATCCCTAATTGATAGAGATACTTTCCTAAAATAGAAATCCCTTCATTGATTCCTATTTAATTCAAAAAAGTGGAGGGAAAATTAAGATTGTGAGTTGAATTTGAATTTTCCTAAAATTTTGTGCCAAATGAAATGTCTCCATAAAAAAGGGATGGAGGGAGTATATAAAATATTTTAATGTTGCCCCCTATACTTTCAAATAGTATAACGGTGAAATAGTCATTTTACCTAATTAAACGAAGAAAGCGTGCCTGAGGAGGTCCCAGAGGCCATATTGAAACGATTGGAAGTATAAGGGGCAATCTGAAACAATCTTCATAGTATAAGGGGCAAACAGTAAATTAGCCTTTAATATATGCAGTCCCTCCTTGGTTAAGGGGCCTTGAACAGGACATAGACCAGATACCCACCAAATATATGATGGCCCCTAACCGGGCACATGGGCATTGTAGGCCTGGACCAGGCACGAACTGGACTATTGGGTTGGGAGCGATTCGTTAGACATGTTGTGGACTTGTGGTATGTAAGCCCAAATTCTTGTATCCTGTTTCAGGCCCACTTATTGATATTTGAGACTCGGATTCTAGATTTCTAGTAACTCTACTAATTTGTTCATATTAGGAAATGGCTTGAGCCTTGACGTTCAATTTTACGGTCTTCTAATGTTGACATTGTGTCATTTTGGGATTGGGATGATTAGAGTTATCTAATTTCTTATTAGCAACCATAAAAAAATCAATATTATTTGAAGGCATTCAAATTTTATTCTCTCTTATACATATATGTAGTGTTGTTATCAAGTTAAATTCGGGCATGTGTAAATACTTGAATTACAAATCTCGTTTAATGTGTATCTCAAGGATGAGGCCCGAGTCATATCCAATTTGAATAATTGTCTAGTCGAGTCAAAACCTTAGCAAGATCCACTCTGTTGTTTGTCTTGACTCACTGTTCAGTTTGTGTCAATTGACATGATAATTGATAAGGATTAAGGACTAGTCAATCGTGACAGTTAGGCCTAAGGATAGGACAATTCAACGCTCATTTTCGACACTATTTCTGCACGATTAACTTGAAGAAATCGGGCACCTCAACTTCGCACCATTAACCTTTCAAATAATGACTTTTATTTACAACAATGTCTTGGTCATAGATTATTAATTTAACTAAAAGAAAAGTGAAAATCGTCACGCTAACAACGTTTACACAACTATATATTCTAGTTCTTTACCAGTTAAGCTATGTTCCGAAAACACTATTTAGTGAATCAAGCTATTACAACGTATGATGCTTTTTTAATTTTTTGGACTAAATATCTACAAAGTTATTGTTTATTTCCCTACAGCCATTGTGTGGCGAAGCAAAATTGTAAACTGAAATTTTGTCAAAATTATTAGCTTATATATTTCATATATTGTACTAGGTTATTATTTTTGTATTGGGTTTAGTCCAGAAGATATATTATTGTAAAACTCGATAGTCTTTGTATATAAATAAAGGACATCGGACGTCAACATGATACAACTCACCCAACCTAAATAGACTTTAAAAAACCAATAGCTAATTTTCTTATATTTTCTTTGATGAGTATAATCTTTTTTTGTTTCTCTTACAAATTAATGTTGAAAGTTTGAATATAGTAGTATTACAAATAATAAATATAAATTTTTTTAACAAATAAACGGATAAAGTAGTAGCCAATTGGGAGATGTTCTTTTGTTCTTTGGGATTTGAGGAGAATCATATTTCCACGACACCTTTTTTTTGGTATCGTACAGCTTTTGGTGTTTTTCAGTATGAAAATAATATCGAACACATGAAGACATAATCAAACACATAAACAAATGTAAGGCGTAAACATTCACGTCTTAAAAGTAGGCTTCACAAAGATTTGAGAGTATCTCCTCGAGTAGACCTTCAAGTTTATCCTTTGATATGTTCAGTTCCTATCATGGAAACCAATAAATTTCTTTACCTATGTAATGAAATATAATAACCATCTTATTAAAATTATGTGATAGATGAATAAAGAATTGTTATATAAATCATCATGGAGACATACCTGACACAAAATGCTTCATTTGGAACCTATACAGCTATTTTCATTATATCCTATTCTCCCACCTCTTTGAAGGTAGAAATTTTTAACTGAACGACACTCTATGTTCTGAAGAAGCGCAAGATTATTGATAATTTACAATATAATTTTTTATCTGTTGAATTATGTTCCAGAAACGATTCTATAATCTTAATACTCCTATTACATATGGAAAGATCAAATCTAATATAGAGCATAATAAGTTTTAACTTATTTGAACAAACAATGGAATTAATTTACATAATTATCCCGTTGATGTGCGCAATTTCGTCAATAGTAAGTTGCCAATTGACTTCTTTGAAGAAATTTTAAATATCCGCCCTTAGTTACTCCTGTAATATGCTTCATCCTCCATTAGAATAATACTAATTTATTACAAAATTTATCGTAATGAACAAACATTAATATATACAACGACTAAGTCTGTAAGCAAACAGAATTAAACCAAATATCTTAAGATTTTAGTTCGGCTTGCAGATTTTCGATCCGAATCAAACCTTCGAGTTCATTACAATCCTATTAGCCAACAAAATCATCAATTATAATCGCAAATGATACCAATAACGCATAATCGAAGTTATAAAGAAATCAAAACAAACATGCAAAACAAAACCAACCAGGTTAACCTCCTAGCCGAGCCTCGAACGAACTATTTCGAGCGGTATACACCCTAGTGAAACCTTAGAATTTACTTACAACCCTACTAATAGCTAGCTATCCATATCATATCACCAACAAGTTCAAGATATAATAATATTAATATAAAACGAAAAATAAAAAAGAGAGGTGGCATACCATTATTACCTTCTCAAAACGGGAGATAATGAAGCAACATATCTATTACTAATATTAGCTGATGAATGAAAAAAAGGATAACCAAAATGTCATTCATCTGCATCTGACCCTGTACCTCCTCTTCAATAATATCGATCAGTGTGTCTTTTATTTAATGGAAAAAAAACAATACTCCAATATTATTTTTGCATGAACAATATATAATTTGTTATATATTAGTAGTTAATTAGCAAGTTATTTTATGGGTGATGATGAATCTTGAACAGTTGAGTTGAGACACTAAGAAAAACAGGAGGTGCAGGTGCAAATGCAGATAATAATACCATCTTGGGTTGAATTGCTCTTGTCGCATCAACTTTATTAGCTTTTGGCATCTAGATATTTGCCCTTGCATGTCTATGAGTCTCAATGTGCTTGGTATATATAGAGAACCGATCGAGTCCTTGAGACTTAAAGCGTGTGGCTTATTTTTCTATTTTATCTTGTAATAACAAGAACGGGAGATTTGTCATCGCTATTTCCGAGTACGTATATTAAGTAGAATTATAGTGTTAAGTATCACTAGCTAGTATTGTCTTTTAATGCAACTTGACCTCGACTTTCATAAGGAGTGAATCTTGTGTTGTTGAAGTGGTTATTAATTAACATGCAAACTCTAGTCCCGGCGTGATTAGATGAAGCACATTCTACGATTACCTTCCCCTTCTACTCCAGAGCAAAGTGCGCATAAGCTGTTAGAGTGACGGTTTCACACTTTTGAGTACGTATTAAATAGACTTAGAACCAATACATGATTTACATGGCTAACATGATTTGTAGACTAGTGCGTCAGCCAGACTTAGAACCACTGACCTGATTGATATGATTTGCAGACTATTTTGAGTAATGCTTGCGGAGAATGGCTATGGTGCATTAATAATATCGTTCATTGATGTTCATTAATCAACATATAAAATTATTTTTAATTTAAAGATGGTATTCATTACTAAAATATATCATTCTAAGATGCTACAATAACATAAAATGTTCAAAAGAAAAATAATAGTGGTATTATACACCGATATAGTTTGTGTACCAAAATTTGTTAAATAAGTTGGTACAAATTGTTTAAAACGGAAAAATAAGTTTAGATAATTGACATTAATGAATTTTTTTTTTGACATCATTAGCTAAAATATACCAAAAGGAAAAAAAATATAATTTAAATAAATACAATATACATTTTTATAATTAATATAAACTATTAATGAACGAAAAGCTTAATCTACCCTAATTTTCCACGTGCCTCACAACTAATCTAGTTACAAAAAAACCAATACAATAGCTTGATTGTGTGGCTCTTGAATGAAGCTTTTGTCGTTTCATTGGATAAGAGGGATTTTATTAAGTTATTGTTTTCACAAGGTTGTTTGATAAATATTTTGAGAGTAAATTGCTGAAATTGTCCACGATAGTATGATCGAGTTGCACTTTGGTCCCCAATAGTTACACGGTTGCACGTTAGTCCCCGAAAGTGACAAAAAAGTTGCACTTTAGTCCCTACGTCAAGTTTTCCGTTGACATTTCAGGTTTAGGCGTTAAAACTGGGGTAAAAATATAATTTTTAAGACGTAAAGTTGATTTTTTGCCCCAATAGGTGCTAAAATGAAACTCCACAACCCTAATTGGGGTGAAGAAAAAAGGGAATTTTGGCGGGAGGGAGGGTGTGGAGTTTCATTTTGGCACCAATTGGGGCACAAAAATCAACTTTAAATATTTAAAATTATATTTTTACCCTAATTTTAACTCCTAAACCTAAATGTTAACGTAAAACTTGACGTGGGGACTAAAGCGCAACTTTTAATTTTGGCCACTTTCGGGGACTAATGTGCAACCGTGTAACTATTAGGGACCAAATTACAACTCGATCATACTATCGGGGACCATTTCACCAATTTGCTCAATATTTTGATGTCCAAATTGTTTATTGAGAAACATTTATCACAGTCTCACGTGGGAAGATTTGTTTTTGTTCCGTTTGCGACATGCTATGTAATGCAATTTTAATTTGAAGTTATTATTAAATGGTTGTATAATTCAATTACTAAAGGATGGCGTTATCTTAACGAAATCTCGAATAAATCTTGAATTATTATAGAGTGATAATGACTGAAGTAATGCATAATTTTTCTTTATGTAGTGGAGTGATATTGCTCATGCAAACACTATAATGAATCATTAATTAGAAATTCACTAAAATTTCAATATATCATTTTTTGTTCAACTCTAAAATATTATTCTTAAAAGTTAAATTTTCACACTAACGGTCTTCAAACATCCTTATCCTAAAGTATACGAGTTAAATAAATCACGAAATATATTTCACCTAATCAAGACATTAAACTTACATGTTAAATATTTTATAAATATTAAGGTTTCCTCATTATGAGTTATGCAATATCATTCTTAAAATAATTGATCATAACAAGGAAGGAAGAAATAAATACTGGAGTATGATAAAAGACGTTTGTAATATTCCCTCCTTCCCTAAAAGATTGGTACATTTTGATTTTTTGTGGTCAACAAAATTACAATTTAAAATATAAATATCTCTTATTTTACATTCGAAAAAATTATAAAAAGTTGATATTTCAAAAATATATATTGAGACGAATCTAACAAGATCTCACATGACTATATTAGTTCATATCGTTTAATGAGAATTCTTGATCAAATTTTTTAAAATTTTGACCACCAAAAGTTAAAATATACCAATCTTTTAAAGACGAGAATAATTTTCAAAAGAGAAACGAGGTCTTTGTGGCTATGAGTTTTCTAGTATTGTGATTGTCCTTTGATGGTCCAGTTTACAAACAGCACGTGATGCATAACACTAACCCACGTGGGCATACATCCAGTCCACCATTCAGAAACTGCCACGTGTATATCAACAACTAATAATCACGGACCAGCACGATGGGGTTGTACCTTGGAGAAGTAATTGACACAAACCATTGAGATAAAGTTGAAATGAGTACATACACAGTTACACACTATAATTGGCTTCATTTGCCCACTATTATTCATGTACTTAACTCCACTTAATGCTATCTTCTAGTTAATCGAATAGTCTAGTGGAATAGGTGATCAAAAGGTCATGGGTTCGATACTCACCTCATCACTAATTTACAGAAAGAAACACAAAAAACTTACTACTATCTTCGTAGTTCAATAAGATCAAACTATCTGTTCAAGACCAAACGAGTCATAACAACAAATACTTCTACACTATATCTCTTAGAGTTCTATAGAACTATCTGTTTATTATCACCAGGTTATTCGATTTGATAATCTGGAATTGATATTTTCTCGATTTATAATCCAATTTGGTCTTGAATCTAAATTTGTTTTGCAACACGTTCTATAAGTTAAATCACCAATGTTTATTAATGTTAAAATGCTCTACTTATTTATGAATCTTAACTGTTTATAAAATTCCAAAATACACAGTTAGTCACAAATTAAATATGGATTAATGACATCAAAGATCACTGAAAGTATCTAATACTTTCAGTTCGATCACCCTCATTTTAAATGGACCATGTTGGATCACTCAACTGTATTTTTTGGAAAAATTTGGTCACTAGGCCGTTTCGAAAGATTTTTGGGTGCATTTTATAAGTTTTTAACGAGGGCAATTTTGTACGTCCACATTTATAAACATCTAATCAACGCCTTTTTTAAAATAAAAAAATTCTCATTTTGTATTTTATTTTATTTTTTATTTTTTAAAATGAAAAATGAAAAACTAATTAACTAATAAAATACACGAAATTCAATTAAGAAAAAAGAAAAAAAAATATTGAAAAAACAAAGAAGAAAGAGACGTATTAGCTTCTTCTTTATTTTTAATTTTCTTTTTCTTTTTCTTAATTGAATTCGTGTCTTTTATTAGCTAATTAGTTTTGCATGTTTTATTTTAATTGTAAGAAAAATTAAAGAAAAAAGTTAAAAAGAAAATCTAAAAAAAATTAAAAAGAAAATGATTTTTTTAATTTAAAAAAACGATGATTAAATGTCTATAAATGTGAAAGGACAAAATTGTCCTCGTTAAAAACTTATGAAGTGCACCAAAAATCTTTCAAAACGGCCCAGTGACCAAGTTTTTTCAAAAAAATGGAGTTGAGTGATCCAATATGGTCCATTTAAAATGAGGGTAATCGAACTGAAAATATTAGATATTTTCAGTGATCTTTGGTGTCATAAGTCCATTAAGTATTGAATGACCACATAATAGTTATTTAGGTATCTATAATATACAATGTATACTTAATTAGCTATATACGAATTTTGCAGCTATGTATACATGAGTTAACCATATGAGTTCGTCTCGGCAACGTCCATTTTAATCTGGTGAAATAAAGGAACTGAATACTAAGGGTTTGTTCTTTAAAACTGAATGTCTGAATCTGAAGTCTGACAACAAGTGACTGAAAACTGAATGTCTGAATCTTAATGATAACTGAATCTGAATAATGAAATATTTAAGTGTTTGATAACAGTTCACAGAAAGAGATTAATTTAAGTCGAATTGACAAAATTACCCCATAGCATACTTCATTCAGATATATAAATTACTAAACAAGTCATTTGTATAAATATTATAATCTAAATTATAAATTGTATAAATATAATAATATGATTGAATAAGTATTAAAATTTTAATGTCATTTAATAAATTATAAAATTATAAAGAAGATAATTAATGTAGCTAAATAAAAATTAAATATTTAATTAAAAATTATAATATCTAAAATCCAAAAAATAAAATATAACATAAACATGGCATAACAAATGAAAAATTATGATTATTAGTCATATATATGTATCGATTGCCACATCATCACTTCAGTAATTGGATTGTTCACCAATCACAGCCATTGCCAACATAAATCATTATCAACAATCACAATCGCAACTAATAAGCAAAATTTGTACCCAAACCAATTATCAATAATATTTTAACAATAATAGTAACAAAAAGATGCAAAAAAAAACTAAAAATTCAGTTTTAACCATAAGATAACATTATTATAATTGAAATAGAGAATTACCTTGAAAATATATAACATCAAAAATAAATTGAATAGAGAAAAAGAAAAATATTATTAATCCGTTTGAGAGAAATCTCCTCATCAATTGAAGTAGATAATTTGGAGAAAAAGTGTTGAAGAGAAAAAAATGTGTAATCTCTGAGGTTAGATTTGGGCAAATTGATTTTTTGAGGGAATTGTGGGATTCAGTCATTAAGAGGAGAAAAATAAGTAGCAAATTTTAACTTAAAATTTTGTTAATGATTTCATTCAGATCTGAATTTATTAAGTACTTCAATGTTTTTGTTAACAAACAGACTTAATGAAATAAGTACTGAATTAATTAATATTAAGTACTTAATGGATTTAACAAACAGTCCTAAGATACATGACCAACCGGGATGAGCTTATCATCTTGACTTAGATGAGTGGTTTACCTGGCACCGAATTTGTATGCTACTCCGAACAACCCAAGAGGGAACAAACCTTCTCGTTAGAAAAGATAGTTGCATGTGCACATGATTGAAAAGAGAATATAATTTGACTAGTGAAATAACGAATACGTAAGTAAAACAATTAATGTAGGGGGTTAACGACATGTTTGACTTTGATCACATATGTTTGTCATTGCGTCACCTTTTGATCATATAACTTTACAAAAGTTTTCTTAGTTGCTACTGTCGTCAGAATGTCAATTTGATTATGAAAATTTAAAATACGTAACGTTTACATGACTATAATTTAGGGGTAAATTTGTCCAACTCCTAAGACATTTACATGAACTAAATGTTTGTACACAGTCCAGCCTGTGCGAACTCGTGCATCGTATTTATAATATATGATCTTTTATTAATACATAAATATGATATTTTTCTATAATACTATTATTTAGTAATTCATCTTAAAAAAATAAGTTTAAATTTGATGTGCGAAATAATTTATAAATTCTCCTAAACCATTTTCAAAAAAATGAAGGTAAAATATAGTAATGCTTTATGGATACTAGTAATCTCTGCACAGTTCAACCTGTGCAATTTCGTTCAAATAGTATTTCATAAATTTTTATAATTATATTCACCTAAATATGACATCATAAATAATAAAAATTAAATTGTATATCTAAGCATATTAATTAGAAAAATACTCTTCACTATTAACTGTTTGTCATTAAAATATATGAACATTAAAGGGTAGTTATTTTTTAAATGTTTGTCTTAGATAGCTGGCAAACATATATGATGCCACATGGATATCTTAGATGATCTCCTAGACTTCACCAAACAAAGCTCTTCCCACATTATAGTATAGATTTTATTGTACAAAATATTTATATAGAAGTAAATAATTTTAATTAATTATATTTCCTATATATTAAGAGAACATGGGGCTTCATACGCATTAAAAATAACTTCTAACTCCCCCCTTCCCCAATTATATATAGTAAGATATTTCCTATATATTAAGAGAACATGGGGCTTCATATGTATTAAAAATAACTTCTAACTCCCCCCTTCCCCAATTATATATAGTAAGATATAGTAAGATATCACATGTTTTCACAATTTAACTTACATTCTGATAGAAGTAACAATTAAGGTAAATTTTCTAAAAATGTGTGATTAAATGAGACAAAATGAAATACATATGATCAAAAAGTAACCCGATGACAAACATATATGATCAAACATGTCTTTAATCATAATAAAAGAAAACGCATTTCTCATTCAAGCCCAAAAATGTGTAATGTATTCTTGTTGCATGTTACCTGTTGGAGTTGTTGGCTTGTTTGCCATAGACATAGCCCATAGGCCATAGGTCATACCCTAGGTCCTAAGTGGTAAGGCCCATTTATTAGCAAACTGGACTAAACTCTCATTTTCTGTTCGAGTTTAGTTGGAGACTGGGACTCTGGGAGGCGGGAGCCTGGGAGTGAGGAAGTGTGTTTGAAACTTTGAATCCTCTCAAAGTTTCATTATTTCTCCACTTTCTCTCAAATTGGAACCTTAATCATAAATTCACTCAACACAATTTAATTGATAATAATTAGAATGCAAAGTATCAGAAATTCTGCTCTTCATGCAATTTTTATTGGGAGCAAACTTTGTATTTCGAAAACAAGCAAACTAATTCTCTGTTTATATGAGACACATCGTGCGATATACCACATTCTTGTGTTCCAAGACAAAGGTGCATAGGAACCATTATTATGATGATTTTTTTAACAGGATAACATTAATTATAAGAAAATCATTTAGAAGATGAACTTTTTTGAATTTATCAATTCTTTTGGTTTGTACAACAAATGAGAATTATTGCTCTCATCCTCAATTGTTAATTTTGTATATTTTCATATTAAATTTGTAAAAAAGTTTAGAAAAAGGTCAAAACAAAACTTTATTTGACATTTAAAAAAGAGATATTCTTTCCATTCTTAAATGATTGATATATTTTAGTTTTTCTTTATCAAACTTCAAAAATATTGAAATTACATAGCATTATGAAATTACATCTTACTATGGATTCAAAGAACAGCACCATGGTACAAATTAAATACCTTGCATTTTCCATTTGACAATTCAGCTTTAAATGCGTTTTTAATCCCAAAAAGTAAGTGATCCACCATTTCACTTCACGGGCTCCACAAATTCACTCCACTACCCACCCCACCCCTACCCATACCCCACCCCCCTCAATAAACTGCCCTTTTTATTTCACTACATATACTTTTACCTCCTCTTTATACTCACCACTCTCTGTCTCCATTTTCCATTGTCTCTTCATCTTCGTAAACAACCTCCATAATCCTCATGGCTAAGGTAAGCCTTTCTAACTATCCTCCAAATTTATCATTGTCCACTACTAGAAAAACAATGTACATGCATGTATACATTTATATTTTTAATTAATTTACTTAATTTGATTAATGCAAATATGTAATTTCTAATTTACTATGTTGTGTATATTTTTGTAGAAAAACAAGAACAAAGATGCTGGAGAGGAAGAAAACAAAGTCAACAATAATACCAAATCAAATGATTCTAAAACCCAAAATAACACTATTGTCCTTAAGGTCGACTTGCACTGTGAAGGCTGCGCAAATAAAGTCGTCAAAATCATTCGCTCCTCCCAAGGTATAAAATTACTAAATTACTAGCATCATTGACTCTTCACGCAGTATGAGTTCGTCTTTGCTAATGACTAAAGCTTGTGTACTATAGGACAGGGTCGTGGGGTCGTTAGTGAGACAGTTTCATACTGCTAAAAAGTAGTACTATGTATATTTTATGTGATAATTTATGTTATATTTTGTTAGTATGATGACATGTTTTATTTTGAAATTAACTTTTAAAAATGAACAATCAATATGTTATAATTTTGGAATATAAAATATAACAGACGATGCATTCCTCGTTTATAGGTGTGGAAGGAGTGAAATGTGAGTGGACTGCAAGCAAAATTAGTGTGGAGGGAGACGTGGACCCATTGAAGCTCCGTGAGGAAATAGAGCAAAGAACTCACAAGAAAGTTGAAGTGATATCTCCATTGCCTAAAAAGGAGAAGAATAAAGACAAACCTAAAGATACCAAGGAGACGGAGAAAGACAACGTTAAAGAGTCCGAAGATATCAAGAAGAAATCAAAAGAGTGGAAGAAACCTAAAGAGGTAAATAATGTAGAATATTCATGTATGTTTCAATTTGTTGTCCTGTTTCATTTGTCCACCTTGGTATGTTCTTGTGATGTTACGGAGCATTCATTTGAATTTTCCGTATAATGCGGTAATAACATGTGCATTTATCTAGCACGTTACTACTGGGTTTTGTGTAGTCCGCATTACATGCAAGTTTTTGAATAGTCATTTCAATTCACTTTATCATTTGGTTGTAAATTTTGGAGTTGAGGGTTAGTTGGAGTCCGGATTCGGTGCATCAATAATTCGGTACACCCGGTGCACCCGGTGCATCAGGTACGCATTTAAAGGTTTTACGTGGGTACTGTACCCACTTGAAACTTCATCATTGGTACTTGTACCCAAATTGTACTATAACAATGGTACAATACCACATATTTATTTTGGATTGATAAACATGTAGTATTGTACCATTGTTATAGTACAATTTGGGTACAAGTACCAATGATGAAGTTTCAAGTGGGTACAGTACCCACATGAAACCTTTAAATGGGTACCTGATGCACCTGATGCATGGAAGTATTGATGCACCAATCTTTTCACGTTAGTTGACTTTATAATTATTAATGTTATTTGATGAATAAATTGAAGAATTATGGCATGTAAGTATGTAACACATGTTCTAGTGGGTTCATGGCTTGTAAGAAAAATATACGAGGGGTACGTGGAGGCCGTTATGATAACAGTTTCGTTGTTCTTTTCAATAATGATGTTATTTCAGTTCAGTTGATTTATGGAATCGTTTATTATGAATATTATTTAGTTTTTGTTAGTTGTTACTAATTGAGATTAATATGGTCATTGATAATTTTGTCCGGTTGATAACGTAATAGTACTCGTTACACAACTTTTTATATGTTTTTCACAAAATATTAGCTACAATATGTGTAAATAATTGAATTTCAAAATTAAAAAGTCGACTATCGAGAATTTAAATAGACGATTTTATGCATTCCTAACGATGTGATGCGGTTGTTGTTTCGATTAGCTTCCGGTGACAACAGCGGTGTTGAAGGTGAACTTACACTGTGAGGGTTGTATTCAGAAGATTCACAAACTTGTGAGCAAAACTAAAGGTGACAAACTCTGACAATTTTAATTTAATTTGTATTGGTATAATAATGTTTGATTACACTTGTTGAAATAATTGAAAAAATTAGTGTTGTAACATATTATAGCACATTGATTTTTCAATAATTTGTGTGACAGGCTATAAGGAAATGAAGGTTGATAAGCAGAAGGATTTGGTCACGGTCACAGGGGCAATAGAAATGAAGTCGTTGGCTGAGAATTTAAAGAAGCATTTGAAGAGACATGTTGAGATTGTTCCTGAGAAGAAGGACGACGAGAAGAAAGATAAAGGTGACAAGAAAGATGGTGGCAATGACAAGAAAGAGGGTGGCGGGAAGAAAGGCGAGAAGGGGGACGGTAATGGTGGTGGAGGTGGCGTCGAAGGAAACCTAATGCAAGTTCAACCACCATTTGGGTTCTTTTATCCACCTCCCCCATTCAATAGTACCAACCCAGGCTTTGGTGACCCTCAACAATTTCATCAAGTACAATACTCTTATGGGCAAGTCCATGCACCTCAACTATTCAGTGATGAGAACCCAAATGCTTGTGTTGTCATGTAGATCCTGGGGGGGCGGGGATGCTGATCTTGTAGGTGTAAATAAGGGCATCAAATGATAGTAGTCTGAGCCTTTGATTCGATGAAGTCAGTTTCGAACCAGGACCTTCTGGTCATTGGCAAGAACCTTGTTCACTGGACTATTCAATTAAGTCGATAGTTTTACTTGATAGTTTTGGTTCTTGTTAGCCATGGTTGGGACTTGGAAATTATTGGAACATGGAATTGTTGGTTAAGATATTGTTTTATGTTTTGCATGTTCCAATAGGTTGGTTGGTCAACTTGTTTAATTTGATTTTTTGGAACACAATTGAGGAATGTAGTAATGTGACTCTCTTGACAGAGTTTATAATTAAAGTAATATTATCATTAATTGTTGGTAAGATGGTATGATTAATCCATGTGATTTTTATCTAATTTGACTAAACTTGATTAGTCTTACACTATGAAAAGTTGCGACATGGGGGGTGGGGTCAAGCTAGGCATTACTTTAGATGAATTGTTAACATAATTGTTTACGCTCAACGAGCCCAAACACAATTTTGTAATTTATCTTTAAACATTTGACATAATCAATTATTTTAAGAAATATTAATCTAAAATAAACTTTACTTCAAAACAAAATCCATATTCTTTAATATGATCAGCTGGAGTATATATTTTCCAACATATATACACTTTTTCAAATTTGTCACAAAATTAAATTTATCTTAGTTTTAAAAAAGCAAAATCTATGTGCTAATAATTTGGAAACTGGACATGTACATAAAAGTAATTCGTACTCAAATGTTGCACTAAGACTAGTCTAAAAAGTTCTGCAAAGCATTTTGGTATATTCTATTGATATGTTCTCTTAATGCAAATTAAAATAGAGTGGTCCGTTTGCACTCTTCAATTTTTCCAGCCGTGTCACCTTGTTTTCTTGTACCTAAGTTTTAAGGATCAATTTTAATTACAATAAATAAAACCAGCTGTTACAGCTTTCATTTATTGGTCAAATATATACCCAAGTTAAGGGACTTTATTATACATTTGTTTCTAATAATTAACTAGGCCATCTAATATTGACCCCCTATCGATTCAGCCTCCATATTGGATCCTGAGTTCGAGTTTGGGCAAGACATCTAATAAAAACAGATGTCTCTGTCACTGTTGTTAGCGTAGATTTCCCCCTCTCCGATTACTGTAGGATTTACTTTCAGTATGATATGTTTGACAAAAAAAAAATCTAATATTGAAACATGTTGTATTATTCTTAGTTCTTTTTTGTATTAGCGATCAGGTGAGTTTCAAACTCATGAACTATTTGCGGACTATTACTAATTATTTAAATCAAAATATAATAATGACCCACTTATTAAGACTATTTTGACAATTACCTAATGCCAAACACGTAACTTGATGAAAACAAATGATATATATCACTAAAATAAAATCACATAATAACATAATTACTCGCTAAACTAAATATGAAATTTAGCACATCTAGTAAAGGTTCCACTTGGTCATCACTCATCATCATGGCAGCTACATAAAATAACTTTTGGATAAATTTAGGAAGATATTATGAATCGTTATTATTTTCATATTAGTTATAGCAATAATTTGATTACTAAGTTATTAATATTACCTTAAATATTTCATATTATATATATAAATATGGAATTACTCTATCCACAGATTAAACTTGAGTCTTTTATATTATACCTATATTATTATGTCATCTTTCAATAACAATCCGATCACTAATTTAATTTAGTGCTATAGTCTATAGGCTAATGTGTATGAGTGACTAACACACGAAGTAATGATAATAAACGTCAAATAGGCGTGCTCTATATGTTTGATTTTATATATTAAAGAAATAAATCAAAGTGATTTTTACGTTGAACATATTGACTAGATTCCAAAAGTCATGTGAACTTTATGTTGAGGTCTTTTTAGTGGCTATGAGCACCGATGATTACATGCACGACCTCGATGAATCCCATATTCCCATATGCATGTGGTGATGTGGGTCGTGGAGATATGTGCATCATAGATTCAGTGTGCATGGAAACACAAAGATGATGCTCACGACATGCAAGTCTAACAAGAAGAGACCACAAAGCCTTTTCCCCTTGATAGTCCTATCTTCCAAAATATGATAATTAATGAACGGTAATCATTGTTTCTCTTTTAAAATATGGGATCGGAAATTGCTACTCATTGTATGTGTGTCGGATAGACTTCACATTAACGTAATAATAGCCTACAAGCTATGTCAGCCTCGACAGTTAAGTAAATTAGTGAACAAACCTACATAACACACTCGATCAAAAAAGTGTTAAATGACATAATCGAACTCACGATTACTTGCTGTCACAAACTCTCCTACTATTACGTTCCTTGTTGGCCTAATGATTGTTTTTCATAATAATACCTATTGATTTATCAATTTGGATAGTGAGATTTTGGTTTGTTATTATAACCATATGTATATATACATGCATGTATGTACTAAAAAGCCATAAAGGTTAACATAAATGATGTAGGAGTTATCATTAACCTCACAAAGTTGTTCAAGTATCAAAATATTACAAGTAAACACTTGGAATCATGTGAGCATAATAATTAGTTATTACATAAAATAAACCAAAATTATGTCACAAGAAATAGGAGAATAATAACAATAACTAAAATGAAAATATAGCAAACTAGTCAAATTAAAGTACTACTATGAGAGTGGTATCTACCCCAAAACCAAAACAACCATAGAAATGGAGAGTAGTACAATCATATTATAAAGATGTACTTCAGTTTGCAATGCTTTACAACGATGAAACTTATTTCCACGACAATAATAATGTGTCGAGAATTCAATAAAACAGTTTTATTAACCATTACTAGTATGCACTATATATATGTGTGTGCTCATTGTCAAGACTTGAATATCTAACAAGGCACCAATATGTATATATATAAGACCAGTAAAAGAAGACTATAGAATAATGATAATTCTCAGCTAAATAAAATGCTCTCCAATTCACTTGGTCTACAAGGTATTGTTAATGCACCTTCATGATCAAAACCATACTCTTCAGCAGCTTCTTCCAGTAGCCTTAAGAATGTTGGATTACTTAAACAACTTAGAGGAACAATTACCCTCTTTGAATCATTCCCATCCTCAGCAATCACCGCAAAGTGTCCTTCCTTAACGTCGTCCGCCACACTCGTCGAACGCGACTTTTTCTTTGGAAGTGATAAGCTCTTTTGTAGCTTCTCGACTACAACCTTAAACTTCACAATGCCATTTTTCGTCTTTCCATTCGCTCTAGCCTTCGCCATACCCTTAAGTCGTTGGTATATTATCACTCGTGTATCAACTGTTGGCGATAGAAGGAGTAGCACGAAAGACTATAAACCCGTTTTGAGGGGGATTTGGTTATATTAAATGTGGATTGATACCAATTATTACCAAACACTACTCAAAATGGTGTTTCTAAAGTTTGTTTCCCCAACCAAACACTACTCAAAATGGTGTTTTGAAAGTTTGTTTTCCCTAAGGTTGTAATAAAAACATACACTACTTCAAATAACTTAGGATGAATAAATTTAGTGTAATATTATATATATTTATAGGTCCAAGTTTGCATCAAGGTTGTTTATATTCATGTTGAATGCATGCCTATAGTTGTTGTTATGGTAAGAACAATGAGGGACCTTGCATGTGATGATCTGAATGAGTTTTCATTTCACCTATGAAACGTCCATTTTTAGAAGGTGTGCTTACCTATCAAAACATTAAATACTTTGTCTTCAGGGTAAGTGTTCGTCAAGACTATATATTACCTATAGCCAATAGGATGGCAAATTTAGAATTTAATTAATGCAAAATTCCAAATATAAATTTACTGTTTATGAGTTATACAAGACGTACAAGGAAAGGGCACAACTCGTTTGTTTTTTGAGCGGTAGAAAATTATAAATGATAAAAGATAGAAAACTACTATGTCTTGTACTCTTGTTATCATTGAGAATATGTACTCCAATATGTGTATATCGTTTCTAAACGTAATTTAATTAAACATATTAATTAATGATATAGAATTTCAATATGTAAGGTCTATTGGTGTAATAAAACATCGCTACCGATTCATCCAAAATATAATGAATTGACATATTCATGATTCATCGAAACACAAAATTGAAATATCGATCGACCTTAATTTTAAGGATGGAGCTCCTAGTACTTATGAAGGAATCTTCTTGAACTTTTTAGAGTCGACCGCAACGTCAGGTCTCATTCTTCACCCCACAATAAGTTACAATACCTAACATTTGTATATGGATGCCCCCTTTTGTTAGAGAGTGTTCGCATTCAAACATTTGCTAGAAGCATCACTCTAGATCTTTCTATAGAGTTCTTCACATAAATACTCCCTTCGTCCTTTAAACTTCGTGTAAAAAAAGGGATAAAGAAATATATTAACTCATCAATACAAATTTAATGCCAAAAATCATGCTCCGTAAATAATGTGATGATTGTAATGGAACTATTTTTTTTATACATATTGCTACTCTCATTTGTTAAAATCCCTGGACCAGATAGGATGGTTATTTTGGCTGCCTTATTGTATGACTAAATAATATTGAAAACTACAAAATTTGATTTGAACACGTCTTTTGTATTGTCTAGTGTACATGTTGGCAAAGTCGAGCAATATCTTCAAGATATCTCTTGGTGTCTTTAATATTTAAACCTTCCACGTTTTTAGTAGGCAATTTTCATCCTCTTCTGACAAGTTTGTACGATTCTGAATGGTGGGTCGTCCAGCATTTACAAACAGAGGAGAGTGTAGAAGAACAGTGGGATGAATGCGTTGTCTAGCTGAGTCGTGCATGCCTCCAAAAGACCGCTTAAGGTTACTGCTACAAGAAGAGTGAACCAATGCTGCAAATGGTGTTGAAACATGACGGCCATTCGTTAGAGAAACAGCTTCTAAACATTTTGTACACAAGCGTCAAGAAAGTTGTGCAGGGAATTCATGTTCTACACATATTTAGTGTCAAATGAGGGAGAAAACAAATGCCATGCCTGAGAAAATATATATCCTGCTGTTGCTATATATGGAAGGAGAATTGAGCATGCAACTAATACAGATGTGATGCCAGCTGCAGTGCCTTCAACCGTTTTCTCTAGCAATGGAAACAATATTCGAGTCAAAGTGGTTTACGAAAGGACAGGAGAGCTAGCAAGGAGAGGAGGTGAGTGGAGGGGAGCAGAACTTACTATTTTCACTCCATCGCACCACTCCATACTTGTGACCAACCATTGATGCCTACAAATAGAGCAAATAAGTGTATGCTGTTTAAAATTTGAAGGAGAAATGGTTGGGAAAATCAACAGCAGTTAAGATATGTTAAAACCGTGGATAAGTGTCCAACTAAGATATAAGGGGATCTTTTTTTTTGCTAGCTCACGGAGTTGGGACAATACGAAATTACCTCACATGGAAACATAAAGCATCATAGCATCCACAAGCTAAATTAGCAAGAATTGGGTTAAGCTATCACGGTACAAAAACGCTTACCATTGTATCCCCAATTCCAAGGCTTAATATTCCAGCAAAAGGAGCCAATGGCCGATCGTTGAAGCCAGATGAAAACCAGATAGGAAGTGCACAACCCAATAAAAGGGAAAAGTGACTGAACAGATAAAAAAGGAAGTGAGTAGTCGAATGCCAATAGTAAAGACAAAACAATTAAGTCGAGAAAACTAATAGGAACCTTATGACAAGAAGGTCAGAATCGCGATGATCTTTGAAAGCATTCATGAAACGGTGAATATGCTGTCCTAAAGGCCAAATCCTCCATATCTGCCTAGAGAAGACATGGTTAGTTACGACGTACAATTAAGTTTCTCTACCTTGCACAATTTGCCACAATTGACAGATGTTTTGTTTAAAGGTGTTTATTTGACTCCAGTAGTTATCATATCGCAGAGCACGTTTCCAACATACTTGATATTGTTACATCAGTAATGAGGGTTAGCAGCACCTCAGCAGAGAACACAAGCATGAACAGTAAAAACACATTTCAACCCAGGATGCAAATATTGAGAAACAGTAAATAACTTACCCTTAAAAATTCCAATACCAAGAAAACTGCCAAAGCTGCACCAAGTGCTAAATTCAATAAATCTGGCTGCCAAATAGTTAAGACTTTTAGATGATCGTCCTCAGGATTTGAATTATATAATTAAATAAACAGGAACCGTAGCATTGTCGTCAACCCTTTACCTGAAGCAAAAGAGCAGGAATAAACATCAGAACAGCTAATAGATGGTAATATTTCCTAAGAAGAATCCTCTCTGTCTTGCCCTCCTGTGAGATCCTATAAAAGATTGTCACTGATATGTATATTGCAAGCACCCAGCAAATACACAGTGACAACCTCTTTTCTGGTTCTGAAAATACAAAACCGATAATCCTGCCAAGGAGAGAAAGTGAGAATACAAGGATAAAGGAATTGCAATTACACAAAGAACATTAATGAGTGCACAATATGTGGGTGCTGTGGGCGCATATTTTATCTTTAGAGGCACTGGTACCAGAAGAATGGGTGCATATGAAAATCTTGGACGAACTGCATCCAGGAAGGAACAGCCACTATCAAGGTCATTGCTAGCACTACATAGAATATCATAGATCCTTTCACATCTTGTTGATGATATTCATTTCCCGCTTGACGTCCGGAGTCCCGATGAACACATTTGAGTAATGAAGGGAAAAGAAGAAGGCCAAGAAGGAGACCCTACATGGAGTACATGCAAATCATCATTTGAGAAAAAGATATTTGTTCTTTCCTATAAATAGGAGATAGATAACATTTATTTTTGTAACATTTAGGCTGTAGATTCAAGTAAGCAAATTACAAATTCTAAAACTGTTGGCAATTACCTGGATAATGATGCTTATTTCGCTCCTTCTGATTTTACATGGTGAAGATAGTAATTCGGGTAATGGTATAGGCATATGAACCTGTACAACAATGGTTTAAATTTTAAAACCGATCCTTAGATTTACAATTCTTCTGGAACAAAAAAGACCTTTTGTTGACTTGACCTTGCAAGCAGTGTTTGCTAAGAGATCCCCAAAATAAACCACAATGCCAGAACTAACTAAAAGGGCCTCTCCTACATAAGATTAGTAATATTTAATAGACAGGCTTAAGCTATTAGTTAGATCAGAAAATCAACAGCAGAAACAAGATGCTACTTATTACTGATAAAGAATGCAATGTTGTTTTATGTCGGACCCATCAATCGTCACAGTATTTAGGACAGTCAAATGATACTATGTTACATTTTTACTAGTGCATTCACATAAGTGTGAAATTCATTTGACAGCACTAACTTCACCAACCAATTGCGGTTTAGTTCACGTGTCCCGATAGAATTTTTTTAATTAAAAAATGACTTACCTATTGATGCACATCCTGGGAAAGTATTTTGAACATGCTTAATCAACTTCACTGTAGAAACCCCATGACATCCCACCCAAAATAATAGCAATAGTGCATACCAACCTGCAAGAGAAGTATATCAGATAAGCCAGTACACTGACAAAACCATCGGTTATCCTCACAGTTACAGTTCGACTTATAAGTAACTGTTGTATGACGCACAATCATAATCTCCGAACAGCTGGAGTTATAATAAAGAAGAAAGAATGGAAGAAAATTGAGATCTCTAAATTTTGTCTAACCCCTAAGATTCAAGTCGAAGTGTCATGGAATTCACTAAGGGGAAGTTTCAGTTTTAACATCACATGTCAACTCTCTCCTATTTCTTTTAGTTTGCTTTTCTGTGATCATTAAAAGGGTAGAAGATTTCTGAAACTGAAAAATAGGCAAGTTTTCCGAGCACTAGTATGCAAAAAGGATAAATTAAGGATAAAAATATCACGCAGAAGACTGTTAAGAGCTCCCATTATCATGCTTCCTAGATATGAATGGTCGAAGAATATGAATTTACCATTTCGGGAGGGCATATAAAAAGCCAATATAAGAGTGCCACTGAAAGAAGCTATGCAACTCAAGCCAAGTCTTGGATACCAAATTACCCATGCACGAGCCGAATTGCTATTTGAATATTGATGGGGCAAAGTGAAGAAGAAGAACGCCACAACACTGAAGCATGCTACATAGCTGGCCCAATACTGAAGCCGCACATATTCAAACTCTGTTGGATGTGAAAGATAAAAAAAAAGCTGTTACTTCTATCATCAAATCACAGAATGAACAAAAACATCACATCTTTTCTTCACCTAAGATCAACTAGACTGAGGCAAAATTAATCTCAATGTAATCTGTCACGTCGGAAGAAAAATATGTTTAAGCTCTGGATTCCAAAAAGTTAAATAAAAGGAAAGACATAAAGCCCACCAGGGTATATCAATGTATAATGTGCAAAAGGAAAACCTAAAAGTTTTATAAGACTATAAATAAATCAATCTACAAATTTGTTGAATAATGGGTACGTTAGGTAATGAGACAGTGCTAAACAAAGAATTCAGTAACGTTCTACTAATTTAAACTTTGGACTAACATATAGGAATCAAGGTAGTAACAAAAATAAGAATAAGGGCCAACCTTCCAGTGAAACTTCTAAAGATTGTAGTCCTCTTGACATTTGAATCAATTTCGACAGCATTAATCCTGGTAATGTCACTGCTCCTAACATAATTCCTGAAGAAGTATCTTTCCTGTTTACCAAGGTCATGATGATTAAAGAATGAAAAAGAAATAAATTGGTATTCAATGATAGTCCTTGTTTTGAACTGGGCTACATCCTATACAATACCTACACACCATAATCTCGAGAAATCTTTGCGAAAGCAAAACGACACATCGTGTGTACTCAAAATTCCTAGTCCAACTCCTCAACTGGTTAGCAGCTCAATTTAATTTGGACTTAGTATGCTCTACATTCATTTACAAATTTCCAAGCTTAATAAAGCAATTATCTGTCAACTACAAACGCACTCTGATATCTCAATCTAATTACAAGTTGAAAGCTAAGCATTACCCCACTAAGTTCACATTTATATTGAATATCAAACCAAACTAAGCATTACCCCTCTATGCAGGGTTCTATGTACATACGACATTTCCATTCAGCTCTCTCTTCGGTGAAACCCAAATAGGTCATTTATACAGTGTATATAATAATGTCACAACATTAATTCAAATACCTATCAAGACAAAAACAACAACATGCCCCAACACCTATGAATAGCCTCCCCTGAGCGGGATAAGTGGGGTGGGCTAGTATGCCTAGTATGCAGCCTTACATGTGCGATAAATGAGAGCTCGTTTCCAAATTGAGCCAATAGTCAATTGCAAACACTATCAACTACTTCACGATAAATAAAAAGTGTAAGCACTGTAATGAACCATTTTGATTATTCCACATTATATCAATACCACCTAATTGTAATTAAACAATAATAACAGAAAATGGGGTAAAAATTAACCAATTTCCACATATAGGAAAACAAAAGGGTTGATATTTTTACCTGGTATTGAATAATTTGGAGATGGTGGAGGGTGAAAGTTGGGCGTGGACATCAATGGCGAGGGCAAAAAGGGAAAGAAGACACAAAGAAATGGATTCATAGAGGAGGAGAGGTTGAGTAAAGAAGACGATGATGGCGATAAATGCACCCACCACAACTCTTTCGTTCAATAAACCCATGGGGATTTGAATAGTATTGATTTTAATTTTCGAGATGAAGAAATTGAGGTCTGATTACTCGATCAAGAATGTAACATATTCATTCGATGAATAGGGAATATGCAGAGGGTGGTAAGTTGCTATTGGATGAAACACGTGTTAGTTGAACTAGGGTAGACGAGGTCGTTGGATGGCTTTGGCGCGCTGACTACGTATTGTTCTGAGTTTCGAAGAAATTATCATGTTTGTAAAAAGAAAATTAAAATAATAAAATTAAGATAAATTTACATTTTTAAGCTTTAATATAAATTTTTAGCTCTCATATGAAATAAATTTATATAATCAATATATTATGAAAATCAAATGGAAGGTTATAATATTTTACGGTGAAATTACATATTTGAGGATGGTGCAAAAATAAGTTAGATGAGCTTTGGTGGGAAATATTTCATATTCTATATATAGAATGTAGAGTGGTTTGAGGCATCTACTGCGAATGCTCTTAATAAAAGTACCCACAACTTACAAATGATCATATGTGGTTGAGGACAAGAGTCGGTTAATAAAAAGTAATGAATGTACTTGATAATTTTTTATTTAAATAATTATATATTAAATTTATAAGATAACATTAACTTGCATTTTTAGCAAAAAAATAAATATTATATATATATATATATATATTTTGTAAATTAGCGATGAGTTGAGTTTCGAACCCAGTACCTTCTGGTCTCTAGCAAGAGCCTTAACCACTAGTGCATTCGATTAACTCCAAAAAAGAAAAAATTTATTTGAAGTAAGGTGATATTGAAGTATGTGTGTGTTTGTTCGAATTAATAATTTTTTATTGGGTCTTTCTAAAATGTGCCCTAAGGGCACATGTTAAGCACTAAATATGATAATACAATTTAACATTTGTAAGCATATAAGGCAACATTCAAATTTAAAATGCAATTAATTAGCAATTTTGTTCCCTTATTAGTTTCTTAACATGTGCCCTAAAGACACATTTTAGAAAAACAAACATTGTTAAAAATAATTTTATAATAAAACTAAACTTTTAAAAAATGTAAAATAATATGATATTAAATATAGGTATTAAACAAAGAATAATATCATGAAAAAATCTTGCCTAAAAGTATATATGCACCCATGAATAATCCATCTATAATTCTATATATGTCTCAATAGCAAACCACAACCAATTGAATATATCGTAATTTAATGTGTAGTAGACTAGTACTAGTTGACTAGTTGGGATCTACCGTAAGGAAAATAAAATAAGTACGATCATGGGCACACAACTCAGGTAATACTTCATTTATTTGTCGTTTTAACAATTTGCACATAAATTAAGAAAAATTAAAAATAATCAAAAGGTATATTAAAAATATAACTTGTCAATTGCTTGTCATCATATGATTGGAGGGTTGATAACTTCAACACAAAAATTACATTAAAAATGTAAATTTATAATTAATAATACAAGAATGACAATTAGAAAAAACAAGAACTTTAAGCTAAAACGATAACTATAAAAAACGGAGGGAGTAGTAATTTAGTACTACTATTTACGTGTGTAACAACTCATATTTTGGACCTATATTGAAAAAATAATCATATTATCACAAACTTGAACAGCAACCATTCTCATCCTACCAAAAGCATTCTCATCGGTTTTAACCAAGTTGAAGATAGATCTTCGATGGATATCACTTTAGCTGTTGGTGGTGCTTTCCTCTCTAGTTTCCTTGGAGTGGCCTTCGACCGCATCGCATCGAGTCGCATGTTCCTCGACCTGATTCATCAAAAACAGCACACCGAATTTGATGAAGAGACGTTGGATACGTTGGAGACAACACTGATGAGCTTATCCGTGGTGCTCAATGACGCCGAAGCTAAACAAGCCAAGTCTAAGCAAGTGGAGACATGGCTCAACAAACTCGAGACTACAATGCACCAGGCTGATGATTTGTTGGATGAGCTCAACACTGAGTACTTGATACTTGAAGTACACCATCAATTCCACCTAACTGATGCAAACTTGGCGTTGAAGTCCGATTTTATCCAAGAATTCACGCCATCTCTGAAGAAGATAACTGCTAGATTAGAGAATTTCGTGAAACAAAGTCATGTGCTCGGTCTGCAGAAGTGTGATCCCACGGATAAGGGCCCATATAGAGCGCCATCAAGTTCTGTGGTTGATAAGTCGCGGGTTTTTTGTAGAAATTATGAAAAGGAAGAGTTTATTAAAAGGGTGTTGTCCGATGGAGAAGGAGCTTCAGATGTGTCTGTAATCGCTATTACTGGCATGGGTGGTATTGGCAAGACTACTCTTGCACAACATGTTTATGACGATGAAAGGGTGAAGAAGAAATTTACTACTCGAGCTTGGGTTTGTGTTTCCGAAGAGTATGATGCTCGTAAGATCACACAAGCTTTACTTATGGAAGTCAATTCTGATGTTGTTGATAAGAAAGACGATTTCAATCGTTTGCAAGTGAAATTAAGGGAGAACATAGGAGAAAAATGCTTCCTAATTATTCTCGATGATATTTGGAACAAGAACTTCAGTGATTGGGAAAGTTTGAAGAGTCCGTTGCATCATGGCAGCCGAGGAAGCAAGATCATAGTAACAACGCGCGATGAAAATGTCGCGTCAATGATGCAAAATGAACCTTTTCACCATTTGCAGCCAATACCTGAGGACCAATCATGGTCGTTGTTCAAGTCGTATGCCTTCGACAATGGAGACCAAACTTTATTAGTGGAATTTGAAAATATTGGTAAGGAGATTGTAAGAAAGTGCAAAGGATTGCCTCTTGCCATTAAGACGGTTGCAGGTGCATTGCGACTGAAAAGAGATATCAATGTGTGGAATAGTATCTTGAGTAGCGAGATCTGGGGATCTAGGGGTGATATTCTGCCTGCATTGAGTTTAAGTTACATCCATCTTCCTTCTCATTTGAAGCCCTGTTTCGCTTTTTGTGCATTATTTCCCAAAGATATACCATTTGAGAGAGACGAGGTCGTTCTGTTATGGATGGCTAATGATCTCGCTGCATCTCAAAAGGACGGATGTGATTACTTCGATGAATTGAAATCCCGATCACTTTTTGAGATGGTGAACGGGGAAAAGTATCTAATGCACGACTTAGTCAATGATCTCGCTCGATCGATCAGCAGAAAAAGTTGTATCAGGCTAGAAGATTACGAAGCTGCAAGGCTTCAACAAAGCGTACAACGAGAAAAGACCATTCCACCTGAGATTTTACATTTCTCATATCAGGCTACTTATGAAGATGCATCTGGAAAGTTCAGTGCACTTGCTAAAGCTCAAAATTTAAGGACATTCATAGCCATGGCCATTCTACCTGATTTTATTGGTAGTTTTCGTCTTACCACGTCATTTTTCTCAGATATTCTACCAAGATTTCACCGCATAAGATCACTAAGTTTGAGTGGATACGGTATCTTAGTAGTTCCGGATTCCATTGGAGATCTAAAGCACTTGCGGTTCCTAAACTTGGCCCAGAATCATATCAAAAAGCTTCCAAATACCATTTGCAAATGCATGAACCTTCAGACACTGATATTAAGTCAGTGCTATGCTTTAGAGGAGTTGCCACAAGATATGAAATATCTAATCAACTTGCTCCACCTAGATGTTCGCGGTGTTGGAAACCGCTTTATTAGGAGATTGGACAGCTGGATGGGCGTATTAAAAGACATACAAAATCTATCTATTCTCGTGGATAGAATTCATGCCAGTGCACTCGAGCAATTAGGTAAACTTCAACTCTTCGAATCCTTGGTAATTTCTGGACTAAAATATGATGTAACTGTTGCAAGAGCAAAACTCAGAAACAAGGAGGGCATTAAAAAATTGACTTTGGAGTGGAACGGTATTGCTGAATGTTCAGAAGATGTTCTAAACATATTTTCGAAATTAAAGCCACCTACAAGTATGAAGAAACTAAAAATCAGAGAGTATCCAGGTACAAGATTTCCTGATTGGCTCGGAGATCCTGCATTCGGTAACTTGGAATGCTTGTGTCTCATAGATTGCAAGAATTGTTACTCATTGCCGCCACTTGGGCAACTCGCTGCACTAAAGAAAGTTAGTATTGATGGTATGGATGGAATTACTGATATAAGTGAAACACTTTATGGAAACTCTATAAGAAATCATCACTTGGATAAATTATATTTACGTGGCTGTTCTGACCTTGTTTCGATTCCAAATCATGTTGATAAGTTGATTATTATGGATTGTCCATCCCTTTCCTTATCACTTCAATCTTCTGTGATAAAAAAACTTCAGGTTGTACGGTGCAAAAATCTTGAATATCCAACAAGTGATAGCTGCAACCCGTATATCGAAAGTTTAACAATAGGATATGGGATGGATTCTATTGAAGGGTTTCCAATATGCTCCTTCCCCAAGCTAGAATATTTGTATATTTATGGTTGGGATACACCACAGTTGTTCAAGTTTCCTAATGGGTATCATCAATCTCTTACGGCACTTAAGTCCTTATTTATCCAAGGTTGCAATAATATATTGTGTTTTCAAGAGGGAGGTTTACCAGCTCCCAATTTGAGGAGGTTCAGAATTGAATTGTGTAAGAAGCTGAAATCGTTACCTGAGCAGATGCACACACAACTTTCTTCTCTCGAAGATCTGTTAATCATCGACTGTCCAGAGATTGAGTGCTTTCCTGACGGGGGTTTGCCATCTAGTCTAAAGACTCTTTATATACGCAATTGTGAGAAGCTGATGATTTCCAAAAGGAATTGGGATTTGCAAAATGTCTCATCTCTCAAGAGGCTCACAATTGAGGGATTTCCAGACGAGATGTTATTGCCTAGCAATCTTAAGAATCTTGCATTCTGTAAGTGCCCAAATATGGAATCACTAAATCTCAAAGGTCTTCAACATGTGGATTCCCTTCAATCTCTAGAAATCAGCAGTTGCCGAAATCTGAAATCACTAAATGGTGTTCAACATCTGCCTTCTCTCCAATCTCTAAAGATCAGCAGTTGCCCAAATCTGAGATGCTTTGTGGAGGAGAAATTATCGTCCTCCCTCTCATATCTACAAATTCATAGCTGCGAAAATCTGGAGTCATTACCTGTTAGTTTCACGTCCTCCCTCTCGACACTAGATATAAATACTTGCCCAAAGCTTGAAGCACGTATTGAAAAGGGTAAAGGGGAAGATTGGCCCAAAGTTTCTTATATACCTTATATATATGTTGGCAAGAAACTCATCTCATGAGGCTACAAGTGTTGATAGGTCCAGGAAACTCCGGATGCTTCACACAGATCCTACAGATAAGAGGTACTCTCAATTTCGAAACATAATTTATATTATACTATCATAACCTAGCTTAGATATGCTGTTAGTCGTTCTTAATTCTGAAGCTCATCATGCTTACATCACTTGAAATGAAGATGCGCAATTTAAAAGAAGAGAAATTTAATGCTCTATGATCTGAAAATGAGAAGCCTTTCCCTAGTTGTATGTCGCTATGACTAAGCTACAAGCGGTTTAATATGCCTAATGAGTAATTCCATGATTTTATAGGTCATTGCAGCTAATATGGTGAGGACTGATAATACACTGTTCGGCACACATCTATTCTGGGCAGACGGAACGTTTCAAGAAAAGCTTGTTCTCAGGTAATGTCATTCTTACTGTCAATCTCTGTTACCCAGCTTTAATTGTAGCGGTCCGGCTCCTGCCATCTAGGCATATTTTAGTTGCTTTAGATTATACTTGCAGACTTTAGGATCTGTCTTACAGCTACAAGATGCTGCGTGTTGGACTGATGCTGCATCTTTGGCCGTGACACATCTAAAAGGATCCGATTATGAGAGGTACTTCTTCATACTGATTTGGCAGAATGATGGATATATGTCTTTAAGGTTGGCACAGTAAGGATGCTTGTCCCTAATCTTAAATGAAGATCATGCAAACAGAGCTTCCATGAATGAGATTTGATAAATTATGCTACATTTGAGTGTGCATCTTGTTGTATGTTTTATGGACACCTTAATAGTGTAAAGGGCATGATTCTTTTATTCCATAGTTTAATTAGAGAATTAACATGGTAAAAATCTGCATCTTCTTGAGAATCTAGAGGGCATCCCTATACTTTTTGCCCAACATGTCATTTCCCTCTTACGTTCTTCAAATCGATGTATATATGTTATGATAATATTGAGAATATGCCATCTAACTAGTGAACATGGGTGCAACCGTTCAAGGTATTGCAGTTGTGGGCAGATTATATGATTCCTAATGAACCTAACACTTGGAGGTACTTGCTTTAACGCCCTTCGTTTCATATTGCTTACTTGTCTTAAAAATAAAGAGGACTCTCCATTCTGACATTTCTTGCTGCAGGGCTCTGGTCTTGTATGTTGCTGCTGGTGCACTACACCAGGCGCTGGCAGCACTTCGTCAAGCACAACGACCAGTTACAGTTGCCATGTCTATTCTTGTTTGCCGGGAAATACATATTTCTAGCTTGGTATTAGATGAAGAATAAAAACTTGAAATCAAGGACAAGCTTACGAACTTGCCGGTGTTACATCCTGATTCCTGAACCCACAAGTGAGAAAGAGCTTTCATGATATATTCTCCCTCTTTATTGGCATTGGATGATGAGTATGGTATGGGCAAAGTGATGAAAAATGGCTAGCAATAGTGAACTCATGGATGATGGATCTTTCTTTCTAATACTCTATCCAATAATCCAAATAATTTTTATGATAGTGGTGCAAATTCGATTGAAATGTCTATTTATCTTTGTGGCAAAAGACAAAGATCATCACACATTTTCATCCTAAATTGTTGTTGCTCATCACTCATGTTTTAAATTTTCGTTGTTAATGCCGAAATACCATCATTAACTTAGACATATACTAATCACATAATTATTGTAGAGATCAATATATAATGTCATAATTAATAGAAACTAAAACGAAATCAAAAATTGACCTCCAGATGAAATTACGTATATATCATGTGACCAAAATAACGGGAAGAACTGATTATATAATGAATGAATGGATTTTTTAAAATATATGTGAGCATGGTGATTGCAACTAAGAATAAAATTAGTACGAGTAATATTAATCAATAACATAGGTGCTAGCATGATGCTACTGTAGATTTTAAGCGTTTAGTAGACAGGGACAATATGGTCTTATCAATTTTTTTATATCATCTTTAGCCAGGTTCTATCCTTTATAAATTTTTGTAGGGAGTTGGGAGGGCTGGGGGTGAGGGTGGATGTTGAAAGTTGTATAATCATGGGGTAGGGTGGGGTGGGGTGGGGGGATTGGTGTGTATGGGGAAAGGGAGGGACTATTTTTTATTTATAAGATATATGACCTTAAAATGGTGAAAATTTGGTAAAGTTTATAATGTTTCGATTAAAATATTTAAACAAACGTCACAGAATGTGAAGTCAACGCAGGGTTACTATCTTTTACCATAATTTTTCAATTTAAGTGATTCAAAGTTCACACTTGCATTTTAAAATTAAAGTTGAGTGATTTTTAATACGATTAATCCACTTTAGTATTGTTATAAGTAGTGCTCATATAAAATTCGAACATCAAGAATTGTATTATGACCATAGTATATTCAGATTTGACCGATTTTTCATTGTTAAAGATAATTAATTATCGCAAACAAAAACATTATAAACTCATTTACCTCATTTGGTATGTCAATTGGGAACGTTAGAGTATGACAATTGTTATTTTTTTATTTTAAAAAAACGTCAAGTTTCAATTTGACACACAACCCACACATGATTGACACAATTGAGCTCACTCACACATGTCATACATCTCCGAGTTACGTATATGATACGAAATCACAATAAAATCGAATAATATTAAATCCCAATAGTTTGTATTAAGAAAATCGAGAATCGAACGGAAAACCGACCATCAAAATAGTGACGTCCTACGGTCATAGTAGGGATTAAAATTAGGAAACCCGCACGGAACATCTCTACCTCTATAAATAAACAGAATTGCTTATATTCCTCAACTTATTATCTATCCTTCCTCCGTCTCTCTACTTCTCTTGATTTTCTCAATTCAGATCAGAATGAGTAACAAACCCGAATCTTCCGATTCGTAAGTTTCTTGCTACATTATCTTCGATCTTTCATCTACATGATTTTACTTCAATCATCATTGTTAATTGTAATGTAATTTCGTATTAGTTGCTGATTGATTGATGTATTGTTTAGTAATTATGGCTAATTATAGCCTAAATTGGTTTTTTTTAATCGGTTGATAAAAATATTAGTAATTGAGGTTAATTTTAGTGTAAATATTCATGCGTATTTCAATTGTTATGGTTACTTGTACTGTAATTCAGTAATTACTAATTGGTAGATGTATTTTTTTAGTACCTACGCTTAATTGTAGTGTAATTTGGTATTATTTAGTCATTGATTGATACTTATTTTAGTAACTATGGTTAATTTTATTTTGAATTATTGATGATTATTTTAATAACTGTGTATTTTGGTGTTTGATTGCTCATTGACTGATGCTTATAGTGTAATTTGGTATTTGATTGGACTTATGTTAATAATTATATTGAATTGTAGTGTAATGTGGTATTTATTGCTAATTGCTTGATGTATTTTTGTTGTTGTAGAAAGGGAGGTAAGAAGGATTTCTCCACTGCGATTCTTGAGCGCAAGAAGTCTCCCAATCGCCTTGTTGTTGATGAGGCGGTCAACGATGACAACTCAGTCGTCGCTCTCCATCCTGCCACCATGGAGAAGCTTAACCTTTTCCGTGGAGACACTATCCTGATCAAGGTTTTATTTCTGATTGATGTTATGCTGGATAGTTGGATTTCTTAATTTTGTGTTGGTAAATTAGGTTTTGTTAGGATAATGGAATTTGATTTTTTATTCGTTTTATTAAGTGATAATTATGAGTTGAATTACCTATTTTAAAAAATATATAATTGCTTTGATAAACATGTTTTTGTTAGGGCTTGTTTGATTTTTTTAATCGAGTGTTAATTACGAATTGTGAATACACATTTTATTTTGTTGTACTAATATTGTGTGAAGAGTCATTACATCAGTGTAAAGATATTCAGAACTGTCAGTATGGTTGCATACTTGCATTACTCTTTCAAATTTTTCGTTTGTTACAATTTCAAATTCACTCTCTCTGTTAACATGTAAACTTGGGCTTGTTGAATTGTGCCAAAGCGAGTGAGGTTTCTGATTTTTTTTTCCTCCTTGACTCTGTGGACACAGACCACTGTTCTATAGTTTACACATTTTGAGTGCCACATAATGAATATTATTTGACTTTTTTTTCCGGGCTCTAGTTTATCTAGTGGGATGAAATCAAGTTTAAGATTTGAAGATTTTTTTTTTATTAATATCTCTCACGGGTGTTACCCGTTGCCTTGCAGGGAAAGAAAAGAAAGGATACAATTTGCATTGCACTTGCTGATGAGACATGTGATGAGCCAAAGATAAGGTTGAACAAGGTTGTCAGGTCAAACTTGAGAGTTCGCCTTGGAGATGTGGTGTCTGTGCACCAATGTCCTGATGTTAAATATGGCAAGCGTGTTCATATACTTCCATTTGATGACACTCTTGAAGGCCTTACTGGCGATCTCTTTGATGCCTTTTTAAAACGTATGTGTTTAATCCTACAATTTTATCCTAGTTCCTGTTTATTTGAGACATTTCTCTTTAAAGAGTTCAGTAAACTTCATCTGAATTAATATCCCTGTTGGTCAATTATATATGGCATTCTCTTTAGTATAATTTATTCACTCATTTTTAGATTATACTTTATTGTTAGAAGTTCAACCTTTTTAACTGAAAATTTGAACATTTCCAGTTTCTTCAGAATGTATGTGGTTACGGTTTAAGTGTGGTAACTGGTAGAGAATGCTCATTATCTTTAACTCTTGATTTGCAGCATACTTTCTGGAGGCATATCGTCCTGTGAGGAAAAATGATCATTTCCTTGTCAGAGGAGGGATGAGAAGTGTAGAATTCAAAGTTATTGAAACTGACCCGGGAGAATACTGTGTTGTTGCCCCTGACACAGAAATCTTCTGTGAGGGTGAGCCAGTGAAGAGAGAGGATGAGGAAAGACTCGATGAAGTCGGTTATGATGACGTTGGTGGAGTCAGGAAGCAGATGGCTCAGATTAGGGAATTAGTGGAGTTGCCTCTAAGGCATCCTCAACTTTTTAAGTCGATTGGTGTGAAACCACCAAAAGGAATTTTACTTTATGGACCCCCAGGTTCTGGAAAGACATTGATTGCAAGAGCTGTTGCTAATGAAACTGGTGCCTTTTTCTTCTGCATCAATGGACCAGAAATTATGTCTAAATTGGCTGGTGAAAGTGAAAGCAACCTCAGGAAGGCATTTGAGGAGGCTGAAAAGAATGCTCCGTCAATCATATTTATTGATGAGATTGATTCAATCGCTCCTAAACGAGAAAAGACAAACGGTGAGGTTGAAAGGAGGATTGTCTCACAGCTCCTGACTCTAATGGATGGACTGAAATCCCGTGCCCATGTTATTGTTATGGGGGCCACTAATCGCCCGAACAGCATTGATCCAGCCCTCAGAAGGTTTGGCAGATTTGACAGAGAAATAGATATTGGAGTGCCAGATGAAGTTGGACGTCTTGAAGTCCTTCGCATTCACACGAAGAACATGAAGCTTTCTGAAGAAGTATGCCTTAACAATACCCTTACATGTTAATTTTTCTCTAACGGTCAAGTTTAACTAATTTCTTATTGGTCTTTGATCTATTTTTGCCTATTTGAATTCGCAGGTTGACTTGGAAAGAATTTCAAAGGACACTCATGGGTATGTTGGGGCGGACCTTGCCGCTCTATGTACTGAAGCTGCACTTCAGTGCATCAGAGAGAAGATGGATGTTATTGATCTTGAAGATGACACCATAGATGCTGAGATATTAAATTCTATGGCTGTTACTAATGAGCACTTCCAGACAGCTCTTGGAACTAGCAATCCATCAGCCTTACGTGAAACAGTGCGTATACATCAATCCATATTTCTGATAGGATTAGTAATATGTATTTCATTCACCGAGTTTATTAGATTATATTGATTTTTGATTTTTGGGCTTAGGTTGTTGAAGTTCCTAATGTCAACTGGGAGGATATTGGTGGCCTTGAAAATGTTAAGAGGGAACTTCAAGAGGTAATTACAATAAAGTGATTTTGCCTGAGCATATTCTTCATTATGATGATGTGTTGAACTTATATATATCATGCTATTTCAGACTGTTCAATATCCTGTGGAGCATCCAGAAAAGTTCGAGAAATTTGGCATGTCACCTTCAAAAGGTGTCCTCTTCTATGGACCCCCCGGATGTGGGAAAACTCTACTGGCCAAGGCTATTGCAAATGAATGCCAAGCAAACTTCATTAGTATCAAAGGGCCTGAGCTACTCACCATGTGGTTTGGGGAGAGTGAAGCAAATGTTCGTGAAATCTTTGACAAGGCTAGGGGATCTGCTCCATGTGTTCTATTCTTTGATGAACTTGACTCTATTGCTACCCAGGTGATTCCCTTATATGTACCTAGCTAGTTCAGATGTTTTGTGCTTTTGGCTAAAACTTCAATGGTAAAAATGCTCGATCTATTATGTTACTGTGGCTGTCAGTTTTCCTATTTACACACCTCAACTCGTGAGTGAAATTTTGGAGTATTATAATTTGAATGAGCAATTGTTATCACGTGGTCGCAGAGGGGAAGCAGCAGTGGTGATGCTGGAGGTGCAGCTGATCGTGTCCTGAACCAGCTTCTTACGGAAATGGATGGCATGAATGCTAAGAAGACTGTATTCATAATTGGGGCAACAAATAGACCTGATATTATTGACCCCGCGCTTCTGCGTCCAGGCCGTCTCGATCAATTGATCTATATTCCTTTGCCAGATGAAGATTCTCGACATCAGATATTCAAGGCCTGCCTCAGGAAGTCTCCTCTTCACAAAGATATTGATCTTAGAGCTCTTGCTAGATACACCCAAGGTTTTAGTGGAGCTGACATCACTGAGATATGCCAGCGTGCTTGCAAGTATGCAATTCGAGAGAATATTGAAAAGGTACAAGCCTACACATCCTGAAGCCTCTTCTTTGTAATACATTTATTCTTGACCATTGTATCATCTCCTACTATACATTTTTTCCACACCTTCTGAAAATCATACTAGTTGATTCCTTCGATCTTGTGAAACTTATATCTCAGTCCCTCTAGACTCTAGTTACTGTCTTTTTGCTTTATTCTCTCCTGTGATTCTCGCTGAGCAAATAATTGTTACTGGCCTGTCCTTTATATGGTATTGCGCCAGCCTTATTGTGAGTTACTGATCCGATCTGATATCTTGATGAATGGGGCTAACTACTCAAAGTTTTTACTTGTTGCAGGATATAGAAAGAGAGAAGAGGAGAAGTGAAAATCCTGATTCTATGGAAGAGGACGAGGAAGACGAGGTTGCAGAAATCAAACCTGCTCATTTTGAGGAATCAATGAAATACGCTCGCAGAAGTGTCAGTGATGCTGACATTCGCAAATACCAGGCATTCGCTCAGACCTTGCAGCAGTCTCGGGGATTCGGAAGTGAGTTTCGATTTGCTGATACTGCAGCAACTGGAACTGGAGGTTCTGCAGCAAATCCTTTTGCAACTTCCGCTGGCGGGGCTGCTGATGATGATGATTTATACAGTTAAAAATTCTGCAAGTTCCATTTGCTTCGTTAGCTTTATACCAGCACGCATTTTCCCTACAAATTAAAGATGCTTGAATATGTTGAACTGGTTCTCTTATTATGTTGAAACTTGTTCTCTAGTTATTTGGGGCATATTCAAGGCAAGGTAATTTCGAATTTCTAAGTTTTATATCTATCTAAAAATATTGTTTTTCCATTTTTATTTTAGATAACATAATTGTTTTTCCCTGTTTAATTTAGACAACATATTTATGTAGTTTGGCCTAGACCCTAGAAGCTGAAAAGGGTATGCCGAGCAATTGCAATAACCGGGTTCGTTAAGATTCTATTGGTATAGTAGATGCTATCACACATAATCATTCTCAATTCGTTTGAAATTCTTTTGAGATATTTGTTGATCAACATATTTATGCATGCTTACACATGAAAAACCTTTTAAGATATTAGCTTTAAATAGCCTTTATCACAGTTGCTCTCTCAACGTGAAACAAAGAAGATGTTGGTTATTCTCTGAAGTAGATGCTGCAAAAAGCATCAGCAAATTTATTGCTTCACCTCCATATTTATTATGTATATACACAATGATGATAAAACGAAGAAAAAGAAATCGTCTGCATTTATTATTATGGTGTTTTTTGAAGGATAAAATCCGTGCAAATATTTATGTTATATCCCTTACTTTCTCAACTTTTTGTTTTCATTTTATGTTGTTATCCATTACTTAGGAACAAAACGCTGGTTAAGGATGAAAATGCCTTCTAGGTTAAATGTTATGAATTCTCAAGGCATTTCACATTTGCCATGATTTATTTACAGTCCATTGGAAGGACTTTGTTTGGCATGGTTGAGTGTTCCATGTAACTAGTTTTGGGTGGTTCGATCCGTTTTCTATGCCGTTTTGTTATAACTTTTTAAGAGCATGATAAACGTCATGTTTATAAAAAAATTGTTGAAGATTATAAACATAAGGTGTCATAATCTTTAGTACAAGACAAAATTGTGAACATTAGCGTACTATTTGTCGCGATTTTAACAATATACAGTTTTGACTTGTGTAATATATAGTACGGTATAAATTGTATTAGTCGCTTGTTCAATAAGCCTCGTTCTTAATGTATTAACACGGTATTCAAGATGGCAAATTATGTCGTCGTGCAAGTTGAATCAAGCCAAATGCAATGTATGTTCTGATAAATATTTACATTAGTTTAACATTTTGATCGGTATGACTTCACATCCTTAACAAAAATCTAAGCAATTCATGGGAAGTAGTAATCTGGAGAGTGAAAATAGTGTGTGACAATGATATACATAAGAGGGTACTAATTGAATCCTTTCCTCTCATATTCATGTTTATGGTACATAAATAACATGGATGCGACCGTCTAGCTATAGACTATAGTGATGTTCAAGTATTCAATACTGTCAAATGTATACTAGAAAACCAAGATCAATTAGCACTTCAAAGCATTTTTGCCGATCGAAGTTTTAATTATCCTCTAGTTTAAGGGTAATTATTTTGCCGAATTTTTCTCCAATTCATTTTAAATACAAATTTGATGTTTGAACCTTACTTCAATGTTCAATGATCAATCATGTATGTAGTACTAAAATTGAAATAAAATATTCAAGTCCTAAGCTCCATTAACCATTGCCTTGCAATAAATACATGCACAATAATTTACCATAATCACAATAAGATGCCAATAATCAAATAAACACCACATAATGTAAAACAGAAATTTCATAATCCTCTCCGTTATATATAAAATGAATCACAATCTCTTCCAAAAATTAAACTTGTAGGAAAATTTTAATGGCAATCATCATAATCATAGTAGTTGTAATAGTACAATATAATTCTCTCAAAACTTCCAGGACTCAAATAATACGTCCAGCATTTTCATGAACACAACACAATAATTTACAAATTCCAGGAGTCCATGATCACCTGGATATGCATATATCTCAACTCCCAACTCCTCTTCGCGATTCGTTTCAATATATATTTAATGTTTCTGGCCATGTCTCGCAGTGAAGCATCCTGAAGAACCCAAAGGGTGCATGTTAACATATCGGCTAGGGGCCGACGCACGCCTTATCCCTTTCGGCTTGCAATTCTTGACCTCTTTGCTATTGAAAACATGGCGTTTCTTGTTATGCAGAGCAGGCTTCAATGTTCCATAATCTTTCGAAATCATCGTGCTCGGAACACTAGACGGGAGCTCTCGCCTCGCCATTGCGAAATTCATCTGAGAAGAAAGAATCAAGAGACTCAAGAATGCAATGGAAACATAAGAAGTAGACATTTTGGTAGTTTTTTTTTAATGTTTTCTCAAGAAAACAGAGGAAGGGATATATTAGAGAAATGAGAGGAAAAGGAGGTGTGACTTAAATAGGCTCGTGAATTAGTGAAAATATTGGTTTGATTTACACAGCTCAATGCAAGCAAATGAACATGATGAATTGGTGAGGTGCCCGTGAATTTGTGTCAGTGCACTTAAAGTAAAAATTTCTTGCATTGCTAATAAGCTTTGCTAAATTTTAACCAACATTCAATTAAATTGTGAAGTTGAGAAAAGGGGGGTGGGGGAGCCAACTTAGTTACTGCCTGTTCAGTCGAATAAATATTTTTTTTAAAAGAGAAAAAATTGTACATGTATAAATAAATATAGAAATATTAAAATTAATATATATGTTTATAAATAGTATATTTAGTTGTATATGAATACGCACTTTAAAATATGTATCGACTTCAAACGCTCATTTTAATTAGATCCGCCGACCGCCAGTAGGGGTGTCTTTAATTTCTTATTGGTGAAATGGAGATGACATTGCGGGACAAGGGGGAGCAGTTTGGGGGGGCCTCTTTGAAAATGCAACATAAGGTAAATCTATAGAAGTTGTGACATTTAAGGTCTTTGATTTTCAAGTAATTGGTAGCCTTACAGGACCAGCACCCACAACCACCAGCCCACTGTAATTCATTACATTGCACCACACAACAAATATCCAACCTAATTTTAAATATTATTAGTTAATGTGAAAAACATCAACCTAATTTTGTTGGGCGAAAGATTTAATGACAAGAAGTTCAATTAATATTTTCACTTTTTTTTGTTAGCATACTCTTTCTCTTTTACAAGAAGCGACTTGTAGCTATAGTGTATATTGTACAGAATAGATCTCGAGTTCATACAATAACTTAATATACTTATACTATAATTTAAAAGATTTAATTTTTTGTTGCTCCCTATTCTATGGCGTTAGTTTCAAATTATCCCATAATATTACTTTAATTTTAAATTGCCCCCTAATATTACTTTAGTTTCAAATTGCCCCCTTATACTATGATAAGTTTCATGTAGCCTCTGAGAACACATTTTTGCCATAAAAACACATTTGTTCAGGGGAAAATGTCCAACTACAGTTATCTTCTTCCCCGCCCCTTCCACCTTCAAAGAATAAGGGGCACTACTTCACCCCTATTATCTTCTCCCGCCGTTCTCACCCCATCCTTCTTATCTTTTCTTTCAGAATGGGTGGGGGTGGGATAATAGAAGATGAAGCAATTAAAGTTGGACAATTCTGCCCTAAACTAATTTTCTTTTTGGCAAAAATGTGCTTTTACTTAGGGGACAATATGAAACTTATCGTAGTATAAGGGATAATTTGAAATTAAAATAGTATGAGGGGGCAAGAAGAAAATAAGCCAATTTAGAAAGATTGGTTTTAGCTTGAGGGCAAATATGAGAATCTATCTAACGTGACAATGTACGAAGTGCAAGAATTCTACACTGTCATATTCAAGAAGATGGGATGTGAAGCATCAGAAGTGAATTAATGATAAGCAAGTTGGTAAGATGTCTATTCAAGATCAAATACTAATATATTTGACCTATGTTCTAATTCCTTAACATCATCTTATTAAAATCATTGATAATTAATGGTTGAAAATAAATACCCCTTCAACCTACTAGGTAGTAGCCTAGTAGTACTATATATTGCAAATTTTTTTTTTTTTTTTCCAATCTACATAATGAATTCTACTAGTTGTAGCTAGATTTATAATTAGTATGGTTCATGCATGTAATGACATAATAAGTGTAAACTAATACGAGCAATAAAATCAGCCGACGTTATAGCTACCAGCAAGAGCAATAGTTAGGACTTAGGAGGACCATTGAGGCATTGACTCTCTTTAATATAATAAAAAGATCATAAAATAAGTTTGATAAAAATACATTAATGCTTTCGAACTTTGTTAGATTTTTTTTCTCTAAATTAGCATGAAAATATGAGCACAATAGTATTACAAATTAACAAATACAGATATTAATAATAATTAATAGAGAGTAACTAATAAAAATATGTTTTCGAATACATTAATGCTTGCCCTGATGGTTATCGGCCCATGTCTCCACAATGGAGGTCATGGGTTCAATACCTGGCGAGGGTTCAAATAATTACGGATGCCTCTACCTCGTTGTAGTGTAGATTTTTCCTTCCCCGTTAGTGTAGGTTTACCTTCAATATATTATCATTTAAAAAAAAAAAAATTCATGACCTCCTACATGGAAGTTATTAGGTCAAGTGCAAAAAGGTCACAAGTTTGTTGGTTGATTATTAGATAAAAATATAACTGTGCAATTGGTTTCCAACAAAAGTTTCTTTTAAATTTTAACAGTCCCGTCAGTTTTTTGACTATGTTGCAACTTTTGTTCAATTTTGAGGACCAATTTGTAACTTTTGAATTATCGAGAATCGAATAACAACCTTGACCCACCTTTTGGGACCATTTCGACAATTTACACTATAAATAGTATTGTTATCATTTAATTAGCAATTAGAATGTAAGATTAAGAAATAGCCTTCAAGTTTCCTCATTTCCCTCCCTTTTCTCCTTTCAATAATGTACATTTTTTTCAAGAAGTAAACTCAAACAATTAAATCATTATAAATACTGGAGGGGTTTGCCATTTGTAGTTGCCTTCTTGATAAATTTAGTTGTTAAATTGTTCTATATTATTACCAATTACCAAATGATGGTGATAATGAAATGAAAATGAATGGCCAGTAGCAATATACTTAATTGTTATGTAGGTGACTATTGAACTTTGAAGAACATGTATATTCAATATATAGATGCAACAAGTGCTACATATCAACTATGCATTGGTGGAATTTCAATATCACTGTCAGAAATGAGCCCCTTCATTTATATATATATAACTATATAAGTAAACTTTAAGTTGTTGCAAAATTGAAATAAGTGAACACTAAATTTATACTCACTTATTAGAGGTGGACAATTCAACTCATTGGTGTGTAAATATTTTATATGAGTAGAAAATTAATGCATTAGGTTATAAGGCAAAACCTTGTTTTCCAAAAGAAGTTAGTGCTGCAAATGTGTGTATATAATATTAATAGTTCTATGTATATATACAAAAATATATTGAGTTCCTCATATGGAGCGATTATTTTAGACTATAACTAATTTTTATATAATATATGTTATTTACTCACTTATATCATCTTAGGTAATTAATATAATGATTTTAATATTTTTATTTTTCTTAATATATGTGTGTAGGAAAGAGAATTGACAATAACAAAAATTATAATGAAAGAACATAAATTTTGTTACTTTTTCGATAATTATATAGATAAAGAACGAACATAAATTATCAACAAAACAAATATTAAAATTCATGTTATTGTCAATTCTCTTCCCTACTGTATATAATTTTTAGAAAATGATAAATGAATTGTCTTTGATATTTTGTTGCATACACTAATGAAAATTTCACAAACAACGAAATAACATGGATTTGGTTGTCCGTTAATAACATAATATGTCAAAATCACAAACTCATAAAACTCACAAAAATAAAGTATAGCATGCGAATAGTTAGGCATGAAGATGCGAGAATAGAATCAACATTCATGGTAAATCGTTGAATTAGAGCAGACAAGAAACTAGAGTTTATAATTTTATAAGACAAGTTTGTAAATTTGAAAGAGATATTATATATTTTTTGTGTTAAATAAATAACATCATTTTAATGGCGTAAAAATAATAATAAGATGTCATTTTTTATAAATTTTGATGGATTGTCCTATTATTTTAAAAAGTTTACAATATAATGTGATGTTGAGACAAAAAATAATATAAAATGACAATTAATAAACTACATCGATCCTAATTGGATGTAAAGAAAAAATATTCACAATAACTTGAAATTGTGAAACCAACCTCCTTTAAGAACAACTTAGTTTAAATGACTTATGTTGAGATTTTAATATAAGGGTAAATGTGAAACTTATGGAAACCTGAATATAAAATCTCTAGTTGTTGTAATTAGAGTTACAAAATAATTGTATATAGTTGTTTTTTTCAAACTCATATTCTAAATTGACATAACTTTGAATTTGCTTGGTCTATGACTTAAACTAATGAACTATATTGTATTATAATAAAATGATTTTTTTTATCTATAACTGAAACTTTCTCTTTTAATATGATTACAGATTAGAAATTGAAGTAGATACTAATAATAGGAATAGTTTGATTTTTTTGGGTCAAATTTCAAAAACTTAGACCAAGAACTCTTATCAGTTAATAAAGAATGATATAGTTATGTAGATCTTATGAAATTAAAATTTTACCCCTCCATGAAGAGTCCTCAATCCCTCAATTTCTACACTTACAAATAGAGGGGCATAATTATAATTTCAGTCCCAAAATTATTATTTGGATGTGTGTATCACAAATTTTCTTTTTTCGGTAAACAAGTGCATCTAATCGATCCAGCCTAGCCCGCCCGTCCGATAGCCTATAAGCGCTGTCAGTTCTCACTTCTTACACAATTATGAATTAATGATATAAACACTATCTAAACCCTCTCTTGTTTTAGAATCCCAGCAGCAAGCGGCCACCAAACCACAGGTTTAATTGTTTAATTTTTCGATTAAATAAGAAAAAGTTCAATTTAACGTTTCCAATTTCCACTGGTTGCCATGGCAACAGTGGAACGGGCTGGCTCCGCCAGTGGTTTGTTGTATCAGGCACTTCGTATATGAAGAAATTGGAGATGTCGTATTCATTTAATCGACCCACTTAGTGGGATGAGGCTTGGTTTGGTTATGTGCTTAGTTTCTTCGTTTTAGGTTCATTGATAAGTTGGTGAGGATTTATGTAATGTCCCAAATGTGTAGTTAGTAAAGTAAAAGGGGGGGGGGGTTTGGAGTGGATAGTATACATTGATTACTGAATTCGGCATATATATTTTCGTGAATTGGCTGAAGAAAAACCCGGTTGGTTTTGAATTGTTTGTCTAGGCATTGATCAGTAGGTTTACCAGAATGAAAAAGCGATTTTAGTTGAAGTAAGTCACCATTTTGGTTCTTTTAGCTTTTTCAACGCGATCCTTTAACGTGAAGTTGCAAGAACCTGACTACCCGACTAAATGAGGATAAACCGAAATTTGAAGTCTATTATTCTGATACAGTTCATGTTGAAAATTGGATTTTGGAATTTTAATGTGAATTCTAAGGGGAAGGTTTCTGATTGGAGGCAAAATCCATCGAATTATAATGTGAATTCTCTTTCTACTTTTATTCAAAAACTCAAAACTCGGCCAAAAGAATACTTAACTCAAGATCCTTGAAATAGATTGGAATCAAGAAACTACTTGTTTCTCTTTGTGCTAGTCCTGTGTTGGACATTAATTTTTCCAATAAGATGAGCTAAAGGCCATAATCTTGAGTTGGGTACACTAGTTTTTGAACAATTTACGCGAACAATATTCTCTAAAACAGTGAAACTTTACTGATTTAGGTACATTGTCTTCACTGACAGAGTGAACCCTTGTTGTGGTGGTATAGCTGTTTCTTCCAGAAGACGATAGTGACACTATTTGAGCTACAGTTCATCTAAATTTTGCCGGGTTCATCATCATTTGAGGAATATCAGTCTTTGATATCAACGTAAATCTAGACCCTCGGTTGTGCCAAAATTATTTCTGAGGGTCCATCATGGATCCCAATAACCTAAAGTTTGGAAGAGGTAAGAGTTCTCAAACTTACTTCTATATTGGTCTATTGCTAGGTTACTTAAGGTAATGGTTACTTTAATATAGTTTAATGACAAAATTCATGTCTGCGTGGAAGTTGTTTGGGTGAGTGATGAACCAACCTTTATCAGAGAGCTATTATAATTACCAATATCCGTAGAGGCTAGAGTCTAGAGATAGCAGGGGAAGGCCATTAGGTTCCTTTGCATGACACCCCCCTGCTTCTAGTTTCTAATGCTCCTTTTCTTCCCTCAGATCTTGGTCGAATTTTACCTTTCCCATTTACATGTATATTAGACGGTCTAGTTAACTGGGCATATTTATGTCAATCGACAAGCCAGAAACTACTTGATTTTTAATAAAAGGATATTCATCTATTTGACGTGGGAATTATGTGGTTAGGACCAAGGGAACTTACTGGGGCTGTAGATCTTATAAATCATTACAAGCTGTTGCCTCATCATGGGTTCTTCTGCAAGAAGACACTTCCATTATCGATTTCAGATACACACTACCTTCACAATGTTGTTGGAGATAGAGAAATTCGGAAAGGAGAAGGAATGCAGCTGGATCAATTAATTGAATACGCATCTTCTGGTAGAGAGACGAGTGCACAAATTCAAACATTCGACATGGATGGTCTTTCGGCAGCCTTTCAACTCAGAGACACGGCTCCTGTTCTTCTGCCTGCTGTAAGTTATGTTTTTGGCAAATTCTTTAATAGTTACGTAGTTGTTTATATAGATGATTGGACTTCCCCTTTATCCGACTCAGCTGTAGTTCTTTAGTTTCTGTTGACAAATTTTCTCATTTCACGAACACACTTGCATACCTATTGGCAAGTAAGCATTGTTCAATTTTGTCCACAGTCTGAGAAAGGAATTCCAACTGTGGCTGGGAAATCCAAAAGTGAGTCCAAAGGCAAGGACAAGAAGCACAGAAAGCATAAAGACAAAGACAGGGATAAGGAGCACAAAAAGCATAAACACCGCCATAAAGATCGAAGTAAAGACAAAGACAAGGAGAAGAAGAAAGACAAAAGCAGTCATCACGATAAGGTCAAGACATACTGTCATTAAATCACATACTGTCATTAAATCACTTGACTATTGACTTCCTTTAGGAATGACTTTTAGAAAAGGAAGAATGATGGAGATGAAGATGTTAATGGCATTCACAAGCACAAGAAAAGTAAGGTAACAAGAATTTACTTTGTTACAAAAAAGAAGGTACATTTAGTTATCTATAAAATTTCCTTCAAAATGTTTGTTAAATATCTATCTTACTTGTTTAACTCATTGTGGGTTTATGCATCACTAATGTACTCGGTTTATTCTTTTACTTATGGCTCATATCTTTTATAATATGTATTATCTTGTTGTGCACCCTGCAATTTACAGCACAAAAACTCAAAGATCGATGAAATTGGTGCAATTAAGGTAGCAGGCTGAAAGTGGCACATGATCTCTATCATTTTTTTTCCCAGATGTTGAAGTTGAGAATATGAAGACATATACCTATAGTTTTCTATTATCTGAGGTACAGAAACTTATCCAATAGTGCCTATCATGAACTTTCCCTCTGCCTTTGTAGACCTAGAACTAGGGGTCTAGGGCTTATACTAAGCGATAGAATTCACCTAATGCGTTCATGATGCATATTTTGGCTTTTCATTCTAATCTATTTTGTGGCTTCGTATCTCATTTTCTATTGGGTGTGGTTCTTACAGTGATCAATGAGTGATATATTTGTGCACTTCAAATTGTGTATTATCGGCACTTGCATTGTCCATTACTGACCCCCCCCCCCCCCCCCCCACCCCACCCCCAATGCACATGCATAAAGAAAAAATAGTGAAAAAGGTATTGAATAAAAAGAAAAAGGAAAACAGATAATACTAATGGAATGTAAGTAAACTTGAGAAGTAAAGGACTCCGAAGTTATATGATCATTCAACTTGAAATTGTTTTACATTATAGCGCTATCTCTTATTATGCAGAATGGTTCTGGACTAATAACGAATGTACAAGAAGTTTAATTCACCTAATGAAGTAAAACTATAGTTCTCGGTACATAACTGATGAAAATAACATGGTGCTACATGATGTTGCTTGTTCACTGGTTACTTCGCCCCTCTTACAGTTTTTAGTGATTCATGTGGACTTTAAACAATTCACAGTTTTTGATTAATTTTTCTCAACTTCATTTTGTCGTCGTGAGTTTTACGAATTGCTCATCAGTTGCTTACTCTTGAATGACGATGAGATGTCAAGATATATGTATATAGCCGACTATGCTTATAACAGTTTGATGCTCTTCTAGTCTTGAGTATGGTGCTCTGAATTTGTTAACAAATAGTCTCATGAATTTCACAGGGTGAGATTCTGTAAATGCTTTAAAGATATTATTCGTTTTGTTCATCGATTGATGAAAGATCAAAACCATTCTCGCATGTCATCTTCGATTATTATTACTTTAATGTACAAATATCTCATATAAATTGTTAATTCAAATTTTGAATTTTGAGTTAATAGAACTTAAAATGTGATAATAAAATATGCTAAATATTGTGTTTAATGTAATTCTGAAATTTGGAGAACATATAGTTGATCATCTAAATTCTTAAAAAGTCATAATTATGTGCATTTGAAAAAAAATGTATTATTTGATTCGCTTCTCAATATTTTTATACTCCCTCCGTCCCTAAAAGATTGTCACATTTTGACTTTTGTTAGTCAAACATTATAAAATTTGATCATCAATTCCCATTAAACGGTAAGAAATAATATAGTCTTGTGGGACCTTGTTAGATTCGTCTCAATATATATTTTTAAAATATTAACTTTTTATAATTTTTTTCTCATGTAGAATAATAGATATTTATGTTTTAAATCGTGTTTCTTTGACCACCAATCTTTTAGGGACGGAGGGAGTATTATTCATTATTTATACCGCTAGAGCATACCTCAAGTAAATTGAATATTTGAATTCGTAGAAAATTCACTTGGACAAAATAGGTATCATTGAAGCTACTAAATGCTGACTATAATAATAACAGTAATAATAATTTCTTCACTGAAGTCAACTCTCGACCATCATCAAAACGGAAATATTTTTGAAATAGTATTATTCGGGTATTATACCCTTATTGAATGTTTCGTGTAACGTTACTATATTCAAAAACTACAATATTCGGTGCCTAACAGGTGTATTAATTAATCATGCAAGCCACTTATTAACTAATCTTTTATTTTAAACCATCATTAATAGAAGTTAATGTATTTATTATTCACAAAAATATTATTCCAATATTAAATTGGATCTAAGATTTCATGCAATAGATATAATGACATTGTGTAGAGAAAATTATCAAAATGGTTCCAGATAATATGTATATGTTGCATTTAGTTCATGTAAATAATTATTAAAATGGTTTCATACTAAAGGGTAACTTGCACATATTATCTATGATCATTTTAGCAATTATCTCACTTGGTGTACATCAAAACCGCGTTATTTGTTTTCTTTTATCTTTGTTTGAATAGGATAAAAATGTATGACTTCACGCTTCGTTAAGATTGATAATTATGTAAAACGACACATTTCAATTAAGTTCACAATTTCGGTTTATAAAAATGCAGTACTCCTTCCGTCCCTATAATATTGTCACATTTCGACTTTTGTTAGTCAAATATTACAAAATTTGATCATGAATTTCCGTTAAACGATAAGAAACAATATAGTCTTGTGGTACATTGTTAGATTCGTCTCAATATATTTTTGAAATATTAACTTTTTATAACTTTTTCGCATGTAGAATAATAGATATTTATGTTATAAATCGTGTTTTGTTGACCACCAAAAATTAAAATATGATAATTTTTTTAGGGACGGAGGGAGTATATCTTATGGCGATGCACCAAACTAAAGAAAAGTCGAGTTGAATTTGGGAAAATTAAAATAAGTATGAGAAGTCAAATTAAACTTAGGTGTGCTTATCAAGCAAGTGGTATTTGTTTAATTGGACAACTACTAATAAGGTACAGTTGAATTGCTTATCAAAACGTTGCTGAACTTATCAGCAGATTATTATAGTTGTACATGTCTATTGTCTAGTCCTTAATATATTTTGGTCAACATATTTTTAGCCTATCTAAAGCATGTTTGAATTGAAACTTCTCAGTTTAATTGGTAATTAAAAGAAAAAATTATCTACGTAGCTCGTAGCTCTTACTGTGATAATAAAATGATGAAAACTCATACAATAGAATAATAAAATAATAATATGATGTTTATATATATAGCACTCTAGAGATAGCATTTAAGAAAAACGTCACCTTGATTAGTATAATAATTTGCCTTTTTTTCCTCTGTCTCCCTTAACTATTGTTATCTTTTTAAATGACTCTATGATAATATTATTTTTTGAAATAACTCCCTGATCCTATTATTGACTCATTCTTAAGGCGTATTTTAGGCACAACACTAAATTATCAACGTGAACAAATCTTACCTAAAGTAGTGTTCGTTAGTGCTTAGGTGGGGGCGAGGGGAAATGGAGGTTGCTTGTTTTATGGGGGGTAATCGACCAGGGAAGGGGTTATAGCGGTTGTTGGTGCTGGAGAGGATGGCACAGAGGTCGGTGGTCAGGGTGGCTCCGACAGACTTGATGATGCTGGTTTGGCCACTGTGGCGGTGATGGTAATCAGCGAGTCGTTTGAAATGATAACAATAGTTGACGGGAAAAAGAAAAGCCTAATAATTTATATAGCGCTTTTCACTATTAAGATAATGCTTTGTGAACCACTGAGGTAACATTTAAATGAAGTGCTACCTTATGTAATGTTTATATACAACACATAACGTCCGCCTCGCACCAAACAACAGTATTGTAACTTGTTAATATTTTTATTTTTTTATAAACAATAAAAGATAATTAATTAAACATGAACTGGTGTAGAACCAGGAGGTGTAACAGCAACTGAGATAATCTGCCTCTGCCCCCTTTCAGATTTACTATTCTCAGCAAACTTAACACTTCCATTATTCAACCCCTTCTCTTTTTCCTCCTCATTATACTCTGCTCCATAATAATATTGTTCATCATATTTTCCATTTTTTGAAGGATGGAAAAGCATACTCCCCCACTGAGGAAAATGGATAAACCCCACTGGTATAGTACACACCACTGCCAATATCCCCATCAAAGAAATCCCAGTTGCAGTTGAGAATCTTGTGGTGGAAAAAAATACCAATTGAGTTAGTCCCCCTCCGAAGTTCCCCCCTGCACCCGTTAGGCCTGAGATCAGGCCTAATGAGCGTCGCGAAACGAAGGGTATGATGCCGTATGTTGCTCCACAGGCGGCTTGGGCTCCTAAGGAGAAGAGGATCATGGCTAGGATTGCTATGTGGAGAGACTCTGCTCGGCCGAGCCATATACAGAAGACTCCGCCGAGCGTTTGGACTATCCATAGCACCCAGAGCCTGCCCCTCATGCCGAATTTTCTGGCGGCTACATCTGATGCGTAGCCGCCAAAGGGACGGGCAACGAAATTAGTCATACCGTATACTGCTGCTATTACTCCAGCTATATGAAGGTTGAGATCAAACCTATACAGTGAAAAAAAAATTCAAGAAATAATAAGTTTGATGCATTTTAATCTCAAATAGTGACAGAATAATGCGTTTCACTCCAAATATTACTAATAAAAATGTTATAGTTGGGTCCCAGTTTAAAGGAAACGTGAAAATTGAGTCTAGATCTTTTTCTTTTTTCTTTTTTGCGACATTCTCGTTTGCACTTCTATAATTATGTCTATTTTTTTCCTTCGAATTTTCAAGTATCATATACTCCCTCCGTCCCTAAAAGATTGTCACATTTTGACTTTTGGTGGTCAACAAAATACGATTTAAAACATAAATATATATTATTCAACATGTGAAAAAATTATAAAAAGTTGATATTTCAAAAATATATATTGATACAAATCTAACAAGGTCCCACAAGACTATATTATTTCTTATCGTTTAATGAAAATTCATGATCAAATTTTGTAATGTTTGACTATCAAAAGTCAAAATGTGACAATCTTTTAGGGACGGAGGGAGTATATCTTATTCAATTATGTTATTAAAGGTATATAGTACTATATCTAATAGAAAATAATTCTCATTTATATTTTTCGAGACAAATATTTGATAATTTCATAACTTTAATAATTAAAAATAAAAAATTACAAACTTTGATATATATAAAAAGCAAAAACAACCTGTTTTTTAATTGAAAGTGATAGTATATAATGTTATAAAAAGTGTCGCACAAAAGTGTAACATGTGATCCAAACTCGTAAAAACTAGACGGGTTTGAAGGGAAGGATAGGGAGATCGAACTAACTTGTCGTAGAAATATTCCGCTATGACGTTGTTCATGCAGAGCTGCACACCCATGGAAAATCCATAGATAAAGAAAAATACCCATGTTCTGTAGTTACTAACCGCATGCACAAATACCTAATAAGTCGAACAAATAACATGTAAATATATATACACAAACCGATAAACGTCAATTAATTTGAATCGAACATATACAATATATATACCTTGGAAAATTGATCTCTGTGGACGTCACCCTTCTTCTGGAGGTCACCAAGATTGCCATCAGGCAAATCTTGACCAAGAACCAAAACAAAAATCCCAACAACAATATGTAACCAACCAGGAACGAAAAACGCAATCCTCCAAGCTGTAAATGGAGTAGCACCTGCAGACTGAATCACTTGGTAAAGAATCGGCATCAACAACTGTGTAACACCCCCTCCCATATCCCCCCATCCAGCTGCAACTCCATTTACAAGCCCAATAATCTTCCCATTAAACATTGTGCTTGTCCAATATTGACATGAAACAAAAGTTGCTAGCGAAAAACCAATCATGAACCTAACTGCTATGTATCCAGGGGCTGATGAAACAAATGCTATTGAAAATACTACAGGGGCTGTTAGGAGATTGACAAATGCGCAGCCGTATCGAGGGCCTATTAGGTCGCATATTACTCCCATTAGGAGGCGGGAGAATATGCTCCCTGACACTGAGGCGACACCAGCATTGCCTATGTCGCCCCGTGTGAGGTCGAGGTTGTCCCGGATGACCGGGACGAGAGGGGCTGCGGCGAAAGTGGAGACTAGGGTTGTGAAGAATGAGAGCCAGGCTAGGTGGAATGATCTCATGTGGGGTTGTTTGAAGGAGAATATTTTGAGGACTGTTGCTTTGTGTTCTGAATCAACTGGTAGGGAAAATTTTGGTGTGTTGTCTATGGGATGCCCCGTGGGACTTTCAATGTTGGTCATTTTTTGGGAAGTTTAAGGACTCCAATATATTGGGGGGTGGGGGGGATTTAGGATATATAAGAGATTTTTGTGTTCTAAACTTGTAATGAATGTTGGGGTATTTATTGAGTGTAGAGTTGAGAGGTAATTGCTGAAATGGTCCCAGTAAGTGGGTGTCCGTTGCACTTTGGTCCCTGTAAGTGGGACCGATGCGCAAATGGTCCCTGATAGTGTGTAACTGGTGCGGAAATGGTCCTTATTTTAACGGTTCCGTTAGTTTTTAACATTTTTGATATTTTTAAGGTCATTCTGGGGTGATTTCATGTTTTGAAGAGTTTTGGGCATCCTGGGTCGTGTTGTAGTTTGAAACTTCAAACGGCTATAACTTTGCGCTAGGGTGTCCGATTGGGATGAATTTTATACTGATTTCATGTATTTTATGACCCAGACCACCTTTTCTTATCTGCCATTGGATTCGTCTCGAAAAAATACATGAAATCGATATAAAATTCATCCCAATCGGACACCCGAGCGCAAAGTTATGGCCGTTTAAAGTTTCGAACTACAAGACGACCCAGAATGCCCAAAACTTTTCAAAATTATGAAATCGCCCCAAAAATGAACTAAAAAATATCAAAAACGTCAAAAACTAACGGATCCGTTAAAATGGGGACCATTTCCGCACCCGTGACACACTATCAGGGACCATTTGCGCATCGGTCCCACTTACAGGGACCAAAGTGCAACGGACACCCACTTACTGGGACCATTTCAGCAATTACCTCGTAGAGTTGACATAGTTATCACTAATATATTATCATCGATGGTCGAATAGTCTGATGATATCCGACTCAAACTTTCTATTAGGTGATCTTACATGTATTCATACTTTCATAGTTAATTTACAAAAAAGAAAGCATTATTATTACTCCCTCCGTCCCTAAAAGATTGTCACATTTTGACTTTTGCTAGTCAAACATTACAAAATTTGATCATGAATTCCCATTAAACGATAAGAAATAATATAGTCTTCTGGGACCTTGTTAGATTCGTCTCAATATATATTTTTGAAATATTAACTTTTTATAATTTTTTTGCATGTTGAATAATAGATATTTATGTTTTAAATCGTGTTTTGTTGACCACCAAAAGTCAAAATGTGACAATCTTTTAGGGACGGAGGGAGTATATTATAGTCTTTCTATTCTCTACTAGTACCCCAACGACTTGTGACTTTCTTTTAATTTTAAGGTCCACCTCCATAAACAACAATAATTGACATCTACAGTTAGCTAGAGGCGGATTTAAGATTTTAACTTGAAATATTTATTTTATCATTTATAATATACAAAATATAATCATGAGCAGTCGTAAAAAAAAGTATAAGTGAATAAAACAACAACAAACATGATTATACTTATACCATAGTTTTAACTTGGAAATTGAGACCTCACACAAATTAACTGAAAACTTAATTATTTAGATTATTTTATTTTTATGCACAATAGTTAGGTTCGCCTCTGTTTGCTAACAACACCAATTATTGGTTTCTGGGCGGCACATCTATCGTTAATTTACAAAAAAAAGAATTACAGAGTTAATTAATTGGATAGCCTAGTAAAAAATGCTTTTACTAATGATAAGAAAGTCATGTGTTCCAAACTCACCTCATTGCTAATTTACAAAAAAAAAAAAAATTACAATATGTTGATGAATACTAATTATGGTTTCTCATCAAATAATGTTTTTTTTCTCGATGTATGATACAATTATTTGTCATCAAAAGTTTAACATAAATCCTTTTAGTTGGAAGCCTGTTATCATATTGTTGAATCGTTAAATATGTAAAATGTAATACAACTTCTTTGTTATGATGATAAACAAATTAAATTATGAAGTTTTTAGTTGAATAAGACGTGAAGTTTGACTTAAATTACATAAAACTTAATTAAGGCAGAAAGGTCTAATAATATGGTCCCTCGTCTTTTATTTATTTGCTGAGATTTTGAACAGGCATATAAATAGCAAAATATGTAGATAGTTTTTCTAATTAATAACTTTGCATTAGTTTAATGAAAAAAACATAAACTATATATGTAGCTAGGCTAGGCTTTCTAGTTTGTGGGGGTGACTGATTTATTCAGTTGTTTTCAAATAGTAAATGTTTAAAGAAGAATAATGGTGTTATAAAATTTAGAAATTTGTTAAAATTCACTACTAGAAAACGAACTTTTGGAGTCGGGAGGTCAAATCCGACGCCAGCGTAGAGGCTTCGGATTCACGTCGGATTGACTTCAGAAGAGAGGTCAACCCATAAAATTTGAAATTGGTGTAAAAATTGCTTCAAAATGGCTTAGGACATATTAATTTGCTTCGGATGGAAAATCCAAAGCCAAAAATAAGGTTTCGGAATGGCTTCGGATTGGATTCAGGAGGCTGGTCAACTGCAAAAATGTTGAATGACTCTGAAATTGGTGTCAAAATTACTTCAGAATGGCTTCAGACATATTAATTGATTTAATTTATAACAAAATAAAATAAAAACTGAATCAATTCCGAAGCCAAACTTATAACGAAACCAGACATATGTTTGATAATAATAAACGAAATGAACTAAAAATTGAAAATAGTATTAGAATGGAGTCAGAATGGCTTCGGACTCCAGTATGGCTTCGGAATTGCTTGGGATTTCGAAATTTTTTTCTGCTATGAAGGATTTAGCTTCTGAAATGATAGATAGTGGCTTCAGAATTGCTTTGGGCGTCATGTAAGAAGAGGATTCAAATATCTACCATATACTTAAGCTTTGGAATGGCTTCAGATATTCTAACTTCGGAGTGGCTTCAGACTAAAAATTGAAAATAGTATTAGAATGGAGTCAGAATGGCTTCGGACTCCAGTATTGCTTCGGAATTGCTTGGGATTTTGAAAATTTACATTCTGAATCCAATCCGAAGCCATTTTGGATTATGGTGTCTAGCCGTTGGATTGAGATTGTTAAGGACGGTGAAGATTGAGTTATTTATATAGTGTAGTGTTATGTGATTGGTGGGTTTGGAAAGGTTTGGATCGTGGTGTCTAGTCGTTGGATTGAGATGCTTAAGGACGTTGGAGATTGAGTTTATTTATATAGTGTGAGGAATTATTTTTTGTATTGAAATTTTAATTATAAATTATTTTTCATTGATATTATAAATTTATAAAATTAATATAATTGTCTTTGTTTATGTTTTAATTTTTGTCTTTGTTCTAAGTTTTTGCATTCTTCTTTTTTATTATTCATTAATATAAAGTTGAATAATTCAAGCACATATCGACATAATACATCATAACTAATTATTTGTGATGTAATCATGTAATTCATCATAACAAATTATTTGTGAAGTAATCATGTAATTATTTGTCAAAACTTGTCCTATTAGATCATACAACTACGACAAAATAGGACAAGTTTGTTATAAAGTATTCATGTAACTAAAGTATTAGATTATAAGAGTTAAATAGATTAACATGATCATTGTTAAAAGAGTAATTCGTGTGATTAAAGTATTACATCAGTACTTATATGCTAAGTATGAATGTCATGATATGAATGAATAACTCTTGCTTTGGTGTAAAGCAAGAATGACATATCAAAATTACTTCGAAGTTATAGTTCGATAGTATTAGATTATAATCGAATTAAATAGATTAACATGATCATTGTCAAAACAGTAATTGATGATTATGTCATGTATCATACTATTATGTTGATAAATTTGTCAAAATTTGTACTATTAGATCATTTACTACGACAAAATAAGACAATTTTGTCCTTTTCGGTATTTGTTTTAATTTCTTAATTCTTTTCTTTAACCATTCATTAATCTAATGTTTAATAATTCAAGCACATATCGACAAAATACATCTTAACTAATTATTAATGAAGTACTCATGTAATTGAAGTAGTACATCAGTACTTATATGACAAGTATGAATGGCGTGATATGAATGAATAACTCTTGCTTTGGTGCAAAGCAAGATAGAATGACATATCAAAATTAGTTCGTATTTCTTTTGTTTGATCAATAAAATTGTTTCGTTGGTATAATAAATAAATAAAAGATAGAATGACATATCAAAATTAGTTCGAAGTTGTGGTTCGATAGTATTAGATTAAAATCGAGTTAAATATATAGATTAACATGATCACTGTTTTTTCTTTAAAAGGGAAACCCTTTTATTTTATTAATGTAAATAAATCATTACAATCATCAATACAATTCGTAAACTCGTAAATTCAAGGAAATAGGCGACTAGCATCAAACTAGTGAGAGAAATCATCTCTCTTTCCTTGCTAGCAAGAGGGCTCGAACCCGAGAATGTAACAAAGATATTACATTGAACCTCAAGAATGTAACACCGCTCATGTGTATATTCTCTGCAACACACCTGAAGTACGAGAACATCTTCGGTAAGTGTGCATTTGAAGATTAATTCAATCCATATTATATAATTCAATCCATATTTGAGTCGGATTGGCTTCAGTTGCAAAGGATTCGAAATGGCTTCAGAAATCAAACAAATTTGAGTCGGATTGGCTTCAGATCCTGAAACGTGGATTGGATTTGGCTTCAGAATGGCTTCGGATCCAGAAATTTTAGCTTCAGAATGGCATCGGAATGGCTTCAGAATGGCTTCAGAATGGCTTCGGATTTTTTCCGAAAGAAGCTAGGCTTGGGAATGGCTTCGGACATATCAGAATTATGGCTATTTATACACCATTTCAATCATTCTCATGCCTTTTTAATCAACATCTTCCATCTTCTTTCTAAAATCATAAATTCATATACATTTTTTTCTTCATTTTTGTTAAATACTAATCTTTAATTTGTTTTTGTTTTCTAGACTAATTCATAAGAGGTAACCATTCTAAATTCAACTTCATATACATTTTATATTTCATTTTTGTTTAATATTAATATTGAATTCATTTTTCATTTTGTAGGCTAATATTTCATAACAAGGTCATAAAGAGGTAATTTTATATTTGCGTTCTTTTATTATTTCAATCATTTATTTATTTGTCTAACTTTGTCTAATTTTTTTCTTCTTATGTTATTTGTAGGAAAAAGTGTGTTCCTCAAAATATTTGAGGTATTTTTGTTTTTTTGAATAATGTTTATGTTTTATTAAATATGTATCCAAGTTTGATGTATGTGTGTTTTGAATTAATGGATTTTTCTTTGTGTTTTTTGTTGAGTAGGTTGTGTTTAAATGTATTTTGGATGTTTCATTATGTTATGTGTTTTGGGTATTGTATTTTGATTGTAATTGTGTTTCAAATGTGTTTTAAATGTATTTTGGGTGCATTTGATACGATTGCAGCCTGGAATTCTGCATAAATTGCAGAAACCAGGCTGCAGATTTTTTTTCTGCTATGAAGGATTTGGCTTCGGAATTACTTCGAAAATCATAGATACTTGCTTCAGAATTACTTCGGGCGTCATAGATAGTGACTTCATAATTGCTTCGGAATTGATTAGATAAGGCTAGAAAGGAGTAGGATTTGGATTCAGAAATGCTTCAGAGTTTGGCTTCGGATTCGCTTCAGTATAATCTTTATGTCAAATCAATGTTGGCTTCAGAATGGTGTCAGACATTTTGGATTCAAAATGGCTTCGGATCTCAAAATTGCGACAACTTTTTTTCCTCGGACGTGATCCGACTCCATTCCGAAGTAATTGCTCTTTTTTCTTCGGATGTACTTCGGATTTGGGCGACGCAAAAGGTCTGTTTTCTAGTAGTGATTGTCTCACATGACATGTGTAAGTTGTATTTTAATCTCATTCAATAATTGATTTATTGAAATGATCCTCGTAATTGGTATAAAAGGTGTATTTTACTCAATAAAATAACATTGTCGTCAAAATTAGACGGAAAATTGCAATTATAGACCTGAATTTTGGGCAAAATTTAACTTTTGGTATTAAAAGTCCAAGGAAAAACAGTATTAGACGGACCTCAATTTTTGGATGAAACCAAAATTTCAACACTTAATATCTAAAGCCCAAAATTCATGCCCAATTTGTTGTGTATTTCAATGATACTCGAATCTGGCCTATTTGTGTCTAGAATATGAATAGCGATTCGTCAAATTCGAACCCCAATAGTTCGAAAAAGGTTCGGTTTATATCCACCCCTAATATTATAGAATGGGAAAATAATTTCGATGGAAAATTGTAAGGGGTGTAGATATTAAAGTATTGAGCTTTTTGTTTTGCCCCAAAATGAGGTTTAATCATGTTTTCTCCTAAACTTATTAATACTAAAAGTTGATTTTCCCCAAAAGTCAAATCTAAAAGTGATTTTTTCTTCGAATTTCAATGTCAATGTTAATTTAGGGACTAAACTGCTTCTTTTGTACAAATTAGGGAACCATTTCTGCAGACCTGTCATTTTTTGGGATTAAAGTACAACTTCTAAGTATTATATCTGGGACCATCTCAACAACTTTCCTAATAAAATAGATTTATATACTGATGAAGATCATATGATGTTCTACCTCATTTTGAGATAATTCCTTATATCGTCGTCAAATATTGTCGAACTCCTTTTTAATTCACTGGTATTGCATAACTCCGATAAAATAGTGAGTACAATAACACCTTCTACATGGAAGTGGGGCCATATACCACCAAAATATTAAAAATATATTTTAGTTGATTACAACTAGTTTTATGGAGTAATGTTTATCTCATTCGGTTGAGTAAATAAAAGTCCATAGATCCTGAATTATGGTTTTTTTTTTGTAATTGCACGAGTATCGAATAATCTCTACTTGGTAGTTCTGATCTGTTACACACACAAAAACGGTGAAATTTTGGAATGAAATGACTATTTTACCTCCTCTTTGTATGTAGGAGTTGTGAAAGTTAATGTGAAGGCAAAATAGTAAATTTACCCTTAAATCAAACAATATTTTGATGTGTATATAGTGTTACCCTTTGTGGTTGTTATCTTAAGTCACTTTCCTAGATCAAATGATATTATTGCATCTAGAACGAATAAATATGATAAGCGTATTTTAGTGTCATTTTTATCTCCAAATCAAATAGGAAAATTAGCAATGACCAGATTAAATTATTGTAAGTACAAGTCAAAAGGCGTACGGTAAGTACGGGACCGTACATGTCTTTTTCAAAACATCAATTATAGGAGAGGGTCTTTCCTCGAAATTGGCTAGAGAGATTGCTTATTGTCTTCATTTGCATCACATAACTTAAATTACAGTATAATTAGCTGTCACATATATTAGTGTTGTCATTTTATATAATTTCTACTCCTAAATTGTCTATTTATGATGAGTCCTCATGTCAGATGAAAAAAGATGCAACTTGCTCCAAGTTTTGTGTGATTATTTTAGGGCGTGATTTGTGTGAAATTAGGATATAAGATTTGTGGTGATTGAGAAACAAAAACATTTTAAAAAAAACAATATTGGCGGATAAAGATGTGCACGGTACGGTTCGATTTGGTTTTCAGTCAGAATAAACGACGAGTCTATTTTATCGGTTCCTTCGAAGCAAAAACCTAAATCGGTTCGGTCCATTTGTTTCCAATCTCGTTGTTTCATATCTGTTTATGTTTGATTTCAATTCTTTCGATTTTTGTGCAATTATTTGGGTCTATCATGTTTAGCTAGTATGCTTATTTTTTCCCAAATTTAAATTTGAATGATATTGATCTTTACCAAAATTAAGTTTGAATATTATGTCTAACATATGTAAGTTCAATGAACTCTTATTAAAATTGATTCTGCAAATTCAGATACATACGTAGGCGCGCAAATTACTCAATCCTGACATGAGGAGGTAGTGACATTAAATAACAATATCGGGCTTCAATAGTTTGGTAATTAGAATGAGTACAATCTAAATTCCTTAACGAGGATCCATTGGAGGGCAAGTCTGGTGCCAGCAGCAGAGGTAATTCCAGCTCCAATAGCGTTTATTTAAGTTGTTGCAGTTAAAAAGCTCGTTGTTGGACTTTGAGATGGGTCGGCCGGTCCGCCTTTTGGTGTGCACCGATCGTCTCGTCTCTTCTGCCAGCGATGCGCTCCTGGCCTTAATTGGCCGGGCCGTGCCTCTGGCGCTGTTACTTTGAAGAAATTAGAGTGTTCAAAGCAAGCCTACACTCTGCATATTACACAATATAACTTTTTTTTTTACATATCTCTGTATTTTCTATATTACTAGCTTTTAAAATATCTATACGGAATATATCTCTTATCACATTACACCAAACTACCAATAGTGAATAAATTTAAATCCTCTCAACTATAACTGTCTACCGAACTTACTTATTAAATAAACATGAGAATCGGTTAGGTTCGGTTTTAATCGGTTTCCTCATTGATCGAACCCAAACCTATTCGGTTCTCCCAAAGGGCGAATCGAAATGTTCGGTTCCAAGCGGTTCCAAAAAGTTCATTTATTTTCGATTCAGCTTGGATCGGTTCAACTAAACCACCGTCATGAGAAGGGCTCGATGGGACTTTAATTGATATGATATCAAATCCTGTTCTGGATTGACTTGGTTTTCAAATAGAACTAGACTGAATATTGTGAAATATGGCTTCCAATGAAGCTACTTTGATTAGCCAAGTTGAAGTAACCCGTGATCAACGGAATCTTATTTTGTAACTCTTGCAAAAAAAATTTAATAGCTCCCTTCAACGCCTCACTTCAAAGCTAATTTCAAAGTCCGGGATCGACCCGATAAATACTAAATCCACGAATCTATTTGATTCGAATAAGTTAAATCAAACTCGAGTACTGTAGAGTTGTGAATTGTGATTCAACATAGATTCAATAATACAAGCTCATCCTATTTAAGAATCTTGTCTAAAGATTACCTAATGAAGTAATGACAATTGAGTTTTTTTGTAAGAGGCCTAGTGTTCGGTTCTCGAATAGGAGTATATTGAAACATACTTTCTCTGCTTTCGGGGATTGTTTTTGTAGCGTTTTAACATCTATTATATAAAATTTTCAGGCATTTCGGTGATGTCTAGCATTCATTTTGTAGGATTTTCGGGCTGTTTAATTGGAGCTTACTCTCCCTTTTACTTAATTTTGAATATTTTTTTATCGTATTACTATTTATAACTCCTATCATTTAATGAAAGAAAAAAGTAATATGTACATACTTAATGCTTTCTCTATCTAACAATCTAAAGCTAATTAGCTAAGTGCATTCCGGCCTGTATACTTGATAATAAAATGAGGCCCAACTAATATAAATTTGGGCCTCACTTTCTACTTCTGACTTGGACCAAAAGAAACTCAATACCGGTCCGGGCTTTTATAATTGATAATTAAATCATGCGATTTAATAAATATCGTCTTTGCATTTTTTTATACTCTTGTTTTCTAATTATTTGTTTATTTGTACATAGATTAAGAAAAATAAAAAATACTCAAAAAGTCTATCAAAAATAAAAAAAATGTTAATTAATTGAAAGTATATGAAACTAATTGAAAATATAAAAGTATAATTTTATATACTAAAATAACAAGTATTAATAAAGTTAAAAAAGACAAATATGAAGGGAGTATTTAATTAACAAAATTACTTTTTGATAAATGAGATAGGTTTATAATGCGAGGGACACAAAGGTCCTACATACATAAAAGGTAGAAACAATAATTGAGAAAGCTGAATCTAAATCAACGAAACGCCAATAGAAAATGTTGTCAGCCACCTGAGATCTAAAAAACGTCTTCAGTCTTTACACCTAATAAAGCATAAAACAAAGCAAAAATATTAGACATCCAAGTCAGAAATGCCATCAATGAAACTGACAGAATATTCATCCAACGTGTTTGTCACATTATGCCAAATTTCCCAATTGATCTTTCACAGTATTATTAGATCATCACAAGTTCACAACTGCATTTGCCTCCTCCATTTACTCGTAAGGTTGTCGAAGTTGGTGGAATATCGTATGACATGAGTTCGATTTTATTTATTAATGATCGAGTTTTTTTTTACATTTCTTTTAGTATGATTAAATTGAGTAATGTAATTACAGACTATTATGTTAATACGAGGTATCCTACACCGTCGACGAATAACGAATACAGTCAGTTACAAAATTAAAAACATTCCTATCAATTAACGATAAAAGACGTAAGCATTTATTTTTCACTAAAATAACCACTCTCAAACAGTCGATGATTAACATTTTGTTACCACAGAGCAGAGTTTAATTTATCCACCCAACAAAAGATGTGGCTTGAATAAAAAAACGTGGGAATCATACACTTGTTTAATTTGTTAATTACATTATCTTGTAACTTGTACGTACTTGTATGGAGTAACAAATAGATAATATTACCAACAATCATGAAACTGACCAAATACTAATAAATGCTCATCAACATTACAGCTAAGAACACAGATATATAGATAGATTTGCAGATCTTTATTATCCTTTCTTTATAATTTGTCCCAAATTTCATTAACTTTGATAATAAAGTTAAATTGTAGTGTTAATGTTGAATCCATCACTTTTTGGTTGTATTAGTCTGAACCTCTTTTAATTTCAACACCTTTCGAGTTTGATTATCTCAAAAGGAATATATTTAAACATATTTACTTCACATTTGAAATGTCTTTACATCATTTTAATATTTACTATGTGCAATTTTCAGGCATTTCGACTAATCTAGCGTCCAATAAAACAACTTCGAAAATCGAAATCACATAAGAAAACCAAAATTTGAACATTACTAACACAGTGTTCAATTATTATTTACCTCATACTATAATTTACTCCCTCCGTTTCTTTTTATTTGATTGTTTAGATCTTTTTTCTTGTTTCAAAATATTTGATTGTTTACAATTTCAATGCAACTTTTTACAATTCCAATGCATCTTCTTACAATTCCAATACACCTTTTTATAATTCCAGTGCACCTTTTTACAATCCCAATGTAATTTTTCACAATCTCTTAATAAAGTACTTTTTCCCCAAATAATCAAATAAAAATAAAGGGAGGGAGTAGTATTTTTCAACAAAAGTTTTGAAGAAATTAGAAAAGCAAGCAAAGAATAAGATACCAGACAAGGGCCAGATGAAAGACGTACGGACATTGGGAGATGGGTCGTTCCTCAGGTGGAGGGGGTCCTCGTCATAATCTCTCATGCGTGCACCCCTTCATGTCTCCCAATCAACATAAAGAAATTATTTAGGCTTATTTTCTTATTGTTACTATTTTTAAATTTATAAGTTATTAGTCGTTTCAAATTAAATCTTAATGTGTCTTCTTAAACTTTAGTTTCATATCAAATTTCATTTACTTTAACAGAAGGACATAATTGAAGTATCAATTTTGCAATATTAGATTATCAGGACAATTTGAAACTGGCTAGGTAAAATTTAGGGGGAAACTTGAAACGACAACCGTTTCAGAAGATAATTTGAAACTTATAAGGAAAAAATAAAAAATAATAAGAAAATAAGTCAATTATTTAATTATTCCACTAAATTCTTTTTCCCCAATTTATGAATGGGAAAAAAATTGAAGAAGGAGCTTACATTGTTCAATCCTTGTATATAAATAATTTTAACAACGTTATACATCTATCCCAGAATTTTAATCTCATTTAATTTTCAATAAGTAAATTAATAATAAAAATCAATGAACCTTACAATCAAGGTAATTAAAAGTTCATTTAATTTTTACTCTATAATAACAAAGAGGTTGATTTGAAATAAATTTTAAAATAGAGTGAAGTAAATACTACTAGTAGTTCCTTAAAGCTAATGATGAAGAAGGGTAGGTATAATAGAAACTCGAAGTTAATACTCCATTATTTAATAAATTCTTTCGGACAATATTTTTCTTGACTCTAGAATAGGGTGCTAAATTAATAATTTGCTAAAATTATAAAATCATACATTTTTAATAAATTTCTATACACTCCATATAAAATACAAACAGAAAATTCATTTAATTGACAATAAACAATTATAAGCCGTAAGGTAAAGTGTGACAGTTTTTGAATATATAGTAATAGGACAAACGAAATTAGTGATCAAAGTGAGGTGATGGAGACTAGAAGCAAAACTAGGTGCGTATATACAAGTTACAACCCCTCAAGAAAGGTTTTGAGGTATATATGAAAACGAATGCCTTTTTTAGCAAGAGCTATTGCTAAATTTGATTCTTTAGGATAAAGATCGATAGAACATCATTACATTATTGAACAAAGTACAATATCCTATCAATCAGATACAGCGTATGCCGGTGTCCTCACCATTATTTATTTAAATCTCAACCAATTTGGAATTGCCTCTATAAAAAACTCATCCAAGTGACTATATATGGTGGAGTGATGAACGAGAACATTTTGAAATTGAAATATAGATTATTGTTAAAAATAATGTTATGAAATATGTGTCAAGGACTGAAAACATCTTATAACTAAGATAATGTCCCTCCGTCCCTAAATGATTGTCACATTTTGACTTTTCATGGTCAACAAAACAAGAATTGAAACATAAATATCTCTTATTCTGCATGCAAAAAAATTATAAAAATTTGATATTTATTTCAAAAATATATATTGAGACGAATCTAGCATGATCCCACAAGACTATATTATTTCTTATCATTTAATGAGAATTTATGATCAAATTTTGTAATATTTGACCACCAAAAATCAAAATGTGACAATCTTTAGGGACGGAGGAGTATCTCATAAATGTTGGAGTCTTCAATAAAAATTTGTTAATCTATTACTCCAATTTTGTTTGTCATTACCTTGGTCATTTTTTCTCTTTTGTAAATCTAGGACAAGGGGCACCATAAACAATATCATTCCACGTTCTTAAAAGACATGCCACTATTATTGTATTAGTGCCTCTACCTATAAAACATTATTATCATTGATTTGGATGATTAAAATAAATTAAAAGTTTAGGGTTAGTGGATAAACATATAACATTTTTAATTTATACCTATAATGATTCATTTCAATAGTAAGCCAGCTTGAAATATTATCAATATATATTATACTCCACCTTATCCCCATTAAAATGTCTCGTTTTTAACTTTTCCAAAATATTTCAACATAAATAAATTGAAAAATAACTATAATGAAGATTTTAAGTAATTGTTCCAAAGATTCTATGTTTATCTATATAAAAAAAATTATGTAATAAAAGGAATTCTTATTTGTATAAATGGTACCAGATGACGACAACCATGCACCACCTCTATTTCCCTATTTTGTTCTCAACTTAATGAACTTAGTCCATTGAGTTAACTATTACAAAAAGCAAGTAGTCAATGTTGGTGACCCTAATTAATATACACATAACATTTTTATAAATTATATTTTCTCCGTCTCTAAATCTAACAATTATTTACTAAAAATAAAAGTTCTATTTTTTATTTTTCTTTTGCCAAAATAAGTAGAAAATATGGAGAGAAAACTAAGATTGTGAGAAAATTTTGAATTTTTATTAAAGTTTATACAAAAATAAATAAATGTTAGATAATAAAGGAATAAAGGAAATAATATAAACATCAAACAATTTAGTCAATAAGAATATAACTATATGAGAGTATTACATGTGAAATTTCATCAATTTTTTCAATCTACGGCAAAGTAGTACTTTCTCAAAGTGAGGACCCAACAATGAATGAAGGTTGAAATAACAACAGTTAAAAGGTGTGTTTGCTTACACATATTTTTCAACATGCTATTACCCGATTACATATGATAGAAAAAGTGTCCCTCGTCATTCTATTATAATTAAAGGACGTTAAATTTGACTAATTGACAACGGACTTGTTACGGTTCTCTTAAGAGATAAAATTGTCTTAACACATTTTTGAGATTATTTTTTAGTTTTAAATTTGTATTGGAATATAAGTTTATAATTGGATCTGCGTTTTTTTAAAAAAAAACTCTCAAAATCATTATTCTAATACTATAATAATAAAATAGAAAAAAATCAATAGTATCTCAAAAAAATGTTCAATATTAACTTACGTTTTAAAAAAGTAAATAAGAAATCAATAGTATCTCAAAAATATGTTTTGACAATTTTACCCCTGCTAATTTGTCTCAAAAGTCAAAATTAATATCCGTTATGACGGAATGACCTCCTGAGACACTTTTTAAAACATATGTGATCGAATATGACAAATTGAAACATACGTGAAACGTGATCGAAAGTTAACATGATAGCAAATATGTGTGATCAAACGTGTCTCTAACCCTAATTATAATATAAAAACATGAAAGAAATAAGATGGGAAGAAAAAAAGAACCCTAACCTCTTAGTCACATGTGTTTTATATAAATCTTGAACAGGGAAGACTTCTTTCTCAACTCCACTACTGTGTCTTCTCTAACTCTTTCCAAACCTTCCTTTTTCCCTTTGGTACTTAGTAGGCAAAAAAATTATTATAGTTTTTGAAATTATATAGATCTAAAACCAAATGTCAATTATTTCATCTTACCAAGTTTCTCTCTTTATGTTATGTTTTTTGTTGATTTTATTTCTTTTATGTATTTTCCATTATTGATCTATATATTTTTAGATCTAAAAAGGTCAAATCTATAAGAGCAATGGTTTTCTATCATCTACATACATGTGAAGCTTCATAAATCTCCAGATTTATTATTTGTCACATCTATTTTTTTTTCCTTTTGATTTCAATTAATTGGAAATAATTAAATGTATATGTTCTAAACCTTGCTGTAATGAACAAATCAAAAGTATACTCATTCTTGTTACACTAGTATATACAACTTAATATATTTTTTTTCTTTTTCTGAGAATATTGTAATATAAAAATTAAAAATTATTTGAGGTTTATTATAACCCTATAGGGTTTGTTATTATTTAAGGAAATGTAGAAGTTATTGATGGTTTCTAAATAGCTCGAAAATCTTTCTTCTTCTTCACAAACACAATCGAAGAACAATTAATACCCAAAATGCCATTTTCTTTATTTCAATTTTATGAGCTGATGAAGAAGGAAAATGGAAGCAATCAATAGTCATTGTTTGCTGGTGCAGCACCATCAAGATTCACATGCAAAAGAAAATGGCAATGATGAAGAAGAGATTTATTATATATATACATATTTCGAACCACCACCATTAATACTCGATCTTGAATTTCTAATTGCCATGGTTTTTGGAAGGTGAGAATCTTGATGATGCTGCATCGGCGATAAATGGCTCTTTCGTAGCCATTTATTATGTCCATCTTGTCGATCAATTATATCCAGGTGACAAAAGGTTTATATCATTTATTTATGTGTTACTTCTCGATTTTTATTTAAAATGAGCGGATTTAATATCTTTAATTTATAAGTCGTCATTCAAATAAAAATGGATTTATGATGGTTTTATCATTTTAGTACTATAACTTTCTAATTGTGGAAGATGAAGTAGCATATATGCTATGGATGCAACTTTAGGAGATCAACCAATCAATCAATCATTGATTTGATCTATTTTGTTATCAACTTAATAAACTTGCGTGCATTGGGTTAATTATTAATGTTGGATATTGAGGCTAAGCAAGACTTTCGATTAAATTTTGTTTTGTAAATTAAGTTGCGGATATGATCATTTGCCTCTTGTTATGCATTTGTTTAATTAATCGTACAATATGTTTATTGTGACATTATGAATAGTTATGATGTAACATATTAATGCATGATGTATAATTTTGAACAGATCGAAGTAAATTGGAGGCAATATTGTAAATCCCAACTTTGGAACATGGCACTTATAATGAAATTGTAGTTAGTAATTTCATCTTAATCTTAATTGTTTGATAAAGTAGAAAGATAATGTAGGTTGTTATTACTTGTTTGCATCTCCACTGGAGTTTGAAGATAGTAATGTTTATCCAGTGTGCATTCTACGAATAGCGGTTGCGAATCCCCGTTACAAATAAAGGATATTATTTGTTGTATGAAGTGCAATTTTTGGTTCATGATTGTGAAAGAGTGTGTTAAGCAACATAATCTTTGGGTGGTACTATAGCTTGAATTGTCCTGAACACCAATTTTCACCAAATCAAGTACTACTTGAAAGCTAACTGAACATCAGTTCACTTTAATTTTGATTCAGTTCATCATTCGTGAAAATGATAACCCACCGCATCCATCTAGATTTTTTTTATTACGAGTCTAGTTAGTCCAAATGTGAAGGTCACTTTCTAGGTGATCGATGATGATGATATATTGTTATCATTTTATGAGAAATTACATGCACAAAATAATCAGACAAGCGAAGGCGACACCTTATCATTATGAGTAATATGTCGTGGTCACTAAATCAATCGTAGAAGTTATGCAAGGCTGAATACTCGTGGGCATATCGGTCAAGGTTTCATGATTAGTTGATTCCCTTGTCCCACACCAATCGGGAGACTCTTATTTTAATTTCATTTTTCACCCTTCTCCTTTTCCGTCTTAGAAAAGACTTCGGGTTATAACCCAAACCTATCAATAATATCAAATATTTTCAAATTGGAGCTTGAATTCCCTCATGCATTCCTTTTAATTTTATCGACCAAAAGAATTGTGGATCATATATTACGAAAGAAAGAATAAATAGTGAATTATGGTGTATTAATTGTATTCTTATTATATAGTTACAATTTTTTATTGCTCATTAATAATAATAGGTTAACGTTGTGTTTATGCAATAGCATGCAATTAAACTATACATTTAATTATTTGATCATAATGTATAACTTTAGGGTTAGTAGACTTCAATCGTCTTTATTGAACTACGTTGTTACACCTAATATTAGCAATGCTTGTGTTCTATATAGTTCAACTAGGAGAATTACAGTAAGTACGAATTATTTTAGCTATTTGCTCATTTCAAGTATGATTTCTGGATCATAATTGTCTCCATATCAACAAATGTGAATTTCTTGTTTAAAGTATCAATCACAAATAACAACTTAATATTAATTTAAGTATAATCATTTGATATCGCCCTCTGAAGCTTTTAGTATACATAATTAGAAAATACAATGGTGTCGAGTGCATCAACTTTTTGTAACATACCGACAAATGTATGTATCAAATATTGGCACATAAACGGGCCGGGGTACATGTAATCGTGCGACAAGAAAAGTATCGATGTCAAGCTCATTTGGCGAAGTATCGATGTCAAGCTCATGTAAGCTATATTATTCGAGGATTGCTCATGCTCCCTTCGAGAAATCAGATGGGGTTTTTATGTAGTTTGTACCAAAATGATATGCTCACTTTCTGCTTATATTGCATTCAACTTTCTACACTCATAACTTGGCCATATTATGAGATGAAAAATATGGCGCGAGCCAAAGGCATTCTCATCACAAATGCTCATCTGGTCGTTTTCATCTCAAATGGTTCGTTTTTCTAACTATGCTTCAGCAAAAGAGATAACGAATGAAATAAGTAAAGGGATCCTACAAATCTAATCTCACACTAGTGGCTGACACGCCACGTACTAACAAACAAACAACAGTGGCGGACACGCCACATTTTAACAAACAAACAGGTACTAGAACGACTTTCAGAAGGTTTAGACAAGGGGAAAACTGCATGCCTACTCCCCTACCTAGGCATTTCTTCCTGAATAGTTGGACTAGTCATAAGTGGACTATGACTCCAAGAGCTTGATTCACTCTGGCTACGTCTTTTGATTCTTAGCTTTGCAGAAGAAGGCATTTTCCTCTCATCCTTGTATCTGATGCCACTGGAAAAACTACGTTGAGGTTTCTCATGAGGTTCCCTTTTAGTTCTGATGAAGAGGTCAAGGTTGCGCTTGTATGTCTCTCCATTCAGTCCATTGGAGGGCCTGTCCTCAGAAGAAGGCATGGCAGCATCGTCAGTCTCTCTTTCATCATCAAACCAATTTCCATTTTCATGAATATCCTCCATTGCAAGGTCGTCATACTCCTCATCGGACTTTGTAGATTCTTCATCAACAGAACCTTCCATCTGTCAGAAAGTACAGTTTGACACAATTCAAATGTCAATCAACTAAGAAACTAGCTGAACAAGTGTGCTAAGGTTAATGACTTAGAACAAGAAACGAAAATGAACTTAGAATCGATCAGTTTGGTAGCCATGCAAAGTAGAAGATGACGAGGGATGGAACTAGAAAAATGAAATATAAGAATCTATAGCTGAAGTACTAAGTTGATGAATTAAGACAATGGCCAGAAAAGAGCAATGAAGTAGAATCAGCTGGTAGTTGGTACTCATGCAATAGAAGAGGAGAGGGGAGAAGGAGTAGGATAAGGCTCTACATAAGTATCTTGCTTCCTGCACAGGCAAATGGCATATATAATCCGGTCTCTACTTAAGAGAACAAGTTATGGATTTGGGCATTCGCATATCCTCAATGTCCATTATAGCTATCTTGGATTATCAAACTAATTTTTCATTATATATACCAATTTCCTTACCTCGTCGTGATGTTCTCGTTCATTCTCAGAGAGATCTTCATCGCTTTCAGACTCTACTGACTCATCAACATCTTCATCACTTCCATGGACAGACTGCTCCTCCTTGAGCTGAGAGTGTAAAAAGAAGATCAAAGAAGTGGCCTCATTTCAACACAAATATGAAAAATATGATGGCAAAAGATTCAGTCTTACCTCTTTGGAGTGACCCTCAGAGATCTTAGGTGAGCTGCATGCAGAAGAATAATATCTGCTACCAGTGTCAGTTAACTCTCCCTTTAAATCGTCCCAACTGCTTGCATGGCTAGTACCACCATCACTAGGCCAAGCACTGATTCCAAGGTGACCGAAATGCAAATTCACTGGTTCAGCTTTACCAATCTGCAATGGTCCATACATTGGTATTCCTAACCCATTTTGAGAGGAATTACCTGACCTATGCTTTCCATTAGTATTGGTAGAATCAACAGGCCAAGCTTTCGCAACTGATCCATCATTATTAAGCATAGCCATCAAATGTCTAGATGAACCTTTCCTTTGAATCAGTTGAAACATTCCCTTGCTCTTCAAGGAATTAGCAGCACATTGATTCCTATACTCCTCATCGACAACGGGAACCGTGTTGGTAGTAGGATCATAAAGCTGATCCCCTGCCTCACGCCTTCGCAGGCTGCTAAAGACTGTCGCATGAATCGCGGCGACACTCCTATCGACATTAGTGTTATTTATTTTTGGTACTAGATGTTTGTCAGCTCGGTTGCAAAGGTAGTCCTGAATGGTTCTGATATTTCTGATATACTTGACATACTTATTTTTAGCGGGGTCTAATGTCATATATTTGGCCCGCACTGCAAACCTTTCCAAGTGTTTCTCCTCATTTGAGATGTATACCATAAATGGTATGATTGAGGGATGTTTCTTCATAAGCCCCATCTGCAAATAGATAGAAGTTGTAATTAAAGACGCCAACGACATGTATAGAAAAATGGATAACAGCAAAATGGTCAAGTAGATTTCGACAAGGCCTCACCACAAAATTGAGGCTCAAGTGAACACCTTCCACAATCACAGACTCCTTCCTATCCTCCCATGATGTGATAAGACGGTCGAGGCTATCAATAACCATTTCACTTTGTGCCTTAAATCCTTCGACCGCCATCTGTTTTGGACTAATAAATTCTGCAGATCTAGAAATTCCCTCAGGTAGTAGTTTTTCACTGGCGGATGCTTCAGGTTCACAGTCCTTTGGAAGTAAACGTGGTGCACGGGCCAATTTCTTTGCTCTCCTTTTAGCTTTTGCTTCTGCAACTGCTACTGGATCCAAATATTCTCCAGCATGGTAGGTAGAAGCCCAAAGAAGAGGATTTTGCTTTTCATCTACGAAACTCCTCATCATATGTCGAATCGAATCAGTAGAGACCACTGTCGTGATTCCCAACCTGCTACCCTGTATAACAACACAACAGGCCCCACATCCAAATCATGATTTATATATCATCACATATATCTGTTGACTTTGAGTGTTATGTTATTTAAAAGAAATCTTAAAAAACTCATATTTAAAGTGAAAATCCAACATAATAAAATTTCTAAAACACTAACTCACGGGAAAAACAACCGTTGTTGTTCGTGATTTAAGAAGAATGGAAATAATCAAAAGTCAAAACCAATTGAAGTAGCATGCATACCAACAATGCTGACAAGGTTGATTTCCCACAGCCACTAGTACCGCACAATAACACAGTAACAGAATCCTTCCTTTCTCGAATACTGGACATGAGAAAATGCTTAGCAGCTGTATAGGGAATGATATGTGTAGCTGACATTGAGCAGAGAGACTAACAAGTCCAATAATATGCAATTTTATCAACATCATCCCTAAATCACCCTGAGTGTACATGTACATAGGGGTGGATATAGCAAAAGACAGGCAGAAAGTGAATATTATATAGAACAGAAACAGTAAAAGCGCTGTGTTAATCTCTACCATACTATTAGGTCATCACACGTAAGCATGATTCACATACCTGCATGCTAGAATCAAGTCAGCTCGTTGATTAGGACCCACATACTTGTATTCGGTGAGAGCATTGGAGATGACATCAAGAAAAGTTTTTCTCCTAACAACGACAGTTGTTCGTTTTTTGTACAGTTCAAATGGTTTATTCTCCATTCGATCATCTTCTGTGGCCAAGTAGGCACCTTCAGCTTTATCAAGACAGTTCTCAATGTAAAATTCAGCTTTCTTGAGGATATGTCCTTTTGCAGAACTTCCTGTTATTTCACTACCACCAAGCAAGCAAGCGCTTCTGATCACTTCAAAAACCCTTTTGCTGATCTGGTTTAAGCATCAACAGTCGGAAATATCAGTTTCAATGGCCTATACCAATAAACAGTAGCCTTTATTTATTTAAAAAATACTTGGGAATTGATAAATGAATATTTTGCCTAACCAGAAATGGAATGTACATGTCGAATATACATTTCGGCATATAACAACATTAACAATTGGTGATTGTGGCAACATAGTCTGACTTGCTGGGCTTCAATTGATCACAATTACAATTATGCAATTGTTATAACAAAATTGAACATATTGACACAATGAGATTGTAGATTCATATGACACTGTGCTCTCACTTGAATTTAGGTCCTACATTACCAGAAATGTCGCCAATGTAGTTCAAATATAGCAGCAACATTTACCCGTACCACTACAATATTAGATCAACATTCACATGCATTTGGATAAAAACCTAGGACATCCTCAAAAACCTTATTGAAGTCATCAGGCTACATAAATTAATTTCCAATCCCATATCACTATTTCAATTCAGCAGGCTTCATGAAAATAGCCAACTCATCAATGAATCGCACAGAGAGTTCACAGAAACTAACTTGAACCATACCACTAATGACAACTATATGTAACATCAATTTGCAAACAACTTAATTCAGCAACTCAACAATCTAGCTTGGTATTCTCAGAAAAGATAACACCGCAAAAATCATAAAACTAACTACACCTCTAAAACTGGGGGAAAAAATGTTTTGTAACAAAATAAACTGTGCTACAAAGAAGTTGGCTAGGAAGGTAACTGTTATCACCTTAAAAGCATGTCTTGGCTTGCAGCCCATGAGCTGCAAAGTGCTCTGCAGCACTGAGCGCGTGTACCTAAATGAATTATCCCCCTTTTTTTCTCCTTCCTCATCATTCTGATCCACCACTACCATGTACAACAGCTTCATCCCCTCAGGCGCCATTACCTACCTACATTGCACAACATGGAGACACAGATCAAGCACATAAACCTATATAGATTCAACATTTTAATTCACGAAACGACACAAATTTTAATAATACTAACTTACACCCCATAAAGACCGTCCAATTTAACTTTGGAGGCCAAACCCAACAAAATTCCCTAGCCTTAATTCGCATACATACCTTCGAAATGAATATTAATAGCAAAGCACATAAAAATACAATCTTTTGCTTCCTTATTCTCTATATATCTTACAACACATAAAACATTTTATACAACATACACAGAAATATTCGAGTTCTAAAACAAAAAAAGTCAAACAACCAAACTTTAGAGTTACAAAGCTTCTTGAGATGATGGGTGTACATAAAAATCAGAACTTTAACTTAAAAATCACAATAACCAAAAAATAATGGTGGCAGAATAAATCAAGAATGCAGGTAAATAAAGTGATTTAGCTCTAAAACTAAAAGGATCTTGCAAAAGAGAAGACTTACAATTCTTGATTAAGGCTATTATTGATGATTTAACTATTTTTATGCATTGTACGTGCCATCTAGGAGTACTTTTTTTCCAGGGATGGGAGGTTTTGAAGTTCAAGAAAGTCAGCAAAGAGGGAATCTGAGATTCCTATGGGGGAGGGGGTGGGGGTGTGGGGAAGGGGGGGGGGTGTTGTTGATGTAATTGACTAAATTGGGATTTGGTGGGATTTTTAGGTGGGGAAGGGGGGAGGTGGGGTGGTATAGGGTGATAGGGACAACTGACAAGGCATGATGCTTGAATAAATATGGATGGTACCCTAGAAATTAATTTAATTGGAAGTTTTATGTTGTTGGATGTATTGTCCCGGTCGAATCAGATAGTCCGTCCCTTGAATGGTCTTATCGTATTTATATATCAAATAATATTTCGACTTGCTAATTAGTCACAAATTTTCTTTTTGTTTATATGTGATTCACATAGCTAACTAGTTCGATTGTCAAACATCAGACAAGTAAAATAGGATGTGGTTATTACCTTAAACTAATTAGTCGACTGTTTATAACAAAGTACACAGAGGGAAAGAAGTGGTTATCTCACTTTATCTCATAATTATTCAAATATTGTCGTAAATTTTTAGAGTAAGATTCGAGACAAATTATCTTCAAAAAAGCTTAAATTCGATATTTATTAATTGAATTTTTTAGTCAAATATGATTAGGCTATTAAGCATTACTAGAATCCACTAATTACATTCGAAAATGATTTGATCAACAAAATAAATCGAATTCATGAAAGAAATTGAGAATTAATAAAGAATTTGAATTAACCAAACTAAGTAATGGGCCTAGATGACTACTATCCAAATGGTATTGGGCTAAATATCTTTTAATGTAATGTGCCATAGCCCATAGAAAACAGATTCAGTTGGCCCATACTGTTCAACTGGGCAAGCAGAAACACAGGAAAAGAGATTGAACTAGATGTGTAACTTGTAAGTGTGTAAGTCAGTGTAACAACTAACAAGTCTAATCAAACCAGAATAACATCATTCCTGTTCGATTTGCAAATTAAATCGAACTTCAAACGACCTCTAACACAAACAAACTTTGAGTAAACGCAACAATGCGGAATCAATTCGAATCACAAAACTCAAACGAGTCTAGACCGCGAATTAAGCAATTCACTAAGAGAGATTAATATTGCTCCACTCGACTCAACTCAACTCGATAATCCCTCTAAACAAAACAAACAGACGAGACATTGAGAGGGTTGCTGCCTGTTTGTTCAAACTGCTCTTCTTCTATGGTTTGTTTGGATTGGGGTGAATCAGGGAGAATTTAGCTTTTTTTTGTGTTTGGGAACCTAATAATTTTCTACCTAGGAGAAACTATTCCCCTTGATTTACCCCCATTACCTCTCATTCCCCTCAAAATCTCTACCCTCCAAATCCAAGGGTAATCAAGAATACAACATTAAGCATTAAAATATACTATTCTCCCTGATTCCCCCTGATTCTCCTAGTTCAAAATCATGGTACCCAAACAACAATAAAATATATTCTTCCTGATTCCCCCTGATTCTCTTCCCCTAAGAGAATTTTTTAAAATTCTCCACCTGATTCACCCCAATCCAAACGGACCACTAGTGTTTGCTTCTTCAAGCAGCTGCAAAGGCTTCACTGTAAGGCTCCCATCATATGCTTCTGCAACTTCTGCTATAATCACCACCCTTGCAACACATCCCATAGATATATCAAGAAAATGGAGATAAACCAACCAGAGCAGTTTCGAGTTCTTGAATTCTACAGCGGTATTGGTGGCATGGTACTACCCCCCCACCCACCCCACCCCACCCCCACCCCCACCCCCACCCACCATTTATATCCCTTTTTAAGTATACCATTTTTTTGTTGATTAACCTTTATGTAAGTTTGATGTTATTCCAATTTGATTATGTAACAGAGATACTCATTGATGAAAGCAGGAGTTAAGGCCAAAGTGGTTGAAGCGTTTGATATAAATGATACAGCTAATGATGTCTATCAGCACAACTTTGGTCATCGACCCTATCAAGTAATGTTTTTTTTTCAGCAAAAAATTAGTAAAAATTCGATCTTGAATAGTTTCCTTTTAGGAATTTTAGTTTGGTTTATGTTTTCTAGTCATTTGGTGTTTGTTATGAATAAAGGATTTAACTTTAATGAAAGAAGTGCAAGCTTGCATACTATCAAACCCCTCTTCACCGGTTAGGCAGAAGCCTCTATACTATTTAGAGGCATTAGGGCATGTTAATGTTAAAAAAACCTCGAGGTGTTCTGAGAATTAATTGTAAGGCTATGGAGAAGATTATAAGAGATGGGGAGGAGGAGAAGAGAGTACTCAAAAGGGAGAGGTGTACGAGTGAAAGAAGAGTGCGTCTTGTGAATGACTGAAGAATAAACTATGGAGTCGAAGTCTATATATTCCGTCTCTTGGATATACTGGAATAATTCTTAATGGCTCGTTACACAACCACACTTCTTGTCTATTATAGTGCAGCAAATAGTCTTTGCACTTCTTCGTGGGACAATCCGAGAACAGCCTCTCTAGTAGGAGTATTAACACAAGGGGTAAGGCTGAGTAGAATAAGACCTCTTCGCCTTTCATAATCTGTGTGTTGCTATATGAGTTTTTGCGGTATAAGAAACAATTGGATCACTTTGTATATGTAGTTACAGCTTAATTTTCCCGAATGACCAAAAAGTGTCAGGCTTTATTCAACTTGGTTTAGTTATTGATTTTAACATTTTTTTTGGTGGAGAGTAGGGTAACATTCAGACGTTGACTGCTGCTGATCTTGATAGATATCAGGCAGATGCTTGGCTTTTATCTCCTCCTTGTCAACCGTATACTCGTCAAGGCAAGTGTTAAAGTTTCTGCTCTTTGATTCTGTTGCATGGTCACTTATTTGTTGTTTCACATTTTCTTATAATATTTTCTTATGAACTTTCAGGCCACCAGAAAGGGTCTAATGATGCAAGGGCATTCTCTTTCCTCAAAATTCTTGAACTTATACGACAACTTTCGCATCCTCCTCTCATGTTGTTTGTGGAGAACGTAGTTGGTTTTGAGGTTCGTGCCCATTTTTCATGTGACCATGGTTCCATATTTCTCACAATTTCTCATGTTATGTTTTCATCATGTTTTTGCTGCAGAAATCTGATACGCATGATATGCTGCTCACCATTCTTGAAGAAAATAATTTTGTAACACAGGAGTTTCTTTTAAGCCCAATGCAGTTTGGTCTTCCATATTCGCGGCCACGTTATTTTTGTCTGGTCTCGTACTCTCTCTCTCTCTCTCTCATATATATTATATGTGTGTGTGTGTGTATTTGACAACAATCTGACAGTTGAGTTGACATAATCAACATTGTCCATGCTGTCAACTATTCTATTTGGTGTCATCTGGATTTTTTTTGCTTTGTATATTAAGGTCGAAGGCTTCTTAAATCAAGGTTTATAGGACATGTAACTAATTCATTTTGCAGTGTGTCAAGTAGAGTCTATGAGTGAGAAGGTTGTTGATGGTCAAGTATTAAAATCTAACTGTACTGAACAAAGTGAATCTTGATAATTCTGTAACTTAAGTTGCTGCACTTGATGTTAAACAATTGATTATAGATGGCATGTGGTTGCTCTCAAATCTGCATCTACATGCTGCCTTTAGGAAATGTCGAAATGCCTTTCGCATTATACAGCTGCTTTTGGCACATCTAGTAAATATTGTTAGCATATTGATTCATCGACCCTTAAGCCTTAAGTGTGCATTCGGCCCATATTGCAGGGATATGGAACATATCGATTAGTTAGCCTCCTAAATTTTAAGATGTTATTTGAGCCAAAAACGTTAGCTTAGCCATTAGTTTTGATACTGATGTCATTTTCTGTTCTACAGGCCAAAAGGAAACCTCTATCCTTCGTAAAACCAGTGTACAACAAGCAAATTTTATCAACTCCAGCTCCCTTGGTTAGCGATGACGATATTGCAGTTAGCAACCATAGTGAAGATTTAAAGGCAGACTATAATGAATGGTCACAGGAATGCCAGCCCATTTCTGAGTTTCTAGAATTCAACCATTCTGGAAATGGTACTATTGCTGATAGCTCACTGGATGTGTTTAATGTTCCATCAACTTTGATGGAGAGATGGGGAAGTGCAATGGGTATATTTGTGTTCATGTCAAGTCCTTAGTTCCCATTTTCGAGTTACTTTCTTCTGTAGCCACCTCACCATACTATGTTTCGTGCAGATATTGTTTTCCCTGATTCCAAGCGATGTTGTTGTTTTACAAAAAGCTACTATCGATACGTAAAGGGTACTGGCTCCCTCTTGGCAACTATTCAGGTAAAAATCTTAATGTTGCTTTTCTTTGGGGTCTTCTTTAGACATAATGTCGTGTATGTCCAGACTCCAGCGAATATGCTAAGTTTCTGAAGAAGTGTATTGTTTTCTTTTCTTTGATTCCGCCTCTCCGCCCCGAGTCAGCACAACTTGGTCTCCTTTCCATTAGTTCTTTCTTTTCTTTTGCAACATTTTTCTTACCAAGCAAAACCCCCAGCTTCTTCTTTGGTTACGTGTCCCTTCTTCTAATTTGGGCTTCCAAGTAGTAAGAGCTCGTAGTGAAAACACGTGATCTCCTAGAATAAATTACTGTTCTTGCCATGACTGGATTAAAGCTGCCCAAAGGAGGATTGATATGTGTGAGGAAAGAAATTATATATAGAAATGGAAGATTGTAACTGTTTTGAGTATGTTCTGCCTACTTGGGTGAACTATATTCTTCTTACAATAATAGAAGATACTGTAGTATATTTTTCTTCCCTCATGTTGGTACTATGAAACATCATGAATTTATCTACAATAAGATACTGTCTGACTGAAGCTTTGATATTACGGTAACATGTAGGGAAAGGTAGAAGATAAGACCTCCATGGATGGTTTGGGTTTGCGATACTTTACACCAAGAGAGGTCTGCTTTTGTTGTTTCCTTGTTCTGCATTTCTATGGCTGGTCTCATGCTAAACAGTCACTCTCTCTTTCCCTTTCCATTCTTAGGTCGCTAATTTCCATTCTTTCCCGGAGGGCTTCCAGTTTCCACCACATATAAGCAAGAGGCAGTGGTAAGTTTAAGGGGTATCTTTTTGTTACTTGTTAATTTGTGGTTGGAAATTACACATTGCAAATGGTTTGTAACTGAAAGTTCAGTTAATTTCAACATGGTTTTGGAATCTCGCAGTTATGCTTTGCTGGGTAACAGTCTTAGTGTTGCTGTTGTTGCTCCTCTTCTCGGCTATCTTTTCTCTTAACTATTTAGAAAGAGCCATCGACTTTTCCCCTGGATTTTTTCGGGACTCTCCACTCAGTAGCGGCTCTCTATTGTTCAAGGAAGTTCAGTTTAAACTGCCAATTTACTTTAATGAAGTCAAAATCGCAGAAAAATATGTCAACTCAGGAGGAGAACGAGGGTTAAATTTGAGGTTCTGCAATTCAATTATGTTTAGGAGCACTCGCCCGAGCTAATATTAACTAGGCATTGCTTAGACTAGTGAAAATCATTACCACAAATATCTTTATTTATTGGAAAACTAAGCATTCACCCAACATAATTACATACGATAGATGCTCTAGTTTTATTGTAACAAACTGAAATCAAAATCTACTAAAACAGTACACACATTTATATATCATACGACATCTCTGTAGAAGTTTTTGATATGCTTAATTCTTCCCAGAGTATGTATTATCGTCTCCTCCACCATTGTTGAAGTTCTCCCTTGGTATGTAGTGGTGATTATTCATACTACCGCTTACAGAATCAGGCAGATCATGTTGAGATGATAACGATGATGATGATGATGATGACTTCGTTTTCTCATGCCCTATGTGCATGCTGCTTAAATACTTCCTGTTTCCAGTTAAGCCACCCTTCTTCTCTTTGCCTCCAAAGTATTGCATGCCATTATCGTCTCCAAGGCCTTCGACATGAATAACATCTCGATTATCATTAATTATTATTGCTTTTGTCTTGGCTTTAGGGTCATGTGAATCTTTCATTAGAGCTGTTGAAGTAATTGCCATGAAAGAGCTCATGGTCATCAGTAAGACTAATGTAGTTGTGATATGTCTCATCTTGGTTGTTTTTTCGCAAGAACGACGCCTTCTGAAATTATTATCAAATGTTAGATAATGATATGAAATATTATTATACTTCCTTCAAATGAACAATGATTAATATCATGCGGGAAGGATGAATCATTCTCGAAAAAGGAATTTATTAATTCTCTCTGAGATGATTAGACCATTTAAAAATTAGATGATTTGAACTTTAGTACATCCTAATTCAAACATGCACACTATAAAATGGGTTAGAGAATGCTCGTTACCTTGTTAATAAAATGAGGAGATATTTTATAGATGCTGAATTGATATGAGAATATGAATATAACTTAAAAGATTTGAGACAATAAATTTGGTTACAATGTTGTAAGGTTTATATAGTACCACTTAATGGCAGACATTTAACAATGGAGTGTCCACTACCATATGATGCAATGGAAAGTGAATGGGTGCCATATTAATGGGGATTAAAATGATTAATATCATGAAATCATGTGGTATAGGCAAATCATTGCACCTTCTAGGATTTATTTTCTCGTAGATTGTATAAATTAAAATTGTAATTTTTTTTTTATGTCGATATATACTCCAAAATTTCAATTTTGATATCAGGGTATCGACCCATGGATAAAAATTAAAGTAAATATATTATCGTATATCTCTCAAAATGACTTCTTGTCTGACATGTATGTCCATGTCACATAGACATACTAACTAGATTATATCTACAGTAGATGATAATTCAAAAATCAATTATCCTCTGCCATATGAAATTATTCATTCACCACATCATCAAATGTACTCAAATATTTTTATACTTTTCAGTAGAGAACATTTCACAAAATAATTCAATTTTCTCTTTATCCTATATCACCAACATACAATCTATTGTCTATTGCGTTGAGAAATGTGTTTATTTTCTATGATCCAAATAAAATAAATTAAATTTCTATTTATAGATCTTGTAAAATAAAGAATATTGGTATAAGTTTTATATTATAATCTAAAATAACAAATTATTTTTATATTGACACGCTCTCTTCAAAAATGGTCCCAATTTACACTTTTTCATACAATTACATGGGACATTTCAATTTCCCCAACTACTTTTGAGTTGGCATTATCCCTCAATTATCCTCTATTGTAGCAAAATTTGGAGACAATATCCTCCAATTATTCATTGTTGTAGCTGGTCTTTAAGTAGATCAAGAGTGTTCTTTGAATAATCAATTTTAAAATGTAGAAATATATCATTTAAACTGAAAAACACAAAGAAAATGCCAACGTCACAATTAATATCCTAAGGAGGTAAGTTCAATTAATTTTTACGATTAAATAATTTAATATAAATTTAGAAAAAGGCCTAGTATTAAAGCTATAAAACTATTGATTGATGTCATATATGTAGGTTGAACGTGGTTATAATTAGCTGGTCCATTAGTCTAGAGGCTAATATGGGTGTTGCTTTCTTTAAATAGCAATACTGTTTAACTACTTACATTATTGTTCAAATTCGGTGGATTACTTAGAAAATATTTAGTGCGAATGACTATTGGTTAAGATTGAGATCATTCCAGTAATTGTTCAACACATACACCAGTAAAAACAACTAAGTAACTAAACGAGTTTGTCGATGGCTCAATAAATTGGTGGCATCTGACCCAGCTTTCATGTAGGAAGTTAGTTCCAATCTCGTTAGAGATAATTGTCTCATATTTCACTGTAACTCTCTAGTTATAATTTATGTATCCGTTGTTTATTTGTAATAGTATTGTATTCATATTTTCATCACTAACACAAAAAAGTATGTAAGTAAACGAGTTTGATATGAAAAAGCCATGAGAGTTATGTGTGGCCGTGTATGTGGACATCGTAAAAGAACTTGAAAGTTCGATTTGGCTTGAGAAGTTAGCTTAGATGTAGTTCAAACATATCGAATTATGTCAAGGAACAAAGAATGGTAGTTGTATTACTATGGGCACCAAATTGCTAGATTGTAATTATTGGGGACCAAAACTGTAACTCCTAGTCTGCCTTTATTTTGAACTTATGGAGGTAATCAATTAATTTAGGATCGATTGCGATTTCATTAAAAGTTTATTTATTAAGATTTATCTTAATGCATAAATTGTACAATTAATCCTTATACCAATATATCAATCTTTTACATTAATTTAATTTTAGCATCAATCTTTCTTATAAGGTAGTTTGGTTTATAAGTCTATTACTTTATTCGTTTATATTTTTACTTGTTTATATTTTTACTTGTCTTTCTTGGTATGTGCATATAAATTAAGGAAAAGAAAAAGTAATAAAAAGATATATTAAAAATATAAAATGTCAATTAATTAAAACAATATAATTGGTTGCATGATAACTTATTTGTAATAAAAAAAATAGTCAAAAAATACATTACAATATAACAGTATACTCATGAGAGACTAATCAATTATCACTCACAAAATGGTTGATTAGTCTTAACAATAATAGAGCAGGATATTATTGTTTAAATTGTGGTATTTCACTATCCCTTTGTTCAATTAGGGTTATTGTGCGTTGATTTATTGGTTGAATTGGTCTTGCATTCTTCTCTGAACTCTGCCAATGAAAAAAATAAAAGGAAATTAAGAATTTAAAAGTGAAAACAAATTCATGAATTCTTTTAAAACTAGAAATATATAAACACTTACATCTTGAACTGCTCGACGCATCAATTGCACTTGTGAGGCTGCAACACTTCTTATATTTCTGACGATCGACCAGTCAACATTTTGAGTGCATGGAGGAACCGTAAGCGACCCGACATATCGGTAATATGATCCGCTGCCTATTTGAATGTGTCGCGGATCGACCACCCCCACCGATCTCCCTATGGCCGTTGTCTTGTTCTCCAGAACCATCAGATATGGTGCCATCTGGTGATGATGGTAGTTTTAGAACGCTATTAAACTTTGAACTTAAGAACATACTAATAATTAATTTCCATAGTGCATGTGACATCTAAATTGATAATACAACTTCTAAAATTATCAAGATATATTAGAGTTTTACTATACCCTAAGCAAGAAGGAATCATTAGCTCCTATTTTGTAAAAAGCTCCAACAACCGCGATCTCCCCTGTTGCACTCTGGTGAACCAAATGAATTTCCATATCAAACCTGCAATGATAAATAGAATATGAATTTATTATAATAACGAATTTAAAGGCCAATTATAAATATATACATTAATTATTAGGCTTTTTTCCCTCTGGCCCATGAACTATTGCTATATTTTTAAATAGCCCTTTCATACTATTATATTTTCAAACATACCCTTAATGCTATTAATGACTTATCTTTGAAGGGCATCTTCCACTACAACACATAAAATATTATCTTCAACCTCATCCCCCTTCATGGTTTGCACCGCAACCGACCCTTCATCCCTATCCCACCCCACCGCCTGCTGCCGCCTATAGCCCCCAATCCGTAGCCCCCCTTTTTGCAGCACTCCAGCCACCGTAGTTGCCCAGCCTCCTAACGATCCAAAGACGATCACCTCTTCTCTCATGAAATCGAGCTTATCACTTCCCTAAGAAATTGAGCCACCTGTTTATGTAATGGATAGGGGTGGAATATGTACATGTATATATATGAGGTAAGGTTGGGTTTGTATAGGGGCTACGGGGGCTGTACAAGAGGGTTGGGGTAGGATAAGGTTAACGATGGTAGTTTATGTGTTGTACAAAAAATGTCCCTCGTGCATAGGTCAATATTAATATGAGAGGTTACTTAAAAAGATAATAGTAGTACAAAGGGTTGTTTGAAAAATATAGCCATAATTAAGGGACCTAGAGACAAATAAGCTTATTTATTACAACGTCAACGACCTAGTACCTTGTGCCATTTATAGTGTGCTCTGAAGGAGAGTGCCAATGACACTGCCGAAGTAAATAAGGTGTCCCGTTGATATACATATTTCCGGCATCGCCTATGAATTTCAACTGCATTCATTTTGTACCAATTATCACAAATTTAGCGAATTCACAAAACAATTTTATATCATAATGACATATATCGCGAATATAGAAAATTATTATAATCGACTTGACATATATTACCATCATATCGTGGCCTCGATTTATAAGGGTGGCATTGGCAGGTTTATAGTCCTTTCGAAGAATCCCAGAGTTGGCAACAACTCTAACCCTTTGGTGCAACATATCAATGGGGGATTGCATTGTTCCATTGTTGCAAAGTCTCCATTCTGGATTAATCATCCCCCATTGACCTGGCCCCACGTGGCTACTGTGGTTGTAACTAAAAGCTCTCTCATTATCTGTAATAATTAAATAACAAATCCAAAATTAATAATTTAGTGATAATTCAAGATGATATGTTTTTATTTATGTTATAAAATAAAATGACATTGTAAGAATGTTTTACTCAAACTTAATCACAAATTTAATGAATAATTTTACGTATGTTAAAAGTTGTTAGTATACAATTCAAACTTCGACTTAATTTTGGCAGACCTCAAAGATCATTTTTATGCAATTATCTCTAAAACAAGGTATAAAACTACATAAATTAAACTTCACAAAATCAGAACTAACATTATATAAATAAATTTGATTTCAAATTTTTTTCAAAATCGAGTGATTGATATATGAATTCGAAATTCGACAAAAAAATTATAAAGAAGAGAGTGTAACACTGCATAAACTTCAGTTAATAAATAAAATCATTACCTACTTCCTGAGCTCCTCCTATAAAAGAAAGACTAAACATGACAACAATGAGGATTAAGAAGCAAGCGAAATAATGAAATGACGAAGCCATTATATTTTGATTTTGAGAATTTGATCTTAGTGACATTTCCAGGGTTGTAATAAGGGGCTTTTATATAATACACGGGAACATTCAAGAATGGCCAAATCTCAAATACATCATTTTCTTATGCATATTGTTGTTATACGTACGGAGATATATTTAATATTCGAGAGAAAAAAATTATGCATAAATGAAAGCATATCAAGTAAGCATGCATATTAAGAAGGTGACGTGACTATATCTTGGTGAATGGATTGAGGAACAAACAATTAACCATATTAAAGGAGGGTATGGTGGCTAGGTAATCCCTATCTCGATTTTCTTTTGATAAACAATAGAAATTACAAATAATCATAATCATTATTTTGTTCGATAGTAATTAATTAAAAATAATGAAAATTAGTAAACTTTGTGTAACATTATTATTGGCACACATAATAGAATAACATTGACATATTATCTTTTACTAGTAAGGTTATTAAGTGAGTGAATTGCACAAATGATCTCTGATAGTGTCATCAAGTTGCAGTTTAGTCTCCAATAGTGGCACTGGTGCAATTTAGTCCCCGAAAATGGCACAACGTTACAGATTAGTCCACACATTAACTATTCCGTTAACTTTTAACATCAACACGCGATGAGAGTTTAAATTTGGGGCAAACAATAATTTTTCTTTTGAAGACAAACTCATTTTTTTTCGCAGATCATCAAATTTTCAAACTAGGCAATCCCTTTTCAAATGATTGAACTAAATGTGTTGGTAATAAGTTTATTTCATCAACGTCCATAGATATTTAAGGGACTAGCTAGTAATAGGAATTAGGACTTTTGTATGTAGTTTATAAATGCTTATTATTTGTTTCTGTGGTTGAATGATTTAAACTTTAATAAGTTGAAGTTAATTAAGGTGGGCCAACTATCAATAAAAAGTGCCTAATAAATTTCATTTTCCAATTTTCTTTGGAATTCCTTTGGTAGGTTTCGGTTACGCGTACTCTTAAATGGTGCATTGAGAGTATATAGTGTCTCCATTTCAATGTATAAGTAGAGGTGTTGATAGAGATTAGTTAGTTGATAAGTCCGGTCTCTTATACATTTTCTAAACAGGAAGACATTTGTACTTCACTCAATTGTTAGATTTGGGGGATCCATGTCCGTCCACGGTCCGATTATACGAGTATCTTCATTTCATTTTAATTAACGTTTTGAGAAATCTGTCAAATTTTAACTATAGATTATTTTATATTTGTGTCCGAAAACATAAAAATTGATACAATTATATCCATTTTTCAAAATATTTCCATAATATTATTTTTCAATTTCTACAATGTAGATATAAACCAATTGATGATTAAAGTTATATTTCAAAAAACGTAAAATCGACTGAAGTGAAATGGAAAGAATATTTGTTTTTGGGTTACTTTTACAGTTCCGATAAAAAACCGAAACAAATACAGTAATTATATTTAAGCTTTGTCTCAAAATGCGTGCAAATATTAGTTGTGAGTGTGTATTGTGAGCGATCACTAAAATAAATTTAAATTTTTTTTCGCCGATAACATTTGGCGAAGATGTTAATTTAGAGACCATTTGTGCACATGATATACACTTCAAATAATCATATACATGATACACCACTTACGAGAACTAATTAAAGTACAACAGTCACCCACTTACTAAGACCTTTATTTCATCAATTATCCCTCTCATGTGTTATGAAAATATATAATATGGATAGTAGTTATTAGTAGATTCATTAATAAAATAATAGAAAAGGCTTTGATATTTCTTATAGGATTAATGGTCGAGGACATCACTTACCTTTCTCCAATATCACCAGTTGATCACTTATCTTTTAAATGTCTCAGTTGATCACTCACATGTTAAAATTTGTCTCAATTGGTCTATTGGCCATTTTTCGGCCGATCAACACTTGTGATGACCATCATTAAGGGTTGTTTCGCCTTTTCATGTCGAAATTAAGGGTTGGTTTTGAGTTTATTAGTAATTTCTAACTTTTTTTTGCTTAATTTCAACATGAAAAAAATAAAAAGGCCCTTACTGATGGTCATCACGTGCTTTGGCCGGTCGTCGACCAGCCGAAAAAATGATCGATAGATCAAGTAAAACAAATTTTAAAATGTGAGTGATCAACTAAGACCCTTTAAAAGCTAAGTGATCGATATTGAGTAAAAGTAAGTGATGTTCCCAAGCAATTAACCCTTATTTATATCACTTTAAGTTATATAGAATTCTTGAGCCTAAGAATAAAATGCACAAGTTCTTCATTATGAAAAAGTCGAATTAATAAACAACTACAAGGATAATTAACTTATATGGACTATCACTATATAAAAAAAATGATTTGTTGTTACCACGGCAAAATAGCAATAAATGCTAAAAACGGTAACAAAATTATGTGAATCACTCATCTTTAAGGGTTATGTCGCTCGGTTTAGTGGAATACATATGAAAGTAAATTACGAAATGTACTTTAGCGGGTTAGGAAATTTGTGTTTGTTTGTTTACCATTTAAAATGAGATTTTGTTTCTTGCGCTAATTGATCAAACCCACGTCATATGAAGAGGCTATACTATTATCACAACACTCAAATTCTTTATCAATTAAGCTATATCCCGAAAATATTAGTATTGAAGTTTGACAAAATTTGTAACTTAATTTCAAATTATGATAGTGTGTGTAAATTAGTTACCTTTGGAGCCAAATTCCAAGTTGTACGATGTGTTGCTGGTCCATTATTATATTGTACGATAGTTAACATCAAGGATTATCTCCAAATCATTTCCATGAAGCTTCCAGTGAATTGATCTGTCCGATGTTACCCAAAACCAGATCGAGAGATGAAAAGAAAGTCAACAATTTGCAACTACCACATCCGATCCGATAATCCAATCCGATCCGATCCGGTGAAGGATTAAGATGACAATTGTTTAATCGATTTTCAATTTAAAATGTTATTTATAACTCTGATCCTGTTCTAAGAGTACGTCACTGAACAATGTAGAAAAATAATCAAATAATGCAAGACAATTTGTAACAATAATTAAAATAAAATTTGCAGCAGCCCACGCTCATGAGCTACATTATATATAGATTGATGGGTTATCGAGTTATCCGGCAACATTCAAAACATATACTCTCTATTTTTTAGTTAATCGAATAGTTCAATGAAAAAGACTATAGTAATCAAAAAATCCCGTTGATTTACAACTTATTAGAGAGAATAAAAGAAATACAATAACTCAATCTCCGTCCATAATATGTGAAACACGAAGTTTCATGCACGCATGGTTTACAAGCGTGTCAAGTAATCTTCCTAGCTACCTAGTGACCACTAATAATCATACGTAATTGTTAAGATGCACATTTTACATCAAAAGTCGATATTTTCTCGGGTTAATATATAAGATTTTGGGTTATTTTCTCTATTGACAATTGGTTTTAGAGTGGAACTCCATAGACTCTTAAAATGGTATCAGAGCCAAGCCCGAGTTAATGAGGCCCGTATCCGCCGATGTTGTTCCAGCAAATAATACCGGCGACGAAAATTTCGCTGACGATTGGGTTACATGTGAGGGGGAGTGTTAAGATGCACATTTCACATCGGAAGTCGGTGTACTTCCGAATCAATATATAAGATCTTGGGCTACTCCCTCTATTGCCAATTGATTTTAGAATTAAACATCATATACTCGTAACACATACCAAGAATAAAAAATATTATCTTTAAAATAAATTGATGTCATTAAAACTTCAATAATTAATAAGAGTACTGCAACTTGAGAGAATGGAAAAATTACAATAACTCAATTTCCATCCATATTATGTGAAACACGAAGCTTCATGCATGCAAGGTTTACGACCGTGTCAAATAATCTCACTAGCTACCTAGTGACCACTAATAATCATACGTAATCTATATAGTCATGTAACTAATATCAACCAATCAGACTTTTGCATAAGTGGGCTTATTGTATTAAAGAAGTCTCATTTCTACCAAACAAAAGTGTTCGTCAAGCAAGTGTCCCATAATGTTTGTCCTATTATCTTTCCTTAACGCGGTCGAAAAAGAACAATATCTCCTATATATATAGACCTCGAATTCTTTTATACTCAACAATTCAAATATTATACTAGCTATTTCCATCTTATTGAAATTAATAAATTCATAACAAGCATGAAGAGACGAGAAGAAGAGAAGCAAAACATAATGGCCAACTGGTTAACGTTACTGACTCGGGTAACAAAAAACACTACCAAAATGTCACCAGTACCGAGTCGAGTTTTCAAGTGCAAAACATGCAACAAAACGTTTTGTTCATTTCAAGCTCTCGGGGGTCACCGGGCGAGTCATAATAAGCAATCATCGGCAGTGGTGCCTGTGAAGCGAATAAAGAGACACGAGTGCTCCATTTGCGGCCTAGAGTTCCCGATGGGGCAGGCTCTAGGCGGCCACATGAGACGACATAAAAAACAAGTTGATGATGATATAATTAGAACATCTTCGGTTAGTAATAATGATAAATTGCGAGATGGAATGATGATCAAAGTTTTGTTGGATTTGAATTTGACACCTTATGATGAGAATGATGAGTTGAAGCTGGAGTTGTTTTCTCCTGGCCTGCTTTAGGATATATAGAACCGTAGATATATATATGCTTCTCATCTAAACTTGTATGTAATTAATTTTTTTTTATGTAAATTAGTGATGAGGTGAGTATCGAACCAGGACTAGCTAGCTTGATAGTTGTTAGTAAATTTTAATTTCTTTCATAACATTAATCATATTGCGATTAGATATGTATGCATGTATTCTTTTATTTTCGTTTGTTGATATATTATTTTGTAGGTAATATATGTTATCACTACTATATACATGCATCACTTTATTTTTGAATTTAGACGACATTGAGAAAATTGTTTGGACCGATCGGAGGGTACATAAAAGTGCCACTATAAAGGACATCGTCTGAGTTATTTCACTTAGGTATCAACCCTAATTACTGAAATGTCTTTTGAAAGTGGGTTCAGGTTGTCTTTTAATCAAAAAGTTACAATTCAGTTCACGATATTGGTTAACAATTGCAGATTTGTCCAAAATTTAATGAAGACGTTAATTGAAGTATAATTTGATAGAGAATGGGAGACGCAAATTGCAATGTTTGAACTTAGATTATTACATGCTTGACACAAGTTGGAGAGGTAATTGATGAAATGGTCCCAGTAAGTGGGTGTCCGTTGCACTATGGTCCCTGTAAGTGGGACCGATGCGCAAATGGTCCCTGATAGTGTGTAACTGGTGCGAAAATGGTCCCTATTTTAACGGATCCGTTAGTTTTTAACGTTTTTGATATTTTTAAGGTCATTCTGGGGTGATTTCATGATTTTGAAGAGTTTTGGGCATCCTGGGTCGTGTTGTAGTCTGAAACTTCAAACGGCTATAACTTTGCGCTCAGGTGTCCGATTGAGATGAATTTTATACCGATTTCATGTATTTTTTCGAGACGAATCTAATGGCAGACAACCAAAGGTGGTCAGGGTCATTTTTTGCCCTCAAAAACCCTTTTTATGGTTTATGATATTTTTATGATCCACACTACATTTTTTAAATCTTCAAAAGATTTTATGATTCCCATCCAATAACATTGTTTTTTTTAAAGTACTATGATATTACTTTAGAAGCTTACTTTATCGCAATTAAGCATACAAAAGGTTGGTAGGATATAAGTAAGGTTAAAATAGATATCATTCAACAAAAACTTGTCATAATTGCTTAACTAAAGCAAAAAACAAATCCCTTTCTAGAATAGGATCTAAGAAGTAAGCACCAAAAACCCTTTTATGGCTTAAAATGATATTTTTATGATTTACACTACTTTTTTTAAAATCTTTAAAAAATTTATGAGTTTCATCCAATAACATTGATTTTTTTACAATAGGATCTAAGAAGTAAGCATAAAAAAAACATAGTATTTTTAGTTAAAATACTCTATAAAGGGATGATAAAAAGATAAAAGTAAGTATAGAGACTTCGAAATCACCGTTGGTTAACTAAAGGGACTTGTTTTTTCTTTAGTTAAGCAATTATGACAAGATTTTGTAGAATGGTATCTATTTTAACCTTACTTTTATCCTACCACCTTTTTGTATGCTTAATTGTGATCAAGTAAGCTTCTAAAGTAATATCATAGTACTTAAAAAAACAATGTTATTAGATGGGAATCATAAATCCTTTTAAAGATTTAAAAAATTTAGTGGGAATCATAAAAATGTCATTTATGCCAGAAAAAGGGTTATTGAGGGCAAAAACCTTTGCTTACCTGCCATTGGATTCGTCTCGAAAAAATACATGAAATCGATATAAAATTCATCCCAATCGGACACCCGAGCGCAAAGTTATGGCCGTTTGAAGTTTCGAACTACAAGACTACCAAGAATGCCCAAAACTCCTCAAAATTATGAAATCGCCCCAAAAATGAACTTAAAAATATCAAAAACGTTAAAAACTAACGGATCCGTTAAAATGGGGACCATTTCCGCACCCGTTACACACTATCAGGGACCATTTGCGCATCGGTCCCACTTACAGGGACCAAAGTGCAACGGACACCCACTTATTGGGACCATTTCAGCAATTACCTCCAAGTTGGACACATGTTTGTTGAGTACAGATTTTTTTTTTTCTGTAAAATTAGCGGTAGATTGAGTTTCGAACACCTTCTTGATCACTAGGAAGAGCCTTTTCCACTAGGCTATTCGATTAAATCTATTTGTTGAGTACAGTTTTAGTATTGGCTCATGCCAACGCGTACGAAGTGTCGAAGTTATACCCGAAATTTCAAGTGGACCAATGGTACAAGGCCATATCAAAGTCCGACATCACATTTTCCCAAGCCCTCTGCGAAAAATTGAAAAGATCAGAGGGCTCGTTTATACGAACACGGAAATGTTCAATTTTAGTAATTATATGGTTATCAGATAAATTAGACATAAAATTATAAAATTAGACACGAAAACGTTCAATTCTTTAAATATTATATATACTCTTGGTATTTTTATAATTTACTGAAAGACATTAATTATTTTACTCTGACGATATAAAAATCGCTCTGACATTATCATTTGCCTAATATAATAGACTGCAGCCCTCTTTGAAAATTAAAACAAAAATTAACACAGACCTTTCATATATCCTCCTTTATTTTTTCTTTGCAGCAATTGAAATCATTCACAATCGGATCGGATCGGTTTTTATCTGTCGGTTATTTTGTGTAAGACCGATCCGATCAGATCGATTTTTTCACTCCAAATAACCGAAACAGATCCGATCTATTTTAAAACAAAAAAAAACCGCCGGTTCTGATTGGTTCTGTCCAGCTCGGTAAAAAAGCCACATCCATTCACACCCATACTTTGAAAAATGAAATTGTCCATTCATATTCATCATTTCACTATTTGAGTCTCATACTCCCTACAATCCAAAAGAAATTCTTTCTAGAGATTTTACACAAATTAAGAAATGTTTAATGTATTCAGAATTTTTATCCATACTCCTATAAAGGTAATCATTAATAGTACTTCATTTATCCACTTAAGTATGAGACAATCGTTTTTAATTTTTGAGTCTTTTACGCCAATAAAAGTATTAAGGAGAAAATGATGTATTATGCATTGATTTATGTAAAAATATACTTTTTTGAATATTTTTAAAATCTCTAGAAAAACATTTTTTGGATCGGAGGAAGTAGTTCATTATTTCACACCTTCAGGCTTACGCATCCCAAGAATAGTTGAGAAAACATCTAACTAAAAAGCTTAAACTAAACATGTGATTACATGCCCCAATGCATAGAAATGATAAACCTTGAGCCCACCGAACAAGAAAGATTTTTGAAAAAACCCGGAAACATTGATCATTATTTCGAGTAATAGGAAAATGTTGAACAAAATTGTAGAGTAACTTTCCAATTCAAAATAATCGAACAAAAAAGAAAGTTATCGACAGGTTAAATCATAATTTATTATGCTAAATCTAATCAAACGAATTGTCATTCTTTTAAATTACAAGAAATACAAATGGCAAGAATCAACTTTTATATAGTATTTAGTAGCCACGAATTGAATGATGGGGAAATACAATCACTAAAATAATGAAATAGACAAAGGAAATAAATGAATTAATGATTTTTATTACTTAACTTGCTATGAAAATTGTAATGTGATTGAATTCTCATTAGCTTTATGATATAGTAATAATTATAAAGGCAAAAGGCACCAGACATCACTAACGTTTACGATTTTTTTCACTTTTACCACATATGTTTACTTTCGCCTCAAATACCATCACTAATATTCTAATACAGTGTAACCCTACTACTTTTAGTCAATTTTTTGCCGAAATCGACTTTTTAAACATTTTGGTTTCCAACAAGAGTTGGATGTTTTAAAAATCTTTTGGACACTTCTATTAAGGAATTTAATGACAGTTGTAATCATTCTAGACCTTATGTTGTTTGTACTCAGAACTATGATCCGACTTTGGTTTGATTAATATTATTGCGTTACCTATCAAAAAAAAAAAAAATATGAAGGACAATTTAATAAAAAATATGAATAACAAAATTTACTAAATATTTTCACTTATTACAAAAACAGCTGCTCGCGCGCCACCCGCCCGCCCGCCCGCCACCCAAACATATCATCCTTCATCTCACATCATAATTGGAAAAGCATTATGTCCTCCATCGTGACCATTCCTCTCTCAGCAAGAGCCACTTGAGCAGTTGAGCTCCATTCATATTTTCATGGTTTGCTTCACTTCTACAAGCATCTCCATTTAAACCACCATCTAACAAAGGCTCAAACTTTCCTTTGTTTCTCTCCCTCGACCCCCACCAACCTTATTATTTTGAGCATAACAAACTGTATCATTATCCTCTCCAACTGAGAGCTCAGTCTCTGTCGAACAAAAATTAATATTCCCTCCATCTCTAAATGATTGTCACATTTTCACTTTTGGTGGTCAACAAAACATAATTTAAAACGTAAATATTTATTATTCTACATATGAAAAAATTATAAAAAGTTAGATTTTTTAAAAATATATATTGAGACGAATCTAATAAGGTCTCACAAGGCTGTATTATTTTTTATCGTTCAATGAAAATTTATGATCAAATTTTGTTATATTTGACCAACAAAAGTCAAAATGTGACCATCTATTGGGAACGGAGGTAACATCTCTTAAAAGTTCACCGGACTCGGCCAAGAGGTAAGAACTTTGGTGAGAACTGGAGAAGCAAGATTGAAGATTGAATTGGAAATCAAAGGTTTCTTGAATTGGGCATCTCAACGACAATAGTCAATTTTTATAGTCACATAATTCTTTTCGCCTATTTGTCGGATTTGAATGTATTGGTATTGCAGGTTCTGTAAGTGGTATTCCCTCAAATTCGAAAAAAAGAGTGTATTTCTCATATATTGAGACTAATATTTTATCTTTACTTATTTTTTATTTATATTTTTTTCTAAAAGTAAAAAATTATATTATGAAGATACTTGGAAAGATGAATCCAAGTATATAAATTTTATATTTTTTAGGATAAGTTAGTAATTGATCGTTAAAGTTCAATTTCAAAAAAATCAAACGACAATCTTTTTGGATTGAAGGAAGAATGCCTATTTTCTGGATTCGAATCATCCACAATGATTACTTGCACTATGCTTGTGTTGATTTACTGTGAGTTGGAGCAACAAGTTTAGGGCATTGGGAGATCGGGTTTGGGTGAAGTATGTTGAAAAAGAAAAAGGTAGGAAAATGTAATAATGAGAAAGTTAGGGGCAAATATAATAACTCAAAATAATTAGTAAAAATAATTGTGCCTTGACTAAATTGTCCTTCATACTTTTGTGCTTAAAAAGTCGATTTCGGCAAAATCGACCAAAATTAATCGTGTTGCACTTTTTTCGAACATGAGTGATGTGTTTGGGTCGAAAGTGAACATAGATGGTAAAAGTGGCAAAAAAAGTAAACATTAATGATGTCCGGAGTCTTTTGCCCTAATCATATTACAATTAAATTACTAATATACCCTTAAAATGAATTCAAAATAGTCCAAAATTCCGAAGATAGATATTTTATCATGAAGAAAATAATTATTTATTCAAAACAAAATAAAGTTATTTAATTGTAACCAAAGACATATTTAAATGACTCTAATATTTTATATATCACCAAAAACGGAAAATATAAATCATGAAAAATAATAAATTTCAAAGTCACAATTAAAGTTGCAAAATAAATAAAAAATAAATGTTTATATAGTCTCCATAAACAATCAAATATGAAACTATTAGAAATAAATTATTAATTTATAGATAAGTTAATAACTCTCTAAATTAATAAATTTGATCGATCCCAACATTATTAATTTATAGAAGTTTTACTATATATGTCTTTTTCGTTTTTCCGTGTCTAACTTTGATTAACAATAACTAATTAGTTATAGAAGTTTTACTATATATTTTATTAATTTATATGAAATATGTAAATACGAATCCAAATAATGTTATAAAAATTGAAATCGATTCGATTTAATGCTTATCTACCCCTACTAGTACACATTGTCCAAATTTTTATCATTTGATTACCTCCGATGAGGTAATCGTCGATTACCACCAAATTGGTTGTAATGAGTTAAGAACTTAAGATCCCAATGGGGTAATCGAATTGACTAGAGAATGTAATGACAATTTATCATTTCATACCAAACTTAAGAATACAATTGAATTTCATTCATTCTCATATATTTCATTCCATTTCTCATATATTTCATTTCATTCGTGGCTATCAAACACTACAATATACTAATAACGCTAGCGAAATGTTGATATATAATTGACTAGATATTTGAGCACCAACTTAGAGCTCTTTCTATTATAGGTGAAAATGAGGTGGTCAGTGATTCTTTCCCAATTGTTGTTTCAATTTTCAACGTTGTTTGGGTACGTTCCTCAAATCCCCCTAAACTCGTTCTGAACAAACTGACCTTAAAACTTCCACTTCAGAATTTCGAGCTTTTATGGTTTAAAAGAAACCTCAAAAAAATGGCTTGTTCTTCAGAAAATACTAGAAAATCTGCAAGGCTTGTTAAATAAGCCCCTTTAATTACTCCTGCCAAAAGAGAACATCAAAAAGATGAGAAAATCAATACTCAAACTCCATTGTGTAGATCTTCAAGGGGAAAAAAAGTGGCATCTTTAGCGATAAAATCGAAGTTGTTTGATGACGGGTCGAATTTATCAAGAATTTGGTTTCGTAGTTTTTTGACAAAACGATTCGCTTTTGGTAGTCTTTTAGCAAAAATATTCGATTTTGATCTTTGTTTTTGGGAAAATGGTTCGATTTTGATAGTTATTTTGGCTAAATGTTCCGATTTTGGCAACAAAAAAAGTTTGATTTTGATAGTTGTTACAAAAATAGACTATTTTGCCTAAACCGAATATTTTGGCCAAAACAGCAACCAAAATAGGACCTTTTTACCAAAATAACTATAAAAATCGAACTTTTTTTTGTCAAAATCGGAACTTTTAGCCAAACCAACTACCAAAATCGAACTTTTTTGCCAAAACAATATCAAAATCGGATCTTTTTGCGAAAAAACTACCAAAATTCAATGTTTTTTCCAAAACAACTACCAAAATCGAACCGTTTTGTTAGAAAAAACTACGAAAACCGAATCTTTTTGGCAAACTACAAATACGTTTTGGCAAACAACTATAAACATTGAACATTTTTGCCAAAAACTATGCAAACCAAATTTCCAAAATCTAAACCTTTTAGTTAAAACAACTATCAAAATCGAAACTTTTTTAATTGAAAAAAAATTGATAAAAAATCCAAATAATCAAAATACAACCAAATTATTAATATACCCTTAAAATCAATTCAATAAAATAATCTAGAATTCCAAAGATGGATATTTTATCATGAAGAAAATAATTATTTATTCATAATAAAATAACTTTATTTAATTATAACCAAAGACATATTCAAATGACTCTAATATTTTATATTACCAAAAATGGAAAATATAAATCATGAAAAATAATAAATTTCAAAATCACAATTAAGATTGCAAAATAAGTATAAAAAAATGTTTATATAGTTTCCATAAACAATCAAATATGAAACTATTAAAAATAAAATATAACCAAAGACATATTCCAAAATTACTTTAGGTAATGTTTGTTGAATATATAATACATAAAGAGGTAGCTATATAGAGTTAATCGAATAGCCTATTGGAAAAGGCTTTTGCTAGTGACCAGAAGGTCTGGGTTCGAAACTCACCTCATCTCTAATTTACAAAAAAAAAGGTAGCTATATGCATTTTTGTAGGATGGATGTACATGTACCCAAATATACTTATTTGAATTCAATGTATCAATAACTTATATATAGTACGTTGAAAATATACTATTAATATCATTAAACTCTTTATATCACTATACTTTACATATACTTATGCAAAAAGAAACACTTTAAATTAATAAATTATTAATTTATGGATAAGTTAATAACTCTCTATATTAAAAAATTTGACCGGTCCCAACATTATTAATTTATAGAAGTTTTACTATATATGTTTTTTTCGTTTTTCCGTGTCTAACTTTGATTAGCAATAACTAATTAATTATATTATAAAAAATTATAAGAATTTACTTTTATGAAAATATTCTTAAATATAAATTTATTGATATTAATTTATATATTTTGGACTAACGAATAATAAGTAATTGATGGTTAAAGTTGCGCACACAAAAATGAAAACGACATATATTTTGAATAGGAGGGAGTATTAATTTATATGGAAATATGTATATTCGAATTCGAAGATTTATATATACACATATATTTTATTAATATGAAAATATGTAAATCCGAATTCGAATAGTGTTATAAAAATTGAAATCGATTCGATTTGGTTTTTATCCACCCCTAGCAAGCGTGTATGCGAGGGGCAACCTTGTCATTTGATTACCTTCAATGAGTTAATCGTCGATTACCACCACATTGGTGATAATGAGTTAAGATCCTAATGGGGTAATCATATTAACTAGGGAACGTAATGACAATTTATCAATTCATACCAAATTTAAGAATACAATTAAATTTCATTCATTCTTATATTTTTCATTCCATTCTCGTATATTTCATTCTATTTCTGACTACCAAACGCTATATTATAAAAACGTCGATAACGATTGAGTAGATATTTGAGCACCAACTTGGAGCTCTTTCTATTATAGGTAAAAAAGAGGTGGTGATTCTTTTCCAATTTGTTGTTTCAACATAGTTTGGGTTCCTTCCCCAATTCCTCCTAAACTCGTTTAGAACAAACTACAAACTGACCTCAAAACTTCCACTTCAGAACTTCGAGCTTTTATGGTTTGAAAGAAACCTCAAGAAAAATGGCTTCCTCTTCACCAAATACTAGGAAATCTGCAAGGCTTGTTAAACAAACCCCTTTAATTACTCCTGTCAGAAGAGAACACCAAAAAGATGAGAAAATCAATACTCAAACTCCATTGCGTAGATCTGGAAGGGGCAAAAAAGAGGCATCTTTATCGCTAAAATCGAAGTTGTTCGATGACGGGTCGAATTTATTTGAGGTAAATAGGAAAAACCCACGAGAAAAAAGCTTGTCTGAGATCAATGTAGATGAGAAAAAAGTTGGGATTTTCAAGAAAAGTGATCAAGAATTTAGTGGGGTTAAAAGGATGCACATGAGCGGGCGCAGCTTCAGAGCATTGTTTAGTGCACAAAAGAGGCAAAAGATTAAATTAGGTGAATTTGTGTTGGTTTTTGGTTAATTGCTATTTAGATGGTTGTTGATTTTTGCTGATTTATTATTCAATTCTTGTGCATTATCTTGTGTATGAATGTAAGAATCTTAAATTTTCTAGAAGTTTATTGTTATATTTATGTGAGTGAATATTTCTTTGATATTACTATATATGGAATATTAATTGCACATTTTGTTGTGTTGAATTTAAAGAACTTCCTTTTGTGGAGCCTTGGAGGTGGTGAAATTTTTGTGTGTTTTGCTTGTCTGAACGACATTCTTAATGTATGGTTATGAACAAGTTGATAACTTTCACATTTTTCATTGCGTTCAAATTTAAAGGACTTTATATCTTACTTATACAATGAACACTTTTATGATATTACTATGGACAAGTCTAGTTACGCTTTTGTTAGAAGACAGCATTGTGTTCTATATGCTGATATGGCGAGTTTTACTTTGACCACATAGCGTCCAAAGATGATTCAGAAAGGAAGGATGCACCATCTGATGCTGATGTTGGTAAGTTAAGTGATTCCAACGTGATGGAACCTCGGGTTCAAGAAAGTACTGAAAGCTTAGGAGAGCTGGATAATGACGAAAACAGGAAGAGGGTTCAAAACGTCGATCCATCGAAAGAACCAAAGATTGAAAATGCATCCGGGAAAGAGCACCAGGAGGAAATGGGCGATGGTGCGAATTCATCCTCTGGAAATGAACCTGCTGATGGTGAGATTTTTTTTAGTGTTGTTTTATTTTTCGACTGATTGTCTGTGTGGTGAACAAATATTGGAATTCTGTCCAAAATCTAAAACTTTTTGGATTGAATTCCTTTACTAGAGTTCCATTTGTTTCACCTGATAGTGTAGTATTTACTTATGCAGGTCAGGAGATTAGAAATGGAAACCAATCATTACTTGTACCAGCCATGGGTGGTGCCTTTAGTAGTCCATCTCCTGCTTCAAGTCTTAACTCACATGATAAAGTTTATCTTCCAGTGGATAATCCAGATCAATTTGCAGAGAGGTTGATATCGTATGATCGCAAGAGCGTACATGTATGTTTAACAGCAGAAACGGAAAAGCTTTGTGAACTTTTAGCACTTGAGGTATGCATCTCTCTCTCTCATAATCTCTGCTGATTCAATGGTTGATACAGCTTCTTTTTTCCCATACTCCAGCTCTTCTTTTCTGCAGTAGTATGATATATGGTATGCTTGTTATTGGTTAAACTACAGAATCAACTACCTTGAACTAATTTCACCAGCTTATGAATTTTGCATGGAAGTTGCTATTTGCATCTGATATTTCTGGAACTTGATATTCTTATGGATTAACTTATGTGCATGTTTGAATAGTGATCATTAATTCCTTCTATTTCTATGCAACTTTAGTAAATGTTTTCTTGATTATGCTTCAATTACAGGTGGATGTGAAACGTGTGCTGCACTTATTTTTGGGGTATGTAGTGGAGAACTATAGTGTCAGTATGGAGAATGTAGCCATCTTTCAGGCCCTGCAGATATCCCTGGTTGGCTTTTCTACCGTACATTGTCATTTATTCACATGTAAATTATAATTTCATTTTCTCTTACCTCTTACTGCCTCCAGTTTCCACCTATAAATAGTATGTGAATGTTAATAGCTTTGTTCTAGCTTGTCACATGTTTGTTGTGTTACGCTCCTTAACCATATACGTGGCTTTTATCCGCCGGTATTTAACACTAGTTTTTGGTTAACATCTCTGATTATCTACATTCTGGAAAACCAACTTATACATGAAATACATTTTTTCCCCTGCCTTGTCATTATATGCCCAATTCATCCTTTCCTTCTCCGTTCTCTGAAAATGTCAGTACTGGGTGTCATGTTTATTCTTAGTTATCATGCTTATCTTTCTTTTGTAATCGGTATCATCTATTCTACTCCATATTTTCATATTTATTGAGAGGATATGGGTGAAATGAATGAAAACATGAGACTTTTTTGGCTTGGGCATTTGATGAGATACTCCCGCAACAAAAATGTACCAGTCAAGGTTATATGCAGTGAGTTTTGTGTCCAATTATTCTACTTCATTCTTTTAGTTTCCATTTGGATGGATGGATGGAATGAATGTGGATAAATTTTAAGATGAAGGCATTTGAAAGCAAGATTTTCGAAATGCTTAGTAGTTGAAAATTGAAATCCTTTATGTGAGAAACCAAAGGATATGAATGGATTAAATAAGAAGCCGTTTCAAAGCAAAATCCATTGCATTTTTATGCAGATTCTCAATTCCTTATAAATAGAGGTCATTATATAGGCCCTGACAATTTAAGACCTGCTGATTTTCAGTCATTAGCCCAAAACCTATAATCCAATTGGAACAAAAAATTTAGTTGTAGCAGTAGCCTTCACCTTTTTCTAGCTATTCTTGCGTCGTTGATTCTTATGATGTTTGCTTTTATCTCAGTGTTGGAGAGCAGCGTCTATGCTGAAACGGAAAATTGACAGGCAAGACTCCCTCATGTTGGTTAAGCAGAAGTTGAATTTTGAGTGCTCTGATGAAGCAGCAGAAACTATATATAAAAAGCTACGGATGTTAAAGAAGACATTTCTGAAGCAGCCTAACATTATAGAGAAATTGCAACCGTTAATAAATCCATCATCAACAAAAGAACATGTTTTGAAGGATATACTCGATGCAAAGACACTGGAACCATTACATATTTGTAGTGAAAGTGAACAGAACCTCACAGATGTGGCATCGCCACATGCACGATGGTACCAAAGTTGTAATAATGAATTAGGGAAAAAGTCCATGCTATGTGAAAAGCAGCAAGAGGAAACTAATGAGTTCCACGAGCGCTGGGAAAAAAAAAGGCTGTTACTGGAGAAGAAAAAATTGGTGGAAGCAGCCATTATTCGGCAAATACTTAGTCAAAACGATACTGATAGAACGGAGAAGCTCAAAATGTTGGACGTTGAATTTTCACGGAACTTGGAGGAGCACAAGAAATTGATGGAGGCAGATCTTTTGGATCTGAAAGCAAAACACCTGGCTGCTCTAATTGAAGAAAGAGAGAAAGAATCTCAGTGGCGGCTTGCTAAACATTGTGGAACTGAGAATAGGATTTCTGATGAGGTGTCTGCCTGTAGCTTTGCACCTACAGGACTTGCTACCCTAAATGAAGGAGAGAGGTCACCTGTTTTGCGAGATGAGAGGCCCAGTGAAGTGGCTTGCCCTAGTTACACTCCTGAGAGACATCTGCAGTCTGACCAGGAAGCTCATGAGAAACAACCATCGGCCAATAATGTACATTATCATCATCACGTTGTTAAGGGCGTTGAGTCTCAAAAAACTGTAACGTCTAATGAAGTAAGCCACGATAAGACATTTCTAGGTGAGGCAAATGATTCACACCCTGCAGGTGTACCTGATGATGTTTTGGAGGAAGTGAGAAGTATTGATGATCCTGACACAAATACTACTGTTATGCATTCAATTAGAGCGGAAGACGGTGTAGATAGATTATCTGGTTCTGACACACCTGATTTACTTGTCAATCAGAGGGACGATGCTAATGGGACTGATCCCTCTCCGGACCAAGGGTCTTTGGTAGCACATTCACATGAAGAGAGAACACCTGTTTTGAGGGATCATGAACCCAATGAAGTGGCTTGCCCTAGTTATACTCCTGAGAGACATCCGAAATCCAACGGGGAAATTCATGAGAAACAACCATCATCCGGTAACACACTTTATCATCATCATGTTCTTAAGGGCGTCGACTCTCGAAGAACTGTAATGTCTAATGGCGAAAGCCACCATAAAACATTTCCAGGTGAGGCAGATAAGTCACACCCTGATGATGTTCTGGAAGAAGTGAGAAGTATTGATGACCCTGACACGATTGGTGCTGTGATGCAGTCAACTAGAGCGGAAGACAGTGAAGGTAGAGTATTTGGTTCTGATGCACCTGATTTATTAATCAATCAGAGGGATGATGCCAACGGAACTGATCCTTCTCCGGACCAAGGGACTTCGGTAGCACAATCAAATGAGGTAATTGATTCTGTAGATCATGCCATTTCAAATCCATTGAGACAAATATGTATTTGGATTTGCTGAACAAGTTTGTTGGTTTTCGATTTATGTTTTATGTTTAATGTAATAAACATCTTCAACTCTCATCAGTATTTGGTCCTTCACTGTCCTTAACCATTTTTTAATAAAACTTCTACAAATATGTGAATACTGAAATGTAATTAGCCATTGACCATTTTTTTGTATTATCAATGTATGGTATTCTGAAAAATTGGGACTGGTAGGTGTACTGTAAATCCTACAATGTATGTATTATCATGTTGTTTTCTGAGATAATGTTTGTCATGATTGTGATGTTTTGTTTATAGGATAGTTGCTAAAGTAATTTAGAATTTTCTCTACTGTTTTTTTGGAAACCTAAAAGAACTGATTGTTTTTTAATGTATTACCATCAGGCTACCATGGGTGAGCTTCCTCATTGTGCTGTGGCTACTGAAGTTCAATATGAAGATCAACCAAATGAGGAGAATCTTTCCCAATTGGTGGAGTCTGTAGAATCTGAAAATGTGGTTCTCTTAGTCAGTACACATGACTTAGCTGCTGAAGCTGACTGTTCGCCTTCTGGAGCAGCTGAAAATGGGCATACATCAGAATCTAATAACTTAACTTGTTTTGAGAAACAGCTACCATCAATGGAACAATTACCTCTGGGGCCGGACTCTGGTAGTGCTGCATGCCAAAGTTTGAATGGTGGGTTTAACACTTTTGAAGCCACTGAGACAATTCGTCAGGTTGAAGAGCCTCCAAATCATCCACAACATCAACCTCAACTTGCGGAAAGTTCAGGCGTCTCTTCTTCAAATGATATCCGAAATCCTAACATATGCAATAATTGGCGTAATCAGCCACCTGTTGATAACCAAGGTGGTCAACCTACTTCTGGATTTTTTGCGAGTCTTCATCGTGTTGCTCAACCAGTTGTGGTTGACGATGGCTTGTATCAAAGAATAAATGGTGCTGTTCTACGGGCTGCAAATCAACCGATATTATCCAATCCACATACAAGGTTGCCAGCTGATCCACTTTTGAATGAAGTGGAAAAATTACGCAAAGAAATAGAACAAGCCACCAAGGGCCATGAAAATTTGGTCAGTGCCTTTTCAGTATCTTATTGTTCTGCATAAGTATCTTTATCTTTAGCAAAAAGTAACTTTATAAGAATCTAAGGGACATTTGTTCTCTTTAGCATAAGTATCTTTATAGGCATCTAAAAAATCTATGTCGAATACCCTTTAACATGGTCTTCTGTGTAAAAAATTTATTGCATGTGCTTGTTTGTTGATAACATGTTGTATTACAATCTATATGACAGAAGTCACAGCTAAGATCTGATTGTGAAAAGGAGATTGTGGAAGTTGTTTCTGAAATCCGTAATAAGTACAAGGCTAAACTTCAGGATGCCGACACACTGTTTCAGCTAAAAAGGAAAGCTCTTGAGTCAAATGTCAAATGGGCTCTCTTTAACAAGATTCTGGCAGATCTTGTCAGCGCCGAGTGTATAGATGTTATACCTTCTGGGGTTCTGATACAGCAAGGTACATGATACATTTCAATATTTTTATAAAATACTTTAATTCCTTTTATGTGTTGCATCTGTCTGTGTGCCTAGTGTTTCTACTTTGACTAATACAGTAATATAATTATGGCAATTGTATTAGAGATGACTCCTAGACTGACACAAAATGGAAAGGATACATTATTATTCTTCAGCAGATAGTGTTTTTCAGATCAATGTTGTTATAATCTATATACATGCAACGCATTATGTATATTTTTGCATTGTCTTGATCAAGCATGCATCAGTTTGCTGTGTTTGTCTTACCTTATACCTTTGGAGTTATGTATTCAGGTTTCATGAACCAGCTACAGCAGATACCGTTACAGCCTACACCGGGACCGTCTAATGTTTGTTCAGTATCAGAAGGCAGTACTCCTGCTGCCCACCAGAATATACCTTTGCAGCCTACATGGGGACCTTCTAATGTTGTTTTGCCATCAGCTGGTAGTACTACTGCCAAACAGAATATACCTTCACAGCCTACAGGAGGACCTTCTAATGTTGGTTTGTCTTTAACTGGCAGTACTCCTGCTGCCCAGCAGAATATACCTTCGCAGCGTACGCGAGAACCTTCTAATGTTGGTTCGTCATTGACTGGTGAACCTCGTTTAGCTAGTGTTTCAGTAGGTGCTCCTCCCATTATCAATTCCATCTCTTGTCCTCAGACCAATGCTCGAGTTGGGGCAAACTTCCGTGCTGCAGCTCCACATCTTCAACCTGTTGGGGCAAATGTTCGTGCTGCTGCTCCTCATCTTCAACCTGTTGGGGCAGGCATTCGTGCTGCTGCCCCACATTTCCAACCTTCCAGACCCCCGGTGCCTGTACCTGACAAGAGTAACTCCTCACTTCCACGTACCGCGACAACTCAGCAATTGTCAGTTAATCAACGCTCAGTCACCTTGCCACCAGTTCAGCTGCCTGGACAGCCACGAGAGCTACTTCGGCAGCAACTATTGCCGATACAGCTGCTTGAACCATCTCCTCGGATTCCATACGCCCCTTCGCAGGTGTACCCGCCTGGTTTTCGACCTTCTAGTTCTCATATAAGTGGACCTGCATACTCCCCTTTCACACATCCATCTGCACTAGAGTTGATCAGGGACTTCGATAGACGATATAATGGAGTTGTGCCTAATCCTTCGGTGGCTCCAGTAGTTGTAGATTCAAATGTTGCTCCGTTGAGCCAATCTTCCTCGACTACCGTTGTTTCAACTAACGTTGTTTATCTGTCAGATGATGAATAACTCTTCAAATATACTACGGAGTATTGTATTATTGTGTATATAAATATGTTACACCATTTCTTGCCTGCTGTTGCTGGCTCTTAACGTGTAGTAAAATCTAAACTTTTCTCATTTTTTTGCTTTGTTAGATGGTTGCTTTTGCATGACCATCAAATTAGCATTCAACTTATTGCTCCAGGGTAATGACTTTTTGTTTTGGGTAATTCTTTCTTCTCATTACATATCGTCGAATAATAATATAGATTATGATAGAGTTTAATTGTCAATTTGATCTTAGATAGTGGGACGTAGTTGCACGTTAGTCCCATATAATTACAATGTTGCAAATGAGTCCTCGAAAGTGGGACAAGTATTCCCGCATAGTCCCCCGCAAGTGACAAATATTGTGTTATGGTCCCCGAAAAAAGGGACTAATAACGATAGACTTTCGAGGACTATATTGCAACACTTATGTCATTTTTGTGGACAAATCTGCAACAATTTAACTATTTGAGACTAAAGTGCATCTTCGTCCAACTATCTGAGACCAAATTGACAATTATCTCGATGATGACACAGTCATTTAGTCCTTTTTGACAAGTTATTTAAGTTCGATTGTCAAGTGAAAAAAGGAAAGTCTGGCTATTGTATATAAAAGTGGAACTTCTTTTTTATTTCCTTCACTACAAAGAAAAGAAAAATAGTACAAATAATAAATACTAAATTACATGTTCAACTGATAGTTGTTAAGAAACATACACAAGCTACAAAATGGAAAAGAATGGTGGTAAATTTACCACGAAATATTATATCATGAGTACACAAAAGCCTTATAGGAGTAGTAGCAAGTTTCATCTGATAAAATCTTAGCAGATTGGTAGAGGGGCACCATTCCATTCCTTGAGGCATTCCATCAATGGATCAATGATCTTTCCTTGGCAAATTGCTGTGAAAACTTTGTCGAATTCTTGACCTGGAGATGTCGTTTGCTCTCCTGTCAAATACCCGGCTTCGAGTTCCTCCCTCACCAACCTGTATAGAGGGTATGACCTGCATTCCTTGATCCTGTTTGGGATTGCTGGATTTCCACTCTCAAGAGCTGCTCTTGCATTCTCCACTTCTTTTGGCAATATGGTCTTCAGTTCTTCCTCAAATGCTGCGATCTTGAGGAAAATCGATGAGCCTGAATTGCTCAACTCAGCATCCTTCTGGTTCAGTGCGTGATCAACAAGGACTTGCCTCAACTTTTGCATCAATGGGTAAGTTGCGCTGCAAGGGTCATCGACATAAGCGAAAACATACTCGCGGTCGACTACTTTGAGCAAGTCCTTCTCGCAGAATCTTGAAGGGTGGTATTCCCCATTTGCACCTACTGTAAGGACCTTTTTGGCAACTTGGCTAACAGTGGCTTTGACTGTGCTCTTCAAATTCTCCTCCAAATGCCTCAAATCAACTGCTTGGCATAGTGCTACCAAGTAAGTTGAGGACATCAATTTCAAGATATCAACTGCTTCTGCTGTTTTCCTGGCAGAGATCAAACCCAAAGAGTTCACATCCTGATTGTGTTGTTCGGCACTTTGGACATGATTTGTCACAGGGTTGGCCAGAAACTGGAGCTCAGAAGTATAAGACGCCATTGCGATCTCAGCGCCCTTGAAACCATAGTCCAAGCTTGGATTTCTTCCACCTGAGAGATTAGAGGGAAGCCCATTGTTGTAGAAATCATTGACAAGCTCAGAGAACTGAGCAAACATGAGTTTCCCAATAGCGGCCAAGGCTAATCGAGTGTTGTCCATAGAAACACCGATAGGGGTCCCCTGGAAGTTACCACCATGTAAAGCCTTGTTTCTTGACACATCAATGAGTGGGTTGTCATTCACTGAATTGATCTCTCGTTCAATCGATTTGGTTGCCGCCCTGATGACTTCAATTAGAGGTCCAAGCCACTGAGGTGAAGTTCTAAGGGCATATCTATCTTGTTTCGGCTTCTGGAGTGGATCCATTTCATGGATCTTCTCTGCTTCCTTGACATATGAGCTTCCAGTTAGAATATGTTCCATTATAGCTGCAGCTTCAATCTGACCAGGATGGTGCTTCAATTTATGTGTCAAATGATCAGTGAACTCTGGTTTGCCCTGCATAACTTCAGCGAAGATTGCTGACATAACTTCTGCTAGTACTGCAAGAATGTTGGCTTCGAAAAGGACAATAGACGCCATTCCAGACCCAACTGCTGTGCCATTCACAAGTGCAAGACCCTCCTTAGGCTGCAACTCAAAGAAACCACCCTCAATGCCGGCAAGCTTAAACGCTTGAGCTGCATCGATAGACTCTCCGTTAGGCCCAACCGACTTGGAATTAGGCCTGCCAGTGAGCAATCCTGCAATGTATGACAGAGGGACTAAGTCACCAGAGGCGGTGATCGTCCCACGAAGAGGCAAGCATGGAGTGATGTTGTTGTTAAGAAGCTTGGTTATGGCTTCCAATAACTCAAATCTAATTCCAGAGTAGCCTTGAGTGAGTGTGTTGATCCTCACAAGCATTGCAGCCCTTGTTGCAGATTGAGGCAATGTATGAGATGATTCTGTGCCATTTCCAAATATTCCAGCATTCAAAAATCTGTCAAGTTTCAAACATCATTTGCCATATTAGTAACATAATTCAAGAAATGATAATATATTTATTATGTTCAAGTAAAATAACCTTAAGATAGTCTATCAAAATTTTGTAACAATCTTTATTTATGCATTGAATAATGTTAATTATGATCGATCATATTTACCATATTACCCCAAAATCCTATCTACTTAGGGTCGTGTCATAAATGTGGCACGCATATATGTATGAAGCGAACATCAAACTGATCTAGTGATTAAAAGACTCCAATTATTCTAAATAAAGACATCGAATTTGTGGATTCAACTCTAGATAAACAATACCAACTATTTTAATAGAGTTAAAATTGTAGAACTGTATTGTATACATACCATTAAAATCGATCTTTTTGGGAAAAAAACATTATCCATTTTTTAAAAACATATGAAGTGACCATCAAACTGATCTAGTGGTTAATAGACTCTCACGATTCCACATAAAGACATCAGTGTTATGGGTTCAACTCGAAATAAACAGTAAACGTGCATTGTTGCCGTGAAAATAATTGCAAAAATCTCACCTAATGAGCTCCTTTTGAAGAGCACCACCCTGTTTGGTTCTTCTATGAGAAGTAGCACCAAAACCAGTAGTAACACCATAACTATCTGTCCCTTTGTTCATGCTCTCCATAACCCAATCACTACTAGCTTTGACTCCTGCTCTCGCCGACTCACACAGCTCCACCTTCACATCTACCCCCTCCCCCTCCCCTGCAGCAGCTGCAGCCACCCCTGCAACTTGTGCAACTGTCAATGTCTCCCCCCCTAGCTTCACCAGAGGCTGCCTGAACTCACTCACCATCTTCTTCACCGCATCCAAATGACTACCCTTCAACGCCTCCGCTGCCAACCCCCAATTCAATGGATCACTCTCCTTCACACAAAATCCATTGCTAGCTGCATGACCATTTCCATTCTCATATGCCATTTTCTTGATTTTTGAAGTTTTCTTGATTTTTGAAATTTTCTTGATTTTTTAAGTTTTCTTGGGTTTTTCCCTTGATTACCAAAATCAAAGAATTGTGAAAAATGGAAATGAAATTGAGTTGTAGTTGAGGTTGTTGTAGTTGAGATGGTTGGGTTGTAAGAAGAGGGGGTTGTTTATATAGTGTCTGAAGGGAAGATAGTTGGGTGGGAAAGCATATGAGTTGTTAGTTGAGGTAACATTGTGGCCGTTGGATGTTTAGGTGGATGGTTAGGATTGAGACACGTGGGTCTTATTTTATGGTCAACAAGAGTTGCATGAGAGTTGGTTGATGTTGGAATGCTTAGGTAACTTCGGGCGAGGTTGTTGGCATATGTGGTGTTCGCACCATTCCACCAATCTCAATATGCTAGCAACTCCATATGCTAGACCCTTAAACGGACGGATTATAAATCGGGAGATATCTTAGTAGCAACCTTGTTACGAAAAAAATTAATAGGACACAAAATCAAACCGACCCCTGTAATATTTTAGAAAAGTATTGGCTTTACACATATTTGAACCTACTATGTCGGCAATATTATGACAAATAAAAAATAGAATGAGATCAGCGAAATTTGAATTTACAGTCTCCTAAATGAAAATCTAGATCAAATACCAGTAGGCTATTAAATCATCGAATATAAAAATAAAATGAATTGATAAGTGCATATAGAATTAAAGTAGGGGTCTACTTTGATGGTCTAGTTTTGGTATTAATTTATTATACCTACCACCCTCCTCGTTGGACTAGTTAGTCATCAAGTGTTTTTGCTACTTACTATTTTATGTAATAGATCCACCATGTGGGATCCTTGAATAATGAACACATCCTCCATATGGGATCATGCATTACTTAACTCAATTGATTACTCTCCATTCTAAATTATTTGGTAAAAGGCCTACAAATTAGGCCAAACAAAGCTATATTTAAAACAAGATAAATAGATCACTTTTTAAAAAAACGAATAATTTATGATATTATCTGAAAGTACGTGACATGATATTAACGAAATATAAAATTAACTTATTGTAGTTAAATCGAAATATATATGAGACTCGAAATTGGAAATAGATAAATTAAAAAATAGAAGTCATAATTATCGGATAAAAAATATGGGAATTTCAGAGAGGTTGGTAAGCAATTTCGATAATACAGAAGTTTCAGCCTACCACAAAAGACCAATGCGGACTTATTATTATTACTATCATGTGGCACAAATCGAATTGTTTATTTAGCTAAATTCCAACCACGTTTTTCACACTTGGGAGTATATTATATAATTGTATATATGTGTAAATTGTAATGTGTGTGTCCTATTTTGCATTATTGCGTTTCTTCCACTCAGATTCCTTTCAATTTGTTTGCAATTCACTAGTATTTATTCTTATCTTCGAGTAGATTCGTCGAAACTTGGCTCATGTTATATGTAAACTCTCCACTCTCCTAATAATCATGCAACTATTTTAGGTGTTTCAGCCACCTCCAGGTATAACTCAATTGGTAAAGAATTAAAGTGTAAAGAAATATTGTTTCTTCATACAATCCAAATTTGATTTCCACTGAGAACTAACCTTATGTTTCGAAGTAATTAATAGGTAAGCTCTAGCCCTATGATCAGGCGAGACACATTCTACACCAATCTCGGGCACTATATCCAAAACAAAGAAGCTCTCAAGACCCTTAGTTTGAGGATCTCAAACTTTTTATGCAAGTATAGATACGCAATTTCATTATATTTCCTTACCTTTTTTATGTGATGGGGATTGTAACCGCCACCTACAGAGTAGGTACTGGATAAATATCGAATTCATGCAATGACATGCAAACCAAGTCAATCCGATAACTACATTAGTCAAGTCTCGTATGCCAGGATCGATCAAGAAAGTGTTGGTAGGGCAATCGAATTCATGCCCGTACATTCATAAATTCACTTACTCGTCAACTTAGCCACCCTTACAGGTCATTATATCTCATACTCATATGTACCTATGAAACCGAATCGAACATCCTCTAACTCAAATTCTTAGAACAGTATTCAAATTCATTTTCGTATTTGATCCGAATATTAAAATCAACTCAAATTAGATTTCATACTATTATATAAATACTCATTTTTATTCGGTTTGAAGTCGAAAGTTTTCAAATCCAATTATAAAGCATTCACATTACTAGATCAATTTTCGTATTCGACAACATTCGAACTCGAATATTTGAAAAAGTATTTACTTCATTTCCACCTGTACTTCTTCTATACACGTGCAGAATCATTTATATATTTTTAAACTCATGAGTGATGAGCAATTTGAAATATGCATCCATTTTCAACAAACCTTGTGCAATTAAGAATATATTCATTATCAAAAAATTATAATATGTATTTGAGTGGAAAAGCTCAGATTTAACTCCATTTCTTGAGCACATATTCTGCTTCCACACACAAAAAATAAAATACCTTATCGAATAGCATCTACTTCACTTCACATTCAATTTTGTGCAACATATATACTTATGTTGTCCAAATATTCACATTACAAGAATATTGAGCTTTTGCAAAATCAATCACTGTATTTGTAGACAAAGGGAGAATGAAGACGAGTTGGACACAGACTATATCGAACTACTATTCCCAAACTTAACACGCTTCAATCAGCAGTATCATCTCAACCCAGCGCCTTCCCTCCCAAACTCGCTTCATACTACATGTTCCATATCCTACCTCTGGTTCGTTACTTAGTATGCTTCGTCGCTCAGCTCCCCACCCCCACCCCCCTTCATGTACGCTGCCCTATACATAATCTTCTTGGAATTTCATTAGAAAATGATGCGAAGCAAAACTGAGTCTAGTGGGGAAGGCAAGTACCACAGAAAAATCAGTAATATGTTATATAACTTTCACTAAATACATATTAGGTACGAGCACCTAGAGAAAGGAAGAACAGTTCAATAAGTTATAATAGTAGATTAGTAGTGAACCATAGAATTTTGTCCTGGTTCCACCTTGACATTAGTGGCTGAAATGGCGGACAATAGAATAACTTGATTACAACTAGTTTACTGTTTGTTAGTATATAACTTAATTACATTAAGACCAATATTTATCATGATTATTGATGTCCAATCAATTGCACAAAAGAATGATTATTTATTGTTATGATAAGAGGTATCGCATTTCCATTGTTCTTGATAGAATTGCCGATGAATGTTAAGGATGGAATCTGACGAGCATATGCAAACACCACAAACAAAAAGATGCTAATGAGATTATGCTACAAATAGGAGCAATAAAAAAAACCAAAGAACAACAACATTTATTAGTCATATACTTGCTTATTAGCCTGTTTTCATGTCCTTAGATTACTCTACTTGTAAACTTGGAATTCTACATCGTTAAAGGAGTACATAATCAAAGACATTAAGGGGCAAAAGAACACATATAGTCTGGAAAGGTTCTAACATTAAGACAAAATTTTGTTACAATTCGATAAGAGTCGTAAATTTCACACATCATTGGTAGTAAACTCATACATCATATCTCAACAAAAATTTCAATCCTTCCATCTAAATTTAACAAATTCAATAATCAATACCTCTAACATCCTTCAATGGGAGTTCCTCATCATTTTCCTTTCGCCACCATCACCTCCCCCTTCATCTCACCCTCACCGGAGCTCAAATCTGAAGCACCATATATAGGCATAGCCAAAGAATCCGAGAATTTCAAATGAATCGCTCCCACCCCTTTCCACTTCTTGGGCACAAATTGAACTACCCCATCAATCGCAGCAATCACATTCTCAACAATTTCACCACCCTCCATCACACCCCTCCTCCCGACTCTCATTGAATGACAAGTCCCACTCCCAAAACTCAACACCTCCGAAAAACAAGCCTTCTCAACTTCCTCCTTCAAACTCAACCCGTGTTTCACACCTTTCACACTAACAGGAATCAAAACCTTCTTCTTACAAAACAATTTCCCTAATATACTAGGCAATAAACTAACTATCCTCTCATCAGCTAAAAACACATCATAAGAATCCCAAAAAACTCGTCTTGTTTCAAAACTATTACACAAAGAACGGAGCTTTGCAAGCTTAATCACCTTAGAAACCGAAATATCTTCTGATTTGATTATTTTCTGGATATGGTCAACGGTTAGTTTATTCTTTGACTTTTTGGGGCCGTCTCCTAAAATGAGGCAGATATTGGGAAAAGGGTGGAGGGAATTTGGGAGGGGGATTCTGTGGGGTGTTGATTGGAGGGGTTTTGGTGGAGCGTTTTTTAAGGTTAGGACAAGGTACAAGAATTCAGGGTTTTGGTCGGTCTCTTCGAGGTTATTTTTTTCGTGGGGTTTTAGGTTGTTTCGGGTTTGAAGGCTTTTCCATTTCAGGAGAGCCTTGACGGAGTCTTTAATTTTGTCGGCGGAGACGGTGGAGGCCATCTGGAGAGCCGTTTACCGGTGGCGGTGGAGGTGGAGGTGGAGGTGGAGCCTGTAGCGAGTATGTACTATGTAGGGTAATTTATTGGGCTTTGTGGTGAAGATTATTTATGAAGACTCAAGTCAACGATGGGCATTGTAATTGTAGGACTGCTTTCGGGTGGGCTTCGAATATAGTTTTGTACTTGATATCCGGCCTCCAATAAAATACTCTTGTTATCAATAACGGTTTAGAGCACTCACATCAGTTTCCCAATAATTTCCCTATAATACACTTGTAACCGTCAATTTTCTATTTTTGGCATTAGCTTTTTATACATCTACTTTATCAGCTTCCCTATTATTCACCCAAACTTCAAAAGTTAAATTTTCAAATATGTCAATATTTTTTAAATTTTTAACAACTATATTTTTTTAAAGGACATACTGATTTAAATAAGTTGTGATTAAATTTCATTATCTTTTTTTTTGAAATTTAGATGAATACAAAAAAAAGTCACTATCAAATTAAGTAAGTTTTATAGCATTAATTTTTTAAGTATAAATAAATTAATAATAATATGATAAAAAAGAGAGGAAAGGAATGAAGTCAAAATATAATAAAGATAATACAGGTTAGAGGGAAAAGGAGGAAAATGTAAAATAACCGCTCAATACACCGTGTGAATATATTCACCATTTTACATTGTGTGAATAATATTTTTGGGAGTTAGTATATTATAGGTGAGTTGATAAAGTACATTTTTTGATGTTATTAATTTTTTCACTCCTTAAAATAACTTTTGAGGCAACTGATGTGAGTGCTCTTAGAATTTGTTTAGGGTCATCACTAGCGCCATATAATGATAGAAAGTGATTCTAAAATAATTGATAGTCATACTTAATAATGTTCATCGATTGTCTTGAGAAATCGATTTTTTGCTTGACGACATTGTCCATCTATTTAATTTGCCCGAGGTCAAATTTCAAATTGGTTGAAGGACATTTACCAATGAGGCACTCTTCATTGCTTGTTGTATTCATGGAATTTCTAGGGATGTTGTTGGGATTTCGGCTTTCCTTTATTGGTTTTTTTTTTAAAATCCGTTTATTTTTTAACTCTTGTACCATTTGTCATTTTAATACTATTCTTTTGAAAATATTATTGTAATAATAATGAGTAACTCGATATCAGTTCAATAGCAGATCTAAAAATTGTCCAAATGTCAATTAAGTTAATAACAATCAATGATATTGTCATATCTCCTCATCGCAACACGATTTTACAAAATACTAAAAGTCAAAGAAAACGTGAAAATAAAGTAAATGATTTTCTCTGCATCGCATTGTTGGGAGTATTATGGGCCTATTTCCCATCTGGCCCATAGGGTTCATGATCAAATTTCAAATGTAAGACATCAACCCAAAAGCTTCACTCGCACCATTACAGAACAGTAAACAGAGAGAGCTCTAAACAAAAAACCTCTTCAACCTCAACACTGTCTCATTCTGTCTCTGTTCGAACACTCCCCCCACCTCCAAATCCCCCATTTGATTTCTTGCTCGATAACACAATATATAAATAATTATCAGTGAGTTGTTTACATACTAAAAGGGGTAATTATGACTGGAAAAGATGGAGCAACACCAACAACCTACTCGCCTTCTCTGAGTGTTCAGAGGAAGAAAAAGGGTTCCTTTTTTGGCGATTCTGATTGGGTTCGTCCAGATGGACGCGGTTTACATCAGTGTAGACCCGCATGTTAGTATACTCATTTCACTCTTTTCCTGCCTCCTCATGAATACGCACTACTACCTTCATTTCGATTTAGTTGACGTTTTCGTTTTTCCGTGTCTAACTTTTGACCATCAATTATGCTCTTATAGCTCAAAGGATATACTAACAGTTATGGAAAACAAAAAAATGCATGTAGAATGAGTTGGAGGGAGTATTATTTAATACATGTTCATTGTAATTTGTGCTTTAAGGTGTTTCATGGGTTTGGGTTATTTGGAGGTTTTATTTTCTTGGTGCGTATCAGCGTATGGGTTTTAATTGGTTAGTTGGTAAACCAAAGATTTGATTTTTATGTTATTATACTTCTTAAATTTCTTTTGGTGTCCTATCAGAGTCAAAGATTTTATATTTTCTGGCTCTTGGATATAGTGTGATATATCAAAATGGCTCATTACACTATCTATTGCTTCTTATGTGTTGTGGAGTAGTAGATAGTGTTTGCACTCTACTCTTGGGTCAATTCGGAAATAGACTCCTAGCTATCAGTGGCAAGGCTGTGTAGTACCTGAGTTCCCTTACCCCGCTTAGGCGGTAACCACCTCAAAGGCATTGAGGCATGTCAATGTAATGTATGCTTATTAAGTTTATGAGGCGGTGAATTTGCAGGCGTTACTTAGTTGATCAATTTTGAGTGAGACACAATTACTTGATTTAGCTTTTTTGGTGTATGAATTTGGATATTGAGGCAGTATTTGACTATGCTGTTTGGGAAATTTGAAATACAAAGCTGTGTGACTCAAGTTTACACTTAACATATGAAAGCCATTGGATGATTTAGGTCCCTGCAATGACCCTAATGTAGTGCAATATGAGGGTGAAATTTTCAAGGGATTAAAGATGCTATGATCTCACTGGAAAGATTCTTTCGTTTTCTTTGATTAACCACATTATAAGTTTACTTTGCGCTTCATTGATGATGAGATTTTTTAGAATACTACATGATGTACAACTAGCCCTCCATTAATTGATTATATGTTTTATAACTACCTCAATTTAGAATCTATACTCATAATTGAATGATATTTATACATGCGTACATTTTTGTATTCTGGACTTGCAGTTATGAAGACAGGAGCGGTTAATTCTGCTTCAGGGTCTGCTTATGCAGAGTTCGGCAATACCAAGGTTATTGTGTCTGTGTAAGTACCCAGTGGCATAACAACAATTTTTTTTTGTTTCTTGTGTTTACTTACTAATTTCCCACTTTGCATTCACAAAGAAATTGAACAAAGATATTCAATTTATGTATCCTTCATCTTGAGAAGAGGGGGAGAGAGACTTCATCTTGAATATGAACTTTCCCATTTTTGATATCTTTTGAGAAACTCCCTAGATACCAGACATGACAATATGTTTCTACCGTTAATTGTAGATAGCAAAAGCTAGAGCTACCTTGGGAGGAGGTGCATACTGAATCGCTGATTGATGAAACCATAGGAATTTTTTGTTTGATGAAACCATAGGAATTTTTTGTTAGGTGAACACTTATTAAGTGGAGTCATATTAGTAAAGTTGCAAAAAGTAACCCATCGTCACAGGAATGAACTCGATGGTCATAAATTGAGGCTTCCAACAGAAATTTTTCCTTGTACTTACTCAATGACGTGTGTGATATAGACTTTTGAGTAGCTTACATGAGGTACACCGAGGCCTCCTTTTCTTCTTTTCTTCACTCATAATTTCCTTCAAGTTTTTTCCTGTGGAAAAAGCTGAATAGAAAAAATCATATAAAATTAAGAGCAGGAAAAATTGATAATAAGAAGGGGTACACAAACAAACTCGCATTGGAGAAGCTCGATAATAAAGTTTTTCATAGGGTAATACTTTTAGCGTGTCACTGTAAGTTGGCACATTGAACCACTCGTCTTGTTGCTTCTATAGGTCCATATCATTAACATTCGAAATATTATGTTAATTCTTATTTTTTAAATCAGATTTGGGCCAAGGGAAAGCAAAAAGGCAATGATGTATAGCGATGTAGGAAGGTTGAATTGCAATGTGAGTTATACATCCTTCGCCACTCCTATCCGTGGGCAGGTAGATCTCACACTGCACTTTCTTATCTGTTCTTCTACTTCCTATTTACGTCAGTTCACATTGAGAAGCATTTAACATGATTAGAGATTGTCATTACCAGGGTTCAGATAACAAAGAGCTTTCATCTATGCTTCACAAAGCTTTAGAGGGTTCTATTATGTTGGACTCGTTCCCTAAGACTACTGTGGATGTTTTTGCTTTGGTCTTAGAATCTGGTGGCGGTAAGTTCATGCTACGGCTATTAGTTTTTTACGTATTTAAATATAGAGCTCTCTAATGAAGTATATGTTTTGCATTGCAGGAGATCTGCCTGTGGTTATATCATGTGCTAGTCTTGCTCTAGCTGATGCAGGAATTATGTTGTATGACTTGGTTGCCTCAGCTTCAGTGGTATACCATAGTGATTAATGTCTTTCTTAATTATAGAAATTCAGGCAGATAAACAGTTCGCAGTCCCGACATAGAGTATTTATGTATTTTTTTTTTATATTAAGGCATTAATAGTTGGATATATTTTGCGTCCACCCCTTATTTAATTAATAACAAACTCCATTATTCTTCTTATAGTCATGTCTAGGGAAGAACCTTGTTATTGACCCAATCACAGAGGAGGAAAGTTATCAAGATGGAGGTCTGATGATTACTAGCATGACTTCAAGAAATGAGGTTACTCAGTTGACTGTCACAGGAGAGTGGTCAACTTCGAAAATTACTGAGGTATGTGTAATGTGTTATTTTCTGCAATACAAAATGGTGTAAAAGTTAGATCAGTGTATTTGCTTTCTATTCAGTTTCGTATATCTAATGTAATAACACATAGAGTCAAGACCATTGTATTTTACTTAGGTTTCTCGTAGTTGCGTTTGCTTTTCAGCCGTCACGTTTGCTTTCAGCCTCGAATTGTAACTCATTAAGATGATTTTATTCTTATTGCAGGCAATAGGATTATGTCTTGATGCTTGCTCCAAGCTTGGAACTATCATGAGGTCATGTTTAAAAGATACTGTTTCACCCTCGCAGGAATAATGGTTTTTTCCCAACAAGAGAAAGAAACTTATTTATTTATTTGTAAATTTTATGTTTCCTCTATAGGCTGGCAAATTTTGTTACTCTCTGAATAATGTTGTTCAGGTTGGTCTATAATTTTTCCTTATTTAAGCGTGAAATGATAGGATCGCTTTTGAAGTTTTGTTTGATTAAGTTCATCTTGCGTGTTATGTCTTTTATCCCCCATCCCCTTATGGTGCAATGGGATGAGTTCTTTTCTCAAGGGAGTTTGACTCAAGAAGAGGGTCGAATGACCTATTAGGTACGGATAAGAAGACCCGAACTTGTGTGAGCAGTGAGGAGTCGGATTTGTGGGTCTAATGTTAGATGCCCGGACTAAGCTAATTCGAACTCTATAGTATATGATATAGGGCGAAGGCTGTTGAATATATGATCTCGATTGATCTGGCTCGTGCTGTCTATTTTAAACTAGGACCTAACGCATTGAATCAGAATTGTTTGATGTTGGCAGTTGTGTGTTAAGCTCATGAGCTATCACAGACAACATCAACTGATTGATTAATAATATTTGTCTTCGTGCCTAGTGCCTACCCCCTCTTCATTCAATGCTGCCCAGCTCATGTTCTTTGCATCTCACTGCGATTATATGCTTTTACTCATTTCTTTATTTGCAATGTGACTTTAATACGACTATTTGTTATCGGGATGGAGATACTCTAACATTGTGAGTTCGAGATTGGGTGTTTCTTGTTCATTTTGTGTTGGACTTCTCCTTAAAGAGTTGTTATAATACATATCTCGATTTACAATCCATCTGATTAAGGGGTGTTTTACTTGCAAGAAAAATTCAATAATAGCACCATGAAGTCACTAAGCAACTTGTAAGCTCAAACTTTTGACCAATACTTTTTTGGAAATTTCTTTCGTTCCTGAATAAATTTTTCACAACTATTTGTAAATGAGATAGTTAAAACTCGCACTCTATGTTACATTCTTAAGATTTTGAACTTAAGAATTATTATAAGTTAGTTGATAATTGGTAAACGAGTCGAAATATGTAAATCCTAAAGAGCCTAGCAAGCGTCCTCAGGGCCTAGCTCAGTAGGCGAGTGCTAGTCCCTCATCAGGCGAAGTCTTGCGATTTATTTTCATCTTTTATTTTAGAGCGGGGGTTTGTAAAGCTGTTAATGTAATGATTTCACACTTTTAAAATAACGTATTGAGCAACATTGATACAGATCTGAGACTTTGAGTATTGCTTTGGTTTATCAAGTCTAACTACAGAAAGTGGACAAATATTAATCCAAACATCACGTATCAGATGCTGCAATTTGGAATTATATAGCTAGTCAACTCCTCGGGTCTTTAACACAATTAATTCCTTGTTTAATTTTAAATTATATAAGTAATTAACAATAAATGTTTCATACCCCCCCCCCCCCCCCCCCACCATGGACTTCTTCTGCTCTGCATGTTTCTTAAACTACTGTATCCCTCTGTATTTTGCCCCACAAGCGTGAAGGTAAGGGCTTTTATAACTATATTTGGTATTCATTACAAGATAATGTAATCATTTTTTATTCATACATATTTATTTATTTACAATCTATAATATGTATTTAAATGAAAATAAACTCAATCATTTCGAGTCTCCTAATCAGATGAGACACATCCCGCCATTTACCTACTTCGTGTGCTCATACGAGTGCGCGGCTGGGTGGGGACATTTAGTGCGATGATCTCAAACAAGGTGCAGCTTATACACTGAAACTGCAAAGAGAAGATCGAGAATTTCAAGTAGAAACCGCTTGGGCACTTACTATATATAGATTGATGTCACAAAATAGTTAATGATTTCTCCACTTTAAGGTACTTCTTAAGATTTTAAATATATTTTCCCTCTCAGTTGATTCAATTCTATACACATGCATTTTGAGGTATTTAAATAACAAACTGTACTTACTTATGACAAATAAGAATCAACTTTGATCTCTAATATAATTTTTCGATCAATAAAATATCAACATGTCCTAATGCCTTTGAATGAACTCCCGCCTAAGCTGGTGGGGTTTATCTAGTGCGCAACCTTACCCCTGTGATAAGACGGAGTATGTTTCCGGGCTGACAATATTTTGATCAGTGTGTTCTTTATTTCTTTTCTGCTGGACTACTGAGTGTTTTATATCAGAAGTCTTTAGTTTTTGCTGAAGGTATAAGTGAGTATTGACTTCTGGATGCCACAGTTTTTGTAGTTTAAGCAATAGGTCACATGGTTAAGCTCAACTTGTGGCTTCCTAAAAGTGGATATTCATCTAACACGCAATGTTCAATAAATGTCAGCTTAAATGTATTTCTCACATTTATAATTCAAGAATTCACAGTTGGTTTGTTTCTATCGATGAACTAGAACTTCTTGAGAGTCATTTTCTTGCATTCATTTCATGATATTCACAGAAATGCTCGTATATGTTTCTGCATCTTTGATTGCAGATCAGACCTCCTGAGTATAAACTTGAGGGAAGTTTCAGAATTATTTTTCATGGCTTGTACGAAATCGAAAACAGTAAGGTGTGTCTAATTTCGGTTTTTGTTTTTTGCTTTGATCTTGATTGTTTGCTGAAAATCTCCCTCCTAATGATTTCAGATTCGAAGAAATTCCGGAACCAGACAAGCCTCAGGTGACTGATGGAGATGATGCAGTGAAGGTGAAATACAAGATTGATGGAACAAGACTCCCTGGGCCCAGCTTGGGGAATGGAGAAAAGGAGATTCGAAAGCCTGGAGCATCCTTGAAGGCGAAAGTTCTCTCTCGAATGTTCTCAGAGGATTTCGAAAGAGTGAAGAAAAAGATATTAGATCCTAGAGAACCTTTTATCCATAGGTGGAATAAGATATTTTTGGTAGCAAGTCTAGTTTCTTTGTTTGTGGATCCTCTGTTCTTTTATTTGCCAGTGGCGCACAAAAACACGTGTATTGATCTCAGTACTAAACTAGAAGTCGCCCTGACTATCACGAGATCAGCAGCTGATATCTTTTACATCGTTCAGATTTTTGTTCGCTTTCGTACTGCTTATATTGCACCATCATCTCTTATTTTTGGAAGGGGAGAGCTTGTTATAGATTCTACTAAGATAGCATTAAAGTACTTGAGCAAAAGTTTCTGGATTGATTTTGTTGCTGCCTTGCCACTTCCCCAGGTACACGTGCTTAACTCTTTTCTGTTTAGTTGGTATGTTACATTTAGAGCTCTGTGTTTCTTATTCATTTCACGTTTTAGGTATTGATTTGGGTAATTATTCCGAATCTGAGAGGTTCTACAATGGCAAACACAAGAAATGTTCTTAGATTCATCATCATTTTCCAGTATCTTCCGAGACTGTATCTTATATTTCCATTGACATCACAAATTGTTAAAGCCACTGGTGTTGTGACTGAAACAGCTTGGGCCGGAGCAGCTTATAATTTGATGCTCTACATGTTGGCAAGCCATGTGAGTTAGTATATACTCACTTCATTCGAAAAACTGTTGTTCCGTAGTTCATGGATATCAATGTTTTCAGCATTTCATTTCCAGGTTTTGGGAGCTTGCTGGTATCTTCTGTCAATTGAAAGGCAAGAAGCTTGCTGGAGAGATGTATGCAATCTTGAGAAACTATCATGCCATTACATTTTTTTTGATTGCCGAAGGGTTGGAGAGTCTAACAGGAATGTATGGTACCAGAAGAGTAATATCACAAGTCTGTGTGATCCAAATAGTGGTTCCTACCCTTTTGGTATTTACAGTGATGCAGTCACTTCCGCTGTTACGGCTGCCAAGTTCTTCAACAAGTATTTCTATTGTCTTTGGTGGGGCTTGAAGAATCTAAGGTAACTTTCTCCAAAATTATTTAGAATCGAACTTGCTCCTCCCTTTTTATTGAATTCTGTGTTTTGCGTTGTGCAGTTCATTGGGGCAAAATCTTTCTACAAGCACATTTGCTGGTGAAATTACTTTTGCCATCATTATTGCAACACTTGGATTAGTTCTTTTTGGCTTGCTAATTGGAAATATGCAGGTAAGTCCATTAATAACCATAATCGGGTCTAAGGATGCTATCATAAAGAGTTAAGTACTATTACGGTTGTTCATTAAGAAATTCATCCAACTGATTCAACTATTCTTCAATCAGAATAGAAAGAATTGTTCTCAATGCCTCAATATAAACATTATTCCCGTTTTAGTGATTGCTAAGTTTCGCATAGTTACTGATATATTTGAATGGTTGCAGACATATCTTCAGTCTACTACGGTTAGATTAGAAGAATGGCGAATCAGGAGAACTGATACTGAACAATGGATGCATCACAGGCAGCTACCTCACGAATTGAGGCAATCTGTACGAAAATATGACCAGTACAAATGGATGGCAACTAGAGGAGTGGACGAGGAAAGTCTCCTCAAAGGACTCCCTTTGGATCTTAGAAGAAGTATCAAACGCCATTTATGTTATGATCTAGTTCGACGTGTAAGTCCTAATCACAATTGTCAAACACTATACAGTATATGTTCAGAACTGCAGATGGAAACATTGGTTTTAGTTATGATATGAACCACTCTGGCGATATTGCAGGTACCTCTGTTTGATCAGATGGACAAAAGAATGCTAGATGCCATATGTGAGAGGCTTAAGCCTTCTCTGTGCACCGAAGGAACTTGTGTGGTCCGGGAAGGTGATCCTGTAAATGAAATGCTATTCATAATCAGAGGCAATCTTGATTCTTATACCACGAATGGTGGGCGTACTGGGTTCTTCAATTCCATCCGTATTGGCCCCGGTGACTTCTGTGGTGAAGAACTACTAACATGGGCGCTCGATCCTCGTCCCAGCGTGATCCTTCCATCCTCCACTCGCTCAGTGAAAGCCATTTCCGAGGTAGAGGCCTTCGCGTTACACTCGGACGATTTAATGTTCGTAGCAGCACAATTCCGGAGGCTTCACAGCAAACAACTCAGGCATAAATTCAGGTTCTACTCACACCAGTGGCGAACATGGGCCACATGTTTCATACAAGTGGCATGGAGAAGGTACAAGAAGCGCAAGAATGCAGCTGTCCTTAGAGCTTTGGAAGGAGCCCTAACGCCGGGAGATGAATCATCGGATTGTCCATCGGATTGTAATGTGCCTCCCCCTGGGTCAGGCTTCGCTGTTTATGCAGCGCGAATGGCGTCTAGCAGAAGAGGCCTCCACAAACGTTCTGGATCAGATTCTAGTGCAGTAGGCTCATTGCAGAAGCCTGCAGAACCTGATTTCTCAGTAGATGATGAATGATATATATACCATTGTGATTTTATCATTACTAAGAAATTCACTAGGAGGATCTGTTTTAATATTACAAGATCTTCAATGTATTCATATTATACTGAAAAAGAAATGAAAAGAAACATTAATACTCAGCAGCTATACTAAGTTATCTTTGTTATAAAATTTCGAACGGTCAACAATTACAACATTCCCCAATACCTCTAAAGAGACTCTCGTCCCACTTAAATGGGGTAGGGACATGATTCATAGATACATTGCCTTTGTTACAACTCCATAGCAAAAATTAATACAAATCGCTTATAATGTTTGTAACCTTTTATGATAATTATACGAAGAAAACATCTTTTTTATTTCAAAAAACACGTATAAAATTCGTATTATGTCATATTATTCATGTATTATGAGCATATCGTGTGCATTCTAACTAAAAGCACGTATTTTGCCGAACTATTCTAGTATCATTTCAACGAAAAACTGAATTATACCCATACATATAAACCCACAATATTTTCGGTATGGTATTTTACCTTTTAAAGTTTGGGGGTGAAAATCCATAATTTTATTTAAATTGGAGGGGTAACCTTGGCACTTTTCCAACATTAGACAGATTCATTCTCCCTAATAACAATAACTCAAACATTCATTTTTCGATCTATTTCTAGAAATTCCAACCAGATACACATCACTAAATTTATCTGTTTTTGCAAATCAACCAACTTGTAAGTTTCCCATATTATTTGTCCATCTTCACACTAATATTTAATTGGTTTATGTTTGATATAATAATTTTCTGACATATAATGTATGGCTAAAATTTATTTACTTCTTGTGATTTGTTTTCTATTGCTTGATATGTATTTTGATGTCATTTTAGTGTTTTTTGAATATTATTTAGCTGTATATTAGGATTTAGCAATCCTTTTAGTGTAAAGATTACATTTTTTAGTTCAAAGTTTGGATCTTTTTCTATTTGTGAGTTTTGTTATAGATTTACTCCCTTTTGTAGGATTTGTATGTCTAAGATCAATGTAAGCATGTTTGTTTTTGCAAGAAGTTTATGTTTGGTTTAGTTATTGGTGATTTTGTTGATTGATTCTAGCTTCTGAACAGTATTATTTGTTGCTGAAACTCTGTTAAACTTTCCTGAGATTAGGTTTGATTTTGCAGGTATTGGCTTTACGTTTTGGGAGTAACTTTTGATGTTATGAAATGTTAGTATCCCATACGTGAGTTGCTCACAGAACTGGTTTCTGATTCGTGAGTGGCCTTCGAGTTGAGTAGCTTTTTAGCACGATGGCAACCTCGCACCGCAGGCTTGGCTCTACCTTTAATTTGTATAAATTTTGTTAATTGTGATATACCCTTGGTTATATTTACTGTGAAAACTAAAGAAAACGTGATGATTTTAATATCCGTGTAGTTCATTAAGGCTAGTTTCTTGTTGGTGCAGTGGGGTTCTTAGGAAGACAAATGATAGTGGCAGACTCATTATTACTACTGTCATGGGAATTGTGTTTGGATATTTCATCGGCATATCTTTTCCATTCGTTTCATTAACTCAGGTATGGACTTATAATGTGCATACATGTTTATGAAGTTACCTGCCATTATTTAACTGACTCAATGTTCTTTTTTTGTTCTCTTGGGCAGTTTAGTTTACCTTCAAGTCTTTTATCATCCTTTGATGCTAGCAGTCACAGTGGGGAACGTAGCTTCCCGGACAATCTTGGTGCAGGAAATACTGGTCTGCCACCTAAGGTACCTATGATCGATGTGTTGACCTAGTAATCTGCTCGTTGTTAACAGCTTGCTTAAATATGATTGGACCTGAGCTTCTGTGGATCTGCACACTTCATCACAACTAATGTTATCTCTATTATTAGATTGTTGTGAGGCTTTGTAGCTTATCCTGCAGAATATTTTATTACCTGATATATACATTTCTCATTACCTTCTCCACCTCATGCTAGCTTCAGGGTGTTGCAGGTCATATTTATAGGGTCAGAGTTTCTGGGTATTTTGGTATTGTAAATTTTGTTATGTGGCTGTTTGTCCTTCTATAACAGGCATCTATACATCTTTACTAGTTGAAACTTAAACTAAAATCAGAGATATGAAGAGTGTATGTTCCGTGTTGTATCAATGTCAAAGTTATGCCTGTCATAATTCAAACTCTGATCCTTTTTCTTTTGAAAAGCGGAATTCGGGGATTAATATATTTTGGAGAAGGGATGTCTGTCTTATTGTTTTACCTTTAAATTCATGCTGCAAACTGATGTAAATATGTTGTCTTTATTTCAAGGTATATGTCCCAACAAATCCTCGTGGTGCAGAGTCATTGCCACCAGGGATAGTAGTTTCTGAGTCAGATCTATATTTGCGAAGATTATGGGGTGAACCAAGTGAGGTGCGTTTTCTAAATTAGAAGTATTAGTTGGGGTTTTAATATGATCTCCGTCATTTTGAAAAAGAATATCCTTACCTTTGATAACCATGGTCAAAATGGGAGAAACCCTTAGTATAAATGTTTGACAAGCAGGGTAGACATAGATATATTATATCCAATAGTAAGCTAATTGTAAATTTAGGATGCAAAAAATTTACTTAAATAATAAGGTTTAATGTGCCAAAAAGGAACTGAATTGGGTGCACCATTAAATACAAGTTAGAAACTTCAATTTGAAATCTTGGAAGTCCGCTCACACATATTATAGTAATCTATAAAAGATTAATATGATAGTTGAGGTTATAGCATCCTTTATAAGCATTCAAATAAAAATTGTCTTCTGCATAGTATTCATTATATTTTATGTTCATCGTAGATGTTTGTTGAATATGTGATTTTTCTGAGTTTCAATTGGCTTACAATATTATGTTAAGATAGTATTGGAATTTTCTGCTCCTTCTTTAATCCTATTTGATGTCAACCGAAAAGTTTTATGTTATATATTTTTGCACCCTTTTGAGGTCTCTACATAGTGACCGTGTGCATGAAGAGTTGTTTTTTGAATCTAACTTTCCCATTTTGTACCTTCAGGATTTAAAGATCAAGCCGAAGTACTTGGTAACATTTACAGTAGGTTTAGACCAAAAGGACAACATTGATGCAGCTGTTAAAAAGGTATAAGGTCGTCATTTTTATCTCATGTATTATATAATACTGTTCTCTGCTGATAAGTTTTCCATATGGTAACAGTTTTCTCAGGATTTCCAAATTTTACTTTTCCACTATGATGGTCGGACAACTGAGTGGGATCAGTTTGAGTGGTCAAAGCGTGCTGTCCATGTCAGTGTTAAAAAACAAACTAAATGGTGAGGCTTTATGTTCTTCTGCAAGGTTTTCATTCCAAATTGAACTCGTACTTGCTACAGCACAATGATCAGATAAATCTTAAAAGGTTTCAAGCATACACTTGTGTTATAGTAGGATATTCGGGACTCTAGTATCTTAATTTCTTTCATCTGTTTTCCTTAGGTGTCTCTGTTAATTGGTTTGCCAATTTTTTTCTAACTGGTCATGCCTATTATGGTTTCATACTAACCTCTCCTTGTGTCCAGGTGGTATGCAAAGAGATTCTTGCACCCCGACATTGTGGCAGCATATGAATACATATTTATTTGGGATGAGGACCTAGGAGTTGAACATTTTAATGGTGACAGGCATGCTCTTTCCTCACTTTGCTATGTTCCTCTTATTTTTTCTTATTTTACTATTTGCATCGTCAATTTTCTATATCATGTCATGGGGTGCCATTTTGATCTCCTAGTTATTTCAGGTATATTAAACTAGTGAAGAAACATGGACTTGAAATCTCCCAACCTGGTCTTGAACCCAATGAGGGATTGACGTGGCAAATGACAAAGAGACTAGGTGACAAGGAAGTCCACAAGTAGGATCTGTTCCATCAATTTTGACACATTACACCAGGATTATTGTTCAAGTTAACTAACTATATTGTTCTCATCTTGTTGTGTGTGGTTATATAGAGACACGGAAGAGAAGCCTGGTTGGTGCAAGGATCCACGTCTTCCACCTTGTGCAGCGTAAGTTTCATGTTTGCATCGTCCCTTTCTGTTTCATTGTGAAACAGTTCAATTTTGTATTATAAATACGTGATACCCTTACTAAGTAAGTTTCTTCCATTGAATCACTGATGATATGTAGCTCCGTCAGATATTTAACTTGTATTGTTGTTTATTCATTTAGGAAGAGATGTTTACCTACTTCTATAAGAACTTGTGGAAGCAGATCTTGTTCCCTGAACATACATTAGTTCTTTCAAACTATGTCCAGGAAGATGCTTGATGTTCTGTTTACCCATGGTTGTGGACATATAGATCCATGATTTTATGCATCTTCTTTTAGGGTTCTTGTGGTTGTGGATTTGTAGTTTGTAGTTCAACATATTAGGAATTTTGATGATTTACTGAGAAGCCTGGCTCCTTGTGGGAGAAAAGGATGATCAAACAAGATTTGAAGTTGTAATAAATGATTGTCCGATGTTCCTTGTCTTGTTAGAGTTATACATGCATACTTCTACATCTAAAGTCAACTTACATGTGTTCTTTTATTCAGATTTGTGGAAATTATGGCTCCCGTCTTTTCTAGAGAAGCTTGGCGATGTGTTTGGCACATGATTCAGGTACTTATTTTATTTACGGAACACTTATATGCATCATGTATTCACCAATCCATTAACATAACCTTTTTGATTTCCTTGATGTCCTTTGAACTTCATTCCCTTGACACATTTTAAATTGATAACCTTCCAGAACGATTTGGTGCATGGATGGGGGCTAGATTTTGCCCTCAGAAGATGTGTAGAGGTTGGTTATGTTCCCTGTTCATTTATTTACCATAAAAAGGACAATAGTAGATGTGGAGATTTTGTTTTATGTATTCTGGTGACTCTGCATATAGTATTTACTTAATCTTGTTGACCTCGGACTTTTGTGTTCTTTCCTTTTTCTGTTATAGCCTGCACATGAAAAAATCGGTGTGGTTGATTCCCAGTGGATTGTTCATCAAGTCATTCCCTCTCTGGGGAGTCAGGTCAGCCATCTTAATCTTTATGTCCTTATACACCGAACGGCTGTTAAAACCCCTTTTCAGGTTTTGTTCGTAGTGAAATGATTATGATGTCACATGGTGTTTATAATCACACTGTCTATTATTGCAGAACTTGCAACGTTTCATTACTGTCATCATTGTATATATTTTAGACTTCCCGTTATTTGCTTGAGAACCTGTATGCGTCATTAGTGGTCTATTTTCGAGAGTAGCCAGTAGTTGAAGAAATAATGACAACAATAAGTAAAGATGACCAAAGCACTTGATATTAGCATCGTTGATCACATCACTTTATCTTGTTAGCAACTTGAAAACAATAGGTAAAGATGCTCAAATGATGGTGATGGTTATCACTTATGCCACTGAGGCATTATAGACGGGCCTTTCTTACATTCACCAAATTAATACCAAAATTTGATTAATGAATTGTGATTTTTGCTAATAATTTGCCTATGATCTGCCATAATCAGGGTGAAGCAGAGAACGGTAAAGCTCCATGGGAAAATGTATGTACTACATTCTCACTGGTTTATATTGTTCTGGTAGTTGATATTGTGGAATAATGCAGTTGTCAAGACTCGTTTTACAATGACTCGATATGTTCTTGCAGTTCCAAGATTACTTACTGAAAATATCAATATAAACTTTTCTAGTGAACATGCTGTATAATTATGATCTTAGTCAGATCGGATGGTATAATCAGAAGTTATTTTCTGTACAGGTGAGAGAGAGGTGCAGACACGAATGGGGGCTGTTTCAGGACCGCCTTGCCAGTGCAGATAAGAATTACTTTGCCCAGCATGCAAGAAACTAATTATTCCACTCTTCAGCCCAATCTTGTATATTTGCTGCTGCTTTTCTACTTCTTAGACTTCTTGTTCTATGAGGCGTTTCTTGTTGCCCTATTCTTTTATCAGATTCTTGTTCTTTATCAGGGTACCGAGGTAGATTATTTGTAGCGATAGACAATTAGACACTGAGGCTCTTCAGTTTGTGCATAATGCTGAAGGTTTGTTCGACAGAGATTGTACACTATGTCCCTGATTTGTAGTTCAGTGATCTGCTTTGTAGTAAAAGACTCCACCTAAGTTTTTCCTAGCAAATGGCTTAGCATGTGGCCTTGTAGGCAACAATGTACTCGGTACTCGGTGTGTTTTTATTGAGACGAAATGACAATGGTCACGGTGCATAGGCCCCTTACACGATGCTTATAAAGTCTTATGTACATATTACTCAGTTGAAGTGTGCATATTAATCAAGGTCGAGCATAAACTTTTGGCTTCTACATGATACATATTAAGTCTGTTGTACATATTACTCGGGTCTATGTGCGTATCAATCAAGGCCGAGCATAAACTTTTGGCTTGTGCACGACTATATATGCCCATATTTGGAGCTCCTAAGAGTTTGGACTTAAATTTCCCCCAAAACAACACTGCAATTGTTTCTGTTCCAGGGCTAATTTACAGAGCTGAATCTTTCATAAGTTAAACATTGACAATAAAGAAGTAGTTGAGGCATGTCCCGAAAGAAAAATGGAAAACCGACAATTTAATTACACACCAAGCTAGAAAGACAACGTTAACGAAAGCAACGAAAATAAGATGTCACCTAGTCCTTAGATTTGTCTCTACCACCAAGAAGAAACTAAAATACAAGATGTTAAAACTACCATGAACACATTGCATTCCTTACTAAGCTGTCCAGCAAGAGCTAGCAAATAAAATCCGACCTTTCCAACCTTGCAAAACCCAGTTACCGTCTTCATTGAACTCAAAATCCTTGTGATATCCTTCTGCTATCATGGCCTTCAACTTGTTAAGAGTCTTTGGACTTAGAGGAAGAAGCTTCAACCCCGCTCGAGTATTCCGGGTCTGCCAGCTTTTGAATGTCTCGGGCCTTTCGACTCTTTCTGCACCCTCACAGCTCATGACATTCACCACTTCACGCCCGTAGAACTCCTCCTCAAAGTACGACCGGAGAGGATGCTCCCGTGGAATAGTTGCATCAAGGGCATCAAACAGTGCTGAGTAGTAGAAAAATGCCTCCCTGAATCGATTTACAAAGAAAGGGACATGGTGGGATCCATTTACAACTGAATGTACAAATATGTCAGGTTTAATCTTCCTGATGAACTTCAGGACACGATCCCTTGGGCTATCTTCTACCACTGTTTCATCAAGTAGGTATCTAAACCGAAACATGCAGTTCACAGCGAGTACCTCAGTCCTCGAAAGTTTGAGGTCTTCAATGCTTATTTGATCCCAATTCTTTGTTGCTATCACTTGATACTCAAAAGGAACATTGAAACGTTCACAATATTTTGCTAATCGTTGGCCGGTCTCTTCAACTAGTGAAGTAGGGCGAAAACCAGCCTGTGGTATATCAATTCCAGTAATCCGTAGTTTAGGCGGACCTCCTTTTCTTTTTGACAGTTGTTGAATGAGCATAGGCCACTGGAAACCATAAGAGATACCAAAATCTACAATATGCAGGGTTGAAGCTTCCTCTGCTATCTGAAAAATCATTTCATTGGCAAAGAAAATGGCAAGTTTTCTATATGGGCACGCTGAAAATTGAACCTCATGTGCTTTCAACTTCTCAAGAGCTGAGATTCTCTTAGAAGATAAAGTACCATATATCTCTGATCCAGTCCCAGCCAGGCGTGCTTCGATACCAATAGCAAATGCCTTTGCCATCCTTTGGCATGCATCACCAGTAGAAGAAGCATGCTTTTTAATCAGTTCTAGTTTTTCATTAGCAGATGCACGATCATTAGAAGCAATAGCCCTCACACAGCTTGCAAGAAGAGTCCGCAGATCCACAGCATCTTTTTTAGCCCCTCGCTTCTTACTCCGAGTCTTTTTACCAGTAGATTCATCAATTCCTTTTGCCAATCTATTATTAACTGGAGCGGATGCTGATCCAACTTTGACGTCATAGAGCAACACTTTATCAAACAATTCAGATAATTCCTCTTCTTTATCATAGACTGCCGACTGCTTTCTGCTCCTTGGTTCGTCTAGTTCATCATCTTGACAATGGAGATGCTTCCTTCCCCTACTAGATACAGACAGGTGATTATTCCCAACCTTCTCCAAACCGACCGGAGATTCCCCATTTCTTTTTGGAGGCAACGAGTACTTATAAGTATCAGTGATCAATTGATTGCCAGTAGGAAGGAACTTCATAGCTTCTTCCATCCCCTTTTGGAACTGTAACATAGCATCACTATCTGTAAACATGCTAGAAATTAGATTGTTAGTCTGAAAAGAAGGATTGTTCCCATTTATGTCATTGCTAAAACTGCTCCCTGTATTCGCCAACAGCTTTGAACTGGTGTCAGAATGACTGTTCCCACTTCTTTCATTGCTAGAACTGCTCACTGTATTAGCCAACAGCTTTGAACTGGTGCCAGATAATCCAGCAGTGCCATTTGATCGGCGGTCAAGATGATTATCCATATCAGAACCGCTAGATGTACTTTTTTCACTTGTTCTTCCAGAGGATTGTGCAGGACTTTCAATATCACTAACATATGTTTGATGCTGAAGAAGCGAAGGTGGATAGTTCTGACCAATGACATCATAGAATGATTTCTCAGCAGCTTGGAGAGTCAGAGGATCACAGAGAACACTAGTTCTTTCTTCGGTATTATCTTCCAAGAGAACCTGATTAATGTATTTGAGCATAGGATCAGTGGGCTCATGCTCATCAGCCGAGCTATCATCTTCAAAGAGAACCTGATTGATGTATTTGAACACAGGTGCGGCGGGCTCATGCTCGCTGCAAGAGCTATGCCCAGGGCTTTCATAATTATTTATGATGTCCGGACTCAAGGGACTCTGCTCACCATTTGAAACAAATGCATTGTTCACAAAGCCCTGGTTAATATAACTGTTCCCACAATTGGAAGCATATCCAGTGTTCATGTAATCGAGATCAAACGGACACTCCTGGAAACTAGAGGCATATCCATTCATTCCACTGATTGAAGACTGCAGAGGGGCAAGAAATGGTGTCCCATAGTTGAGCCTGAACCCAGTATAAGAATCTGTGAAGTTATTGAAAAGAGAGTCCATGACAGGCTATGCGAATCTGAAAAAGGTACACCTTTAGCACCTGCAAATTTGATATAGAAAATCAATTCATATGAGCATCTTTATTATCAAAAGGCTGTACCTAGATGAATGACATGATTTAAGAGATTGAGATCCTTCATTCACATCTCTTAAATTGTTTCGACAAGTAAATTGAAGTGGAAGATATAAACTCCATCTATCTATTCTCAATAAATTTCAACCTGTTAAAATCTTCATCAAACGTCTTATCATGAACTCTTAAATCTTACCAACATCAATATATTCAACTCGATTCACCTCGTCAAAGATTTAACTTTACCTTCAGTATGGTTGATCTGAATCCAATCTGTTAAACACCACTATTGCAAGAATCTCACAACAGGAATTGCAGAAGAAAAAGACCTCTTTGTTTTCGATATATTAAATGATAGCAAAAGTGCCTAATTACATCAGACCTTACCCTTAAATACTAAATTAACCCACTACTACTGCCACTAATCCACTACTGACCCACTACTAATTTAGGCATAATCTAGAAATGTTGAAATTCTCTTCACTACTGCTGTATTAAACAACGATTTAGCCGTTATCGGAATCGTATCACAGTCCCACCATTAAAGAGATTTCCAAATAAAGTATTCAGTGGATCCAAATGATGGTGAGACTCACAAACACATAGCTTACACACAATAGACTAATTACAATCAACACAAATACAAAATACACAAACAATAATCAATTTATACTAACACCTAATTCAAAACAACAGCTACATCACAACTCATAACTAGCCCCCCTCTAATTATTCCCTTACTTCACATAATTTTGCAATCAACTCTGGCATTCAACTTGAACTATGTTTAAGCATGCCTAATTAGTAATTACTTTCAACATCAACATATTCTTCGATACCTTTGAAGAGGCTCCCGCCTCACCTGATAAGGGGGCAGGGTGATAATACAGAAATTGTTATCAGCTGACCCAAAAGTGAAGTGCAAACACCAAACACTACCTACTTCGGCAAGAAAAGTAGGTAGTGTAATAAGTACTTTTGATTCTTTTTTTTTCCACTATATGCAAGAGACAGAGAATATAAAATCTTCGACTCCAGTAAATGAAAATTACCAAGTACTTTAACTACCCAGATTAAGAAAAGTCGATATGACTTACTGAAGTTAGTTTCTTGATCCAAAAAAAACGCACTCAACTCTTCCTTCAACTATTAGCATGCAAAATCGAGGCAGAGAGATTCAGGAGACTGAATCTTTGAAAGGTTGTGAAGAGATATAACACAAATATATATATATAAAAATAGATATACACACCTGTGAGTGTGAGTGATGAGAAATGGTGGAAATAAGAGGCTGTCATGTGGGCATGTGGCCATGCTCCAAAAGAAGAGACTTTCAAGTATTCAAAGGTTTCTTGAAAATATATACAACTACAAACAAACTGCACTCTGCAATGCAACCATCAATTTTTTATTATGGTTAGTACTACTTTCACTATTATTTTATTCATGTGCATCATATTCTTAACATAGTTTAATCTCTTTCCCATCTGTAACATACCACAATTTATAAATCGAGAGATATGACTTAGTAGTAATTTTAGTCGAAAATGAGCAAAATTTAACTTGGTCGTAAAATATCCAAACCATCTCTGAACGAGCTCGTTCTTACTCCCCTAGATGCTTTGTGGTACTAGAGATTGTTGATGAAAAATAAGCAAAATCTAATTTTTCGAACAATGAGTTTCTTTTTACGGCCACAATGGGATGAACCGAAACATGAGGTCGTAAAACATCCGAACGTTCTGAGAACGGTATGATCCTAAAGATTGCTTCTTCATTTTTGTCAAACAATATCATACGGAAAGTAAATCCTATACTATTGGAAAGGGGAAAATTTACACTACAAAAGGGACAGAGACATCGGTTTTATTAGGATGTCTTGCAAGACTCGAACCCAGTACCTCCCATTGAGAAGATTGGATCGATAATTATTAGGCAAAGGGTTAAATGATGCTAAAGATTATTGGTGGAAAAGATCAAAATGAAATAGATAGGACCAATGATACACATAATCACAACCGGTCAACTACCACCTACCTATGCCATTTGGTCTTCGAGGCTTGCACTAACATTTCACGGATCTGATCTGTATTTTTAGTGGTCCTCAATTCTTGGTTACTGAAAGATTTTTCATTTTGGGAAACCTATCAGATCAAGTACGCCAACCCAAATGAATTATTTCTTAATTTTATTAAGTATTGAGTTAAGCATTATTTTTGGGATTATTACATTATGTTATCTTAATGTCCCCCCACACTTGAAAGACTAATGTGATTATACTCAAGAAGATGCACATACATATATTCTTTTCCAAAGTTAACTCCTGAAGCTCTAAAGTTAAGCAAGATTGTTCTAGAGCATAAAGATAATTATTACTTCAGGTGTAAGCCTATGTAATAGCACTTATAGGAGTACACCACGGTTTCGCGATGTGATTTTAGGTTTCTTTTTTATACTTAATTGACTCAGTACTATGTCCGTGGTATATAGATATCGGAATTTCTGATTGTAACATTATTATTAGGCTACCATTTTTTTTTTTTTTGTAAATTAGCGATGAGGTGAGTTTCGAACCCAGGACCTTCTGGTCACTAGCAAGAGCCTTTTCCACTAGGCTATTCGATTGACTCAATTATTAGGCTACCTTTTAATACTTGATTAACTCAATACTACGTAAGATTAGGTAACATTTTTTATACTTGATTGACTCAATACTAATTATTACTTGTATAGTTGTATGTAACATTAAGTTACCTTTTTTAATACTTGGTTGACTGGATTTGCATTTTTGTCATTGTTCTTTATATCTAGCTCATACGTTATAAGAAAATTATGTCCTTTTATTTTGAACATTATTTATACAAAAATATACTCAAATATTTTATAAGATAAAATGTGTAAGTCAGAAATAACTTTAAGCCTTCAAATAATGAAGATACTTCTATAATTAATTTTAATACATTTACAACTTAGGTAGATATTTAGTTTTTTTTTCTCTAGAGACAAAAATAAATAGATAAAGGGTGAGAAAGTAGTAGTGAGATTTGATTGGATGGTAGGCTTTGATTATAGCATTTGGATGGAAGGATGTGTTTTCATTATTCTTTGTGGAAGCAAGCTAAGACTTCAACTATTGAGAGTTGTTTTTTGGTGCATTACAAATTTACAATTGTTGGTTCTGCAATAATTGATACAAAGAATGTCATAAACAATTGACTTCTGCAATAATAGGAACAAAGGTGACCATGTACTTTTCCATATGAAGAAGTAAAATTGCCACGTTGTACTTTACCTTTGACTTTTTGTCTTTAAGTACAACTTCCAAATTATTATTGCTATATATATATATGTAGCTTCCATTATGAATTTTATGAGTTTGTAATGCATTAAATCCATAGACTTCTAGCTTTTGATTGCTCAAGATATTGTGAAATCATTAATTGGTGTAGAGCTACTGGCATAGTTCCAATGATCACGAGTTTCACTATAAGAGTGTGCTTCTCTATAAGTGTGTGGGTTCGATCCACGACAAGTGCATGAGTAACTCTGCATTTATTAATTGGTGTAGAAGATTTTCAAAATGATGAAACCGTTATCTTAACGGTCCCCACATGTTATGTGAACGAAAATATAAGGTTGTGTGTATTAACAATCTACCTCTTTACTAGTTGAACTATGTCCAAAACGGTAGAGAAGATTTTCAAGAATATATATAGATAGACATTGTTCTAGCCTTATCATATAATCAATTGAAAGGAAATCTTAACATCAAAATGAACATAATTTACAATGATCTCACTATAACAATTGAACTATACAACAAAGGTTGCCAGCCAACCCAACAAGAAATCACAAAAAGCATATATATGAATGCCAATCTACTCTACAAATCTCTTATTTTATAGACAATATACAAGAGCAAACCTTCTCCACCCAGCAATGAAGTTGCTGTTGGAGCTCGAGCCACAACTTTTTACCAGTACACTCCACCCCACCCCCTTCCCAACCGGGCAACCCGCCCACCCGCCCGCCCCTTAATAAATTCTATACAATGGTAGTAAAGAACAGAACAGAATACAGGACTTTCTTAACTCTTCTTACGCACCTAACCAAGACGCCGCTCATTAGAAAATGAGATTGAGGAATTTCGACAAATTTGTGATTCAGAAAAGGCAAGCTTACGACTGCTGTTTCAGCTACAGCTTCGCTTGTTGTTTGGACCAATACGCGTGTGCCAACAGGACTCCATCCTGAAGTTCTTGCGGAACAGGCTCTCCTCGTCTTTGCTGAGGGCAATTCTTACTGTGTGAACAAGCGTTTTCCACTTGTCCTGCACAAAATTGAATAACAGGTTCGCAAACTTCACCATCTTGCTTTTCCTTCCCAAATAGAAGGTGGTAAATAAGATTCATCACCTACAAGTCCACATATGTTCTATACTTGGCATTATTGAAAGCACGCAGCTTGACGTCGGGCCATCTGTGAAACGACAAACTTGATGAGCAAGATTGCATTCGCCAATACTTAAGCATGTAACTAAAGTCTTCACGTGTAGAATATTTAGACTCGGCATGGATATGATTTCACATCACTCGATATTTTCCAGAGAAATACGCGACCATTCTCACAGACAGTCTCACCTTCCTGTACCAAGCTTTTCGACAATGCTTCAACCTCAAAAACAGTGAAAGGTCTCCGAGTCCTATAAGTTGTGCAGACTCGGATCTTTTTTTTGTGACTATACTCAGTGAAGCACGCTCAACTGCAGAAGAAACTTTAATACCCATGCTCTTTCCCGACTGAGTTATGCCATGAGAACACACAAATCCCCTCTATGATAATTCAAAGGGAAAATATTATTTATAATGATAACAAATGAATAATGTACATAAACAAGGCTTACTTTATGACAAATTCTTCGTTTCATGCGTTCCCAATGCAAATTACACAACCAAAGTCCTTCCTTCAAATATTGTCGATTTAGTTGTGACTTCTTTCTTGGAAGCCCACAATCTTCAAAAATTCCAAATATCTCCCAATTTCGGAAGTATAATATCCATGATCATATTCATATTTACAACTAAAGTAAATCCTAAGAAGGTTGACCTTGTACTTCATCACCCATGATTTCCAATTCTTAGTATCCTCCAAGATTGACAAGTTGATGCTCAACTCTTCTATTATGATTTCCAATTCTTAGTATCACAGAAACATAATTGTCCATCCTTAACTATGCGCCTCATCATTCTATTATGACTAACTCGTTCTCGAGTTGAACCACATGATATATTAGCTTGATTGATCTTGATATGAGGATGAGGCAGACAACGGAATTTTTCCCTTTCAATGTCGAATGCTACCACCATTTTATAGCATTCACGCCATATCTGATCGTCCCCTATCCAGTACATCAAGTCTCCCACACCATGAACTTTAAATAACGTACCAAGTAATTGAAATTCGATAATAAAAATCTTAAATGTGATGGATCGAGCAGTAAATCTAAAATAGTAGCCAAACTTTTCTAGTTCCTCTTGCGGGCACATCCTTGCCTCCAAGTTTTCCAGTTCATCGTCCCCATGCCCGCATATTGATTTAACCGCGGTAAAATGTACCCCGCGGGCACATCCTTGCCTCCAACCTTGTAAAAAAGGGCATTCGTGTGAGAGGCACTAATGGCGACGAAGCTAACAGTTTTTGAATTGTTTCCAAGATTTGCTTCTTAAACTTTTCCAGTTCCTCTTGCATCTGTTTAGCCATACACTGTTCCTGAGTTGCAGACACCTCTACAGGAGTTGCGGGCTCTTTAGGCCTCTCAGTTTGGCGGAGTGACGCTCGAGGAGTTGCAGGGACACTTTTCGGGAATGTTTCGGACTGGTTGAGTCTCTCCACGCTGATTTCATAATCGGGGTCATAGTTTCCCTCGTACTCCTCATCCTCATCCTCGTTGTAGTAATGGCCTTCTTGGGATATATGACCCGCATGTTGCGAAGGGAACTGAGCCATGTGTATGGCTAAACTTTCCTGGACCCGCCTAGCAATTTCGGCTGGGAAAACGCGAGGCTGCGTGCCCGATCCACTGACCCCTTTTCCCTTAAGAGGTGGATCGGCAGGAGGAATTGTTGCCGAGTTCATTTGGTGGTCATTAGCTGCCATATCTTTTCATTGCGAACCCACAGACAGCCTTACCTAATGATTCCCTACAATCTGCGACATGGGCCCTTGTGTTGTGTGGGCCTGAGATTGGAGAATCAACTATCTGTTCGAGGCTAGGTGATATGTGAACTAGCCTCGTTGATATGGTCCGCTTCGGATATCCTATAAAACTCTTTCCGGATCCTCTTGAAGCCAGATCTCCTCGCTAGTAATATCAACGACGTGAAAGTTTGGCGGAGACCGAGCACAAACACTCCGATACTTAAGTCAGTATGGGATCTTAAGGGAGAGTCAAATATCAAGTCATAAGAGTATTTAGTATTCGGATTAGGATTATCACCTCAAATGGTTGTGGTACAGAAGTACAGTACTATTTATAGAGTACTGGAGAGAGAGAGAGAAATGGTATTTTTATCTCTAGGATATAGACACTTGTCATGATCCTAACGGATGAATGTAATGAGAGAGAATCTGTCCCCTATTATGGGCTGGTTCGTACATGCCAGTTGGGTCTGATTGAACCAGATGTTGGGTCACTTATAAATATCAGATCTCATCACTTAGTCTTGTAGATGAGAATATTACTCCCTCCGTCCCTAAAAAATTGTCACATTTTGACTTTTGGTGGTCAACAAAACACGATTTAAAACATAAATATCTATTATTCTACATGCGACAAAATTATAAAAAGTTAATATTTCAACAATATATATTAAGACGAATCTAACAAGGTATCACAAGACTATATTATTTCTTATCATTTAATGGGAATTCATGATCAAATTTTGTAATGTTTGACTAACAAAAGTCAAAATGTGACAATCTTTTAGGGACGGAGGGAGTATTTAATTTGATTATTGAACCAAACAAATAAGCAATTACCTTATTATCCCAGCAATGACTTGACTTAGAGGTTTATACATACATTATATTTGCTCGATGCATTTATATATTCCAACTAGTTCTAGTATCTAACTATATATTAATGAACTTGAATCATTTATAGATGTCATAGGGCAAAAAAGTCAAACAAGCCTCATCGTGTAGGAAGGTCAAGCAATCTATCTTGCAATTAACTTCCGATCATGAACTCAACCAAAAGGTATATGTTCCGGTTTAATGATAACAAGTTAATATCGTGTTTTAATTTATTTTTATCGAGTGCATGTACGGGATCGAGCCGAGTTATTATATTTCTTTAATCTTTTTATATATTGCAGCTCCGACGATGTTGCTAGTGTTGACGTGAATTCTGCGAAAGAGCTCCTCGGCTTCGGTCATCGCTATTTGGATGTCCGGTAACAGTCCCGGACAAATGAATCCCAAACTATTAAGTTTTATTTATGAGTTAATCGAATAGCCTAGTGAAAAAGGCTCTTGCCAGTGACCAGAAGGTTTTGGGTTCGATATTCATCGTTAATTAAAAAAAAAAAGAGTTTCATTTCTCTTTTTCAATTTTAATTGATGTTAATTAACTAAGGACCGCCAAATGTTTATAGAACAAAGGAAGAGTATGATAAGGGACATGTTGAAAACGCATTGAATGTTCCTTACATGTTTATCACTGAACAAGGTAATTTCGATCCCATAATCTTTATATCTATTTTACGTAATAAGCTGCCTAACAAGGCTACAATATATTCTACGTGCGTATAATTTTGGAGTGCGTATAATTTTGGAGAAATATGTAGGAAGAGTGAAGAATCCTGAATTTTTGACACAAATCTCTTCAGTTTGCCAAAAAGATGATCATCTTATTGTGGTACGTGATTAAATATTTTCATATTTTATAAATATATAGTCTATGTCCTTCTTGATAGAGCGCGTCAGAACATGTTACCCCGTTAGTGCGACGGTTTCACAATTTTACCACATGTTGATCATAATAATTATTACTACATATGTTTTTATTTAGGCTTGCAACAGTGGGGGCAGAGCACTCAAAGCTTGTGTTGATCTTCTCAATGAAGTGAGTCAAATAAATATTCACAAATTTCATGCAATTCAATTTCAATTAAATTGTGAGGCATGATTATTGTTTTAAAAATTGACTCAATCTTAAAATGTAGGGATTTAATAATGTGACAAACATGAAAGGGGGTTACTCTGCATGGTTGGACAATGAATTCAAAGGAGACCCAAAATCAGCCGAAGAGTTCAAAACTGCTTGCAAATTTCGCCCTTAATTCATTATAATATGCATAAATTTGTGACAAAAACTCATGTTTTATGTAATAATTTCTTGTTGAATACTTGTTTGTATGTCCCTAGCTATGGTGTAGTTGGGGGACAATGGGATATCTAATCCTTTACACCACCTTGTGTAATACTCTCATTTTTGTCCGATGTTTTTCTTCGGAGTAAAGGAGATTGAAAGCTCGATTCACTTTGACAGCCTTGAATGCGAAAGGCTTGCTTGCAGTTTTTCGAACTGAATAGTACTCGAGTTAATTTCAATTTTTTTATATCTCGGTTCGACTAATACCCATATAGTAATTGATGTGAGAATATTCTCATAATTGCCCACAAACAAGAACTAGTAATTCAGGGGAGTCAAGTCATATTATTCTTTGTTTTCCTTCAATTAAAAGTTTAACTTTTTTTTCTTTACAATATGTTTGTTGTTTTGAAGGCCTACTAATAGAATTCTACTTCGCCTACTTTAACATCACTTTTATTTCAATTAGTGTGTTTGTGTCATCTAATGTTTAAAATATGGTGGAGTTTTTTGTGGAAGTAACACAAAGATAAATATGTCTTAAATACCATTTAGTTGGGAGTGTAAATATAATTGGTGATATCTAATATAAAGAAATAACGTAATGTGATGTGACATGAAATATTTAATTTAAAATATTAGCTGTCGTGGACAATTTTACAATTCCATCCAAACACAATCGTGCATCCAATTCAATTCCTATCAGAATTCAATTCTTCATGTTAAAATTAAAAATCAAAGCCCAACTCGTTAAACCCATCGAATCAGGAGTCAAACTTCAATTCGAGTTTTCCGAGTCCTTTTAGGTGTTAACACTCCTACAGCCTTATCACTTATCAGCACCATCGAATAAACAATCGCATACATAAAAGTCATAGAGAGTAGGACAAGGTGATTTTAATTTAATTTAATACTCCCCCTACCCCCATCCAAAATCGTACTTACAATTGGATCTATTCTGCATCATAATTGCCCCATTCAATTCTAGATTATTACCAAAAGATGAGTAATTTGAAAGAGAGAAAATCGAACAAGTCGAATTCGCAATTGCAGCAGAATGAACACGTGGCACCCTTCAGATTAGAGAAATTATTCGACCCGGATTCTTCATGGGACAAGGTTTCACCTTCTTTTATTTCTGTAATTTATTATTTTCACTTGTTTATTTTGTTTTTGGGGGACTTATTTGACATGAATTACTTTGATTGAAATCAAAATTATCGTGTTAGTAGTCAAATATGTTAAATTCTAGATTTATTTGATTTGATTTGTATATATCTAGATTTATTTGATTTGTGTATAGATGTTGTCATAATGTTTAACTCTATTTAGTAAATCTGATTAGTAGATCTTAATTAGAATTAATTGTTCTTTAATGATTTCTTTTTATAATTAGCGATGATATGAGTTTAAACCCAGGACTTGGTTACTAGAAGAGACTTTTTCCACTAGGCTATTCGATTAACTCGTTTTTAGTGAAATTTTTTAGTGGTGGGGTAAAGAAAATAAAATTGTATTGGGTTCGTTAAGTATTGGTTAATTGTAGTTGAGGAAGACATAAATTAAGTAGAGATAGGATTTGGGGCTAAGTTGATTGTGCATTCAATGAGGGACGAAGTATACGGGGTTTGATGGTCAAGAGAACTGATTATTGTAAGTTATTATTGCACGGGATGTGAACATAGATTAGACATGGATTGTTTCTATCAGTTCATTGTTTCGTAGTTTATCTTTTAGTAGCGCGTTGGAGGTGATTGTGACCGGCAACTATTAGATGATTTTTAATTGAGAAGAAACTTGATGCTAGATAAGACATCTGAGAAGGCTAATTCTGTAAGACGTGGATTATGTTTTGTTCTGAACTGTTATGCTGTTAGTTCCACTTTGTTTCAATTATTGTGAGACTTCAAATAGTATAATGTAAGTAATCTACACCAAGATCATGTTATGTGGTAGAATAAAGTTTGAATCTCAGAATTGTTCATGTCTAATAGAAAAGAAAAGGGAATTACCATTTAATTTTTTCTTACAGGATCAATTATGTGATGTGTTGCATTGGATTCGACAAGCGTTGGCCCTCCTTTGTGGCCCATTATGGGGTGCCATTCCCTTGGTTGGTGGCGTCTGGTTAATGTTGTAAGTATTTTGACTACATATTTTATTATTCGGTCCGATTTAAATTAATAAACAGTATTCTTACTTCTGAACATCCATTCTTTGTACCGTATCTTATGTTATCTTCTCATGCTTGAAATACAAAATCGTTCAAGAATCCTGTATAAGATGGTCGTTGTTAAAGTGAAGTAGCTGATTTCTGAAATTTTGCTCTTCCTCATTCGTATAATTAATTCAATCATCTTTGATTGTTGGACAAATTGCCAAACAACTACTAGTATTTATTGAAGCAATATATTTGATCAATTTCCCTGTCGATTTTATGTTGGCTGAAGTCATAAGTTAGGTTAATCAATGACCATGATCTTTCCTGTCAGGTTCTTAGTACTATCCTCTGGAATAATATACGGATATTATGCAATGATATTGAAGATTGATGAAGAAGATTATGGTGGTCATGGAGCTCTACTCCAGGAGGGCCTTTTTGCTTCTGTATCACTCTTTCTGGTAAGCAAATATAAGAGCTCCTTGTTCTCTACAAGTCTGTTTAGCTTTTGGACAGCAGTAGAATTTATTTGTTAACGACAATGCCCCCTTGTCTGTCTTTCAGCTTGCGTGGATATTGGTATACAGTTTGGCGCACTTCTGAAAAACTAGGATGTTAACGAGGTAGTTGATATATCTATCTTAGTGTACGAAAATCAGTTTCTTGTACCCTCAAAATGTCGAGGAATTTACACTTTTTTGAACTTCAGTTTTCAGTTGAAATTGTATTGCCATGTGCACAAAGTTAGTTTGGAATGCCCTGGCATTCTTTCTATTGATGAAACATTATTTTTTGTTAGCAACTTCACTAAATTTCCTAATTTTGGAGAACTGTTATTTTACGCTGTGTCATCTTGGAGAACTCTAATGGAAACGCTTCATCACATGTAAATCGAATATTTATTCACATAATACTCAAGCCGGTTAGGCTTGAATCACATAGCTATAAACTAATGAACATTTGTAAATATTAATTGGCATTCCATCTTAAACTCATTTGAGATCATGACACATGCTTTTTCTTTTTTTTTTGTTCGACTAAACATTTAAAATAAACGATACGTGGTACAACATTAGGAAATTTCTTTCACTTTAGTGCTTGTTTTGCCGGAGTGGTTCTGGATTTTCAATTAGAAACAGTTTAGAGTGTTGATTGAGAGTACGTTACAAATGTATTTTTCAATGAGTTAACAATGGAAATTTCACGAAAATCCCGATATATCACTTCTTCTTATTCAATTGTTAAGACATTGTTTATGTAATAATTGATCCTCGTAGGCGATAAGTACTTGAATAAATAACCTCTTTGATTAATTTAATTATTAAATAAAGTTTCATATTAAATTTTCGGAACATTTCTGACAAAATAAACAGAAGGGAAGGAATTTTCGAATTATTCACGTACGTGAAAGAGAATGTAAAGAACTATTCAAAATTACAAAAAATGCGTCTGCCGGGAGTCGAACCCGGGTCTATTGCTTGGAAGGCAATTATCCTAACCGTTGGACTACAGACGCGTGCTTGTTGTTTCCATATCTATATGATACCCATTCTCATTGGGTATTCGAGCACATCCTTTCACTTCAATTTGTAGCATAAAATCTCAACGTTTTGGGCACACATGATAAATTATGCGTATTTTTACTAAGATTTCAATAAATAGTTTAAATTTTGAAGTTAAACAAAGTGTATTCTCTTATAAATGGATAAAAATAGCCAAGTAGGGAGAGATTATTTATTACCGTTTGTGTGACATTTCATGTTGAACTACTCTAAGATAATTATTCGTGTTTACTTTCCATTTCCAAAATTAACTTTAAAAACAAACAAAACACGTGTCGAAATCATAAACGAATGTAACATATAATGTCGTAAAAAGTATAACAAAGTATTCGGACTCATAACGACTACCCATGATTCAAACTACTATTTTCTTCTCTTGAACCACCCACGTATACTTCTCCTTCACTAATTGGACACCATCTCTAATCAACTTCCCAAAATATAGGAGTAAATATTCGTTCATTTCATCCCAAATTTTACCAACTGTTTTCCCTCTCTGTTTTTCTTCTCAACCTGCAATTCTCATCATCCAATGATAAACTATCCCACTCCAGACATAATCACAACCTCATTATTCAGACAATCATACAATTTTCGATCTTGTTTCCAATTGTTGATGTTTGACCATTGACCATCCTGTTTTATGTGATGGGAAGGTCAGGGGGTAATTATTCCTCTGCACCTGAGGTTGAGATCAATGTTCAACCTCGCCCCGGAAACCGGCCTCCTCCTCCTAGGAAGCCATTTCAGCCATTCAAGAAATGGCTACCTTGGTTGGTGCCCACCATATTTATTGTTAATGTTGCCATGTTCGTTTATTCTATGTACCTTAATGATTGTCCAAGAAACTCAACTGATTGTGTTGGTGTATCAACTTTGGGACAATTTGCCTTCCAGAGTTTCCAAGAGAACCCTCTGCTCGGCCCCTCTGCTGCCACGTAAGTTTTTCGACCCCCATGATGAGTTAATTGCATAGATGGAAAATAAATTATTACAGTTAGTCAACGAGGCATATCCCGGTTTTCATTTTTCATGCCAATTAGGGGAGGAGAGGGGGGGGGGGGATTGTTGAGACTTGAGAGGTTATGTTATATGGGATAACTGCTAAGATGGAACTACCTAACTAGTATGTGCAAGTTTCACTTTCGTCAATCTAAATGTAAGGTTTGGACGAAAATGTGCAGTTTAGTCCATTTTTTACAGTGACGTTGAATTTTGACGATTTTCAGGCTGCAAAGGATGGGGGCTTTAGTGGTGAGAAGGGTGGTGGAGAACCATGAAGTATGGAGGATATTCTCATGCATGTGGTTGCATGCTGGAGTGTTCCATCTTCTTGCAAATATGATAAGTCTAGCATGCGTTGGAATCCGTCTTGAAGAAGAGTTCGGATGGAGTATGTTCGACTAACAATAACCCCCTTCTTTAATTAATTTAATGTGAAATAATACTATTAATATGATTGTGAGTTTCGACTAAATAAACAACTATTTGATTTGCAGTTCGAATTGGGTTGTTGTATTTTGTATCTGGTGTGGGAGGAAGTTTGATGTCTGCTTTGTTCGCGAAGGACACAATATCGGTTGGTGCTTCAGGTGCATTGTTTGGTATATTAGGAGGAATGCTTTCTGAACTCATCATAAACTGGTCTATCTACGAAGATAAGGTAATTAAGTACTAATAAGTACTACTGAATTCGAAATTGCTTCTTAAAAGGTATCGGATACAATCTACTTGAAAAAGTCAGATTATTGGTTAGAAACCGAGAAATTGATATAAGAACTGGTCTTAAAAATATCTGATTCAAGAGCCTAATTCATTGGCGACGCTACTAGTAACATTTGTGTCATTAGAACGATACAATAACTTGTTAAAAGATGTGTTGAATTTTGCAGATTTCTTCATTGATGACTCTAGTATTGATAATTGCCCTGAATCTGGCTGTTGGAATTCTTCCTCATGTCGATAACTTTGCACATCTTGGAGGATTCGGGGCTGGATTTTTGATCGGTTTCGTGGTCTTGGTTCGACCCCAATTCGGCTATCTTAGCCAAAAGAATAGTCCTCCTGGATATTATCCTACCCCCTCTGTAAAATCCAAGTACAAGGTGTATCAATATGTACTTCTCACCATCTCCCTCTTGCTTCTCATTATAGGGTAAAACATACTAATCCACTCATTCCAATAATTTTTTAGTTACTTGTACATTAATTTTGGAGAAATTGGTTCAACTTATTGGTTGTTTTTCCATTTAATGTTTGCAGATTCATCCTTGGATTCGTCTTTGTTCTTAGCGATGTCAATGGAAACGACTATTGCTCGTGGTGTCATTACTTGAAATGTTTTCCCACTCCCTTCTGGAGTTGTGTCGAGGCAAGTTGCAACGTAAGTACAATAATCCTCACACTGGCTCACGTATATGTTTTATATGTTTGAACATCGTACATTGACGTGTTACGTTATATATAATTATCATAATGTCAGACTGTTTAATTTTTTGCAGTCGTCTCAATTGGGAAACGAAGTGAATATGACATGCATACCAACTAACAAGACAGGTTTCTACACATTACAAAATCCGGACAATACAATAGAGCTTCAAAGACTCTGTTCTCAACTTTGTTCTTGAAGATGCAATTAAATGAGTTATATGTGTTTAGTCCATAATATGTTCTGATACACAACTTATTACGAAATTTAGATGACCAAATCGCACTTACTACTTTTTACGACTAAATTTCAACTTTTAAAACTATTGAGGACTAGAAAATAATTTGATTTTACCCATACCGAGATGAAATTAACATTCAAATCTTAGTTGAACAAAAAGAAACATGCCAATATATAGTACATTATTATAAGTCCAAAAGCTTAGTTTTGAATTCTTTAATCATCACTTTCTAAAAGGAAAAGATTAAAGAACAAGCTCGAGGAAAATTCTATTTGAGCATGGGATCTAACAAGATGATGACACTTTCGAGCATTGGTTGATTATTCCAAACGACACTATCATAAGTTGCTTAAATTTGAAGACAATTTCTGTCAAGTTTTGATTAGCTCATGAAAATTCATCCATGTGTTATTACGTTCTTTTGTGCATACAATCACCTACATAAAAACTCTCATTCAAACTCGATCATCTGTTGAACTTTATGTGATATTGTTTATCTATTTTATCTTGTATGACGGTATCTTTTAAGTTCATGGTACATGTTATTACTTTTAAAATTACATTATCGCTAAAAGCTAATTATGTATCATGACCTTGACCATATCTTGAGAATATATTTGTAATTTAACCTTGAGGAAAACTTAAGGGTGAATGAATGTTGACGTGATAGCGACCTTACCATGAGTGATTTCTAATAAAGGGAACATGTGATCTTTTGTTACTTTTGCTACTTTGGGTTACAGCTTCAATCGTACTTTTTTCTTACTAACAATAAATAAATATTAGCTCCATTTTTTTAATATTCGTTTTAGTTATCACTTTATGCATATATATCTAATTAATCAATAATCAATAATTATATTTGTGTATTAAAATTCTAGATTGAATACATTAAATAAGGGCTTAAGAGTAAAGGGTCAAATTATATTGATTTGAGGAAATTATATTTTAGTCTAACATAATTACAAGAATACTAACACAAGTTTGTTGTATATTTTTCAAATATTACAGTATCTTTTTCGAAAGAATATAGTCAAATGTGTAATAATAACCACTTTTGAAAACTATACTACAATACTTGTATAAGTTGCGGAAACTGGTCTTCAATAATTTATCTATTTGAGACTATATATAAAACATTTTATCTCACTATTTAAGACCAAATATTCAATTATTTCGTCGTAATATTTTGGCATGAAGTTGACGGTGAAGCAAAAAGGGAATCATAAATGCTCTATGTTTGGTTGGTATTTAATTAGGTAGATTGAACAATACAATTGTCCCTCCCTTTGGTGTGTTATGTTGACTAGATAGTGTAAACAAGCAACACCATTAGTCAACTTCATGGGTCACGACATGTGTAATCAATTAATAAGATAATTGAATTTCATGTTAAACGTTACATCGATCATTAGTAGAAATTAATGTGAAACAAAAGTAAAAATTCGAAGCCAAAACAGTCGAGGTTAGGAGGCACATGGAGAGTACGAAAGATAAGGATAATTGAGTTGATGTATGAGTGGAATGAAAGCTAGCTAGCAAATGTGTTTGTGGGGGCATCCATGCATCACAATCAAGCTTTCTCCCCCTCCCCTTCATCAGTTCAAAATGTCAAGTTTTTTCACCCTCGCTCTCACATGGTGGAGGCACCCCTCCTCTGGAGTCTGCCCTAGCAAATGTTATGTAGGGAACTCCCAAACAAAAAAAAAGCTAAACGATGGGTTGAATCCTCGTCTTATCATATATTCCCTCCGTCTCTAAATGATTGGTACATTTTGACTTTACATGGTAAAACTTTAATAGCTTTGATCAATAATTCTCATTAATCAATAAGAAATAATACAGTCATATGATATATCTTGTTAGATTCGTCTCAATATATATTTTTGAACTTTCAACTTTTTATAATTTTTTCACATGTAAAATAGGAGATATTTATGTTTGAAATCGTGTTTTGTTGACCATGAAAAGTAAAAATGTATTAATCATTTAGGGACGGATGGAGTACTTCATATAATATTTGGTTGAAGGCTCGGATCATGCCACCTCAAACATATGATAGCATCGATTGAATATCTTTAGCAAAAATGTTCGATTTCTTACTTCTGAAACACTACCAAAATCAAATTTTTTTGCAAAACGACTATCAAAATCGAAGATTTTTGTCAAAATAATTATTAAAACCGAACATTTTTGTCAAAAAAGTAAGGACCGAAAAGTCTAACTATTTTTACTAGGAAAAAAATCTAAAAGAAATTGAAAAAAAACAAAAAAAAGAATCCAAAAGGAACCTGGAAAAATTAATTGCAGGGACTACAGTGCACCAAAAAAATTATACAAGACTATAGTGTATCCAATTAGTGTTTTAACATTGATTTAATTCTAAAAACTTCAATTTTGGCCCAAAGTTATAACTTTTCGTTTATTTATAACTGTTGGGGACTAAGTTGCACCAAATGCATCAATTACAGGGACTAAACCTGCAAACAGACCATTAAGTAAGACCAACGCGCAACTTGCACACAATTACGAGGACCAGTCTGACAATTATCTAGGCTACAATTTTTATGTTTTACATTTTTTTTTGAAACAATAAATCTTTTTCGATTAGACGTTAAATGAATACTTATAAGATGGCATAATCTAAAATGTGAACTGCACATAACTGGACACAAAAAACTGAAGAGGAGCCGGACTTTTTTAGTTAGTATAAGTCACATAACTTTCGGTTAATTAGTTGATCATCAATTACATGGATTGAAACTTGTCAACATGTACAAACAAGTAGAACATCATACTCCGAATAAATTAACTTCTTGGTGGAAGTTGCATTGTTATTGGCATAATTCTACCTAAAAAACAATTAACAACAAGAATAAATTACTCCATATATTATATACTACCTCCATCCCTAAATGATTGTCACATTTGACTTTTGGTGGTCAATAAAGCACGATTTAAAACATAAATATCTCTTATTTTACATGCGAAAAAATTATAATAAGTTGATATTTCAAAAATATATATTGAGACGAATCTAACGAGGTCCCACAAGACCATATTATTTCTTATCGTTCAATGAGAATTCATGATCAAATTTTATTGTAATTGACCACAAAAGTCAAAATGTGACAATCTTTTAGGGACGGAGGGAGTATTATATATATATATGCATGAAAGTCTAAATTATATGCGTACACTACGTACTGCGTGAACAAACAAAAATTCACGAGGATGATATGATAATAATATGACGATCACAATCTTAGTGGTATATTATTATATTTTTATTCTAATAATTTAATCGCTTTAATATTTTAATGTTGTTGTTACTATAAAACAATTGATGTTTAAACCTGTGCTTCATGTATATATGTGTGATATGATCACGGAATATTGGCATTTTCGCATGAACCAAAGTAACCACCTTCGCATGATCAATCTTAGATACATGATATTATAATAAATTATTTATTGATATATATTTTAATTAAAGTAGATTATTGCAATATATATTTAATTAATTCATGATAAATTATTTATTGATATATTCGTATCCATCAAAGTATTGCATGATATGTTCGAGAACGGGTATACCCGGCTTTTCCCATTTTTATTCCAAATTTTCCATGACTGAGACGGTTCATTAATAATACTATTCATTAATCAACATATATATACAATTATTTTCAATTAAAAAATAGTACCCATTACTAAAATATATCATTCTAACATGGTACAACTATACACCAATATAGTTTGTGTACCTAAATCTGTTAAACAAGTTGGTACAAATTATTTAAAACGGAAAAATAAGCTTGCATGATTGACATTAATGAATGTCTTTTAACATAAGGGTACGTATTACCTAAAATGTACCAAAAGAGGAAGAAAATATAATTTAAATGGGTACAATAATATACAATTTTTATAAATAATAAATCATTAACAAATAAAAAGCTTAATGCATCTTAACTTTCCACGATATATTCGAACAAAAGCACATACACACTACCCGATCAATGTTCGTTTGAGTAAAGTTCGTTATGACATTTATTAGTGTTCTTCATTATTGTCAATTTTAGGGATGTTTTGTATTTGATGTGGCGCTCTTATTGGATTGAGAGAATCGAGATCCGAAGGGCTTCCGGCGTGAAATTTTTGGTTTCTTTATCCACCCAGTAAGATAACGGTTCGGGAGCGGGTAAAAAAAATTAACTGGCATCCGATAAGTTATCCGGTAATAAAGTATCCAATAACATATTCGATGTTAATTTTTCGATGTTATATTATTGATTTTGAACATTTTTTAAAGGTTTTTTTTTCCTATTATACATGTTTTCTATCGGATATACTTGGAACCGGCCATGACCGGTATTCCCCCGTTAAGTTAATGGGACGTTACCGGTCCAAAAAATATCCGATATGGTTAACGGTCCGGACCGGGTAGGACCGGTAACCTGTCGATCCGATTCCAGGAAGAGTGGATACCCGGACCGATAACAACACTAGTTTCATGTAGAGAAACAGTCCAAGAATTACAATACTGTTATTAATACTCCTTCCGTTTCTTTTTATTTGATTGTTTGGGGAAAAAGTACTTTATTAAGAGAGTGTAAAAATGTGTATTGGAATTGTAAAAAGGTACATTGAAATTGTAAAAAGGTGCATTGGGATTGTAAAAAGTGCATTGAAATTGTAAACAATCAAATAAAAAGAAACATAGAAAAAATGCTCAAACAATCAAATAAAAAGAAACGGAGGGAGTATATATTATCACAATGAATAACTATTACAGAGAACGAATATTGAATGTGAAATCAAAGGTCTGTCTTTCCTTAAATCAAGTAGTTACTCCTATATCTCTTACAATATACTTTTGCCAGTTTAATTGCATAAAATTAATTCTAACGGAAAAGTTATTTATTTAACTTGAATGAATTATTAATAAATACGGAGTAACTTTTATGAGAAAGATGAAATATTTTCTTAATTAGTTTTCATATATTACCAAAATTTCACCGACACAAATGCTTGGAAACTACGTACAAGAAATATTATTAGAGTAGGGCTGCCTTTCAGTAGTCTGGCTGAAATGAATAGTTACATTCGGTTGGTGGGAAAACAAAAAGGGTAAATGGCTGCTGACATCACTAACGTTTACAAAAAATGCCAGTTCGATCACTCTCGTTTCAGACCCATTAAGTATGATCACTAACGTTGTAATAGTCACCCAAATTGGTCATTCCGTCCTTTTTTTCACCAAAATCGTTTTTTTTAGAAGGGTATTTTGGTCATTTCATCTTTTAATTACCCAAAACCCCTAAAATGTAACATAATGACCCACAACTTATATTCTTTAAACATTTCGCCCCACCCTCTTCCCCATTAAAACACGTACACCTTACAAAAAAATCACTTTCTACCACTTTTTCCCTCCATCACAAAACCTTTTCAATTCCTTCAACCTTTCAGTTCCTTTGAAGCCATCTTATTCAAAAAAATCTCTTATTTCGACATGGTGAATCATCGAGACCTTTGGACTTTGCGACCACCAGGAAAACTTGATGAGGAAATCGCCGATATATATGGTAATTCTAACATTTTCGACTTTTGAGTTCCTTCCTAGTGTTAATAAGTGTTTTTTTGGTAGTAATGGTAAAATGCATGCACTAAAATTTGGTAGTAATGGGTTTTGTTTTGGATTATACATAATCGTTACTTTCGATATTTATGTAATAGGTTGATAAAGTTTAGATTTTGGTGTTTTATGACATAAAAATTCGAACTTTGTTAGTTTGGAACTACAATTTTGAAGTAATTCGAACTTAGGTTCTTTATTGAGAAGGTTGAATTGATATTGTTGAATTATTTAGAATTGCATCTTTGCTCATGTTGTTTGTTTCACTTGTTTCGTCAGATGCAATTGACAAAGACAATGAATTTTTCACCATTCGTGTGCACTATGGGGGCACATTTAGACTGACGCCGTTGCGGGTTTATGATGGCAGTATGAGGTGTCTTGATGTAGTGTCGATCGACTTCTTCAATAAGGACGACATGGACTACATTGCTGTAAGCTGTGGGTATAAGGTTTCTCAACATGTGTTGTATCTGTACAGAATTCCAGGGAGTGACTTGGATAATGGATTAAGGCCCCTGATTTCCGATGCTCATATAGTTGAATTTCTTAGGCATGCAAGTGAATGGAAGTTTATTGACATGTTCTTTGATGATGAGCCATTGTTAAATATTGTAAAGATATGTTGGACAACTCCTTCTACAGTTGTTTTGAGAGAGATTGATGATGAAGTAAGTGATGGTGATGGGGTTGCTGATGATGAATTTATTTATGGTGATGGATGTACTGATGATGGAGTTGCTGATGATGAAGTTATTACTAGTGATGGAGTTGTTGGTGATGAAGAGGGCCTTGCTGGTGAGCCAGGCCTAGTTGAAAAGGGCCATGATGATGAGCCAAGCCTAGTTGGACAGTCCAATAAGGATGAAGCAGCCTACAATGATCAGCCCATTAATGATATTTGGGAAGATCTTATTGAGGAGGGCACAAATTTAGAAGAAGCCTTACTTGATGAGTTGCATAAAAAAGTAGCAGACAAAAAAGGGAAGGGGGTAAAGCAAACACATTGTAGGAAAAGGGTTAGATTCACACAAGGAACAAGTGTGAAACAATGTAATGGTGACATTGAGGTTGAGGATCAAGCAGAAACACAGGGTCAATTGCCTGAATTGGATGAAAATGGGAACTTCATATATACACAAATTGATGAAGATGTTGTATTTGGGATGAATCAAGATGGATTTGACTACAATGAATTAGAGGCAGAAATAGTTACTGAAAGAGAGATTAGGAATCCATTCGAATCTTGTAACATACCAGATGAGGTTGAAGTGGAAGTTGAAGGTGGTCCTATTGATGATGATGACATTGAAACTGAGGTAGAAAACGTTACGGAGCCTGCAAGGAGGCAGCAGAAACCCCAAGCATCCGGATCTAAAAAGAAAAGGCAGCCAGGCACCTATGCTAGATATGAAAAAGAAGCTAGGGAAAGAGCATCTCAAGGATTTATTGATTCGGAAGGTGATTCGGACTCCGTGGATAGCATATTAGATGATAATGAGGTGAACTCTGATATGGAAAGTCTACCATCTGACTCTGATGAAGAATCGACGAGTGTGAAGAATGTATGGTTTAATGAAAAAGACATGAGGAATCCAAAACTCAAAATAGGACTAATCTTCTCAAGCAAAAAACAAGCAACGAATGCAATGGTTTGGTATGCAGTTAAGAATAGGAAGGCTATACGTTGCTATGTGAATGATAGCATACGACTTAAATACAAGTGCACAAATCCTTGTAAATGGTCTATTTGGATTTCAAAGTCGAGGCATCTTGGCCCAAATGATTTCAAGATCAAGACAATGAGTGTCAATCACAAAAATTGCCCTCAATCTAGGACAAAACTTGCAAATAGTACCTTTTTTGCTGTCGCTATGGAAGATCTTTTCCGTATGTGGCCTGATGTGAAGATGCCAACATTGCAGGTACCTACTAATCGATATACAGTTTATTTGGAAACATTATACCTTAGTTGTTGTCAAGTGTATTACATAGTAATTTACTAGACATTTGTAAACCCCTTCCTTTGATCTAACTTGCTGCAATCTAGCTTCTTTTGGTCATTAACCTTGCAGAAACTAGTTATTTAGTAAGGTGGTACCTACTTTTGATGAATTTTGTTTTGTAACACTTCTAGTCGAAACTTCATGTTGAACACTTTTGATGAATTTTGTATTGTAACACTTGAATTTTGCATATAACTTATAGTAAACGGTTTGTTTAGGCTTCCATAATTTCAATGTCTACCTCCATGTAAATTTAACTGAGAGAAACATCCTGATGCACTCTAGAAAGATAGGTGAATATTTGTTTCACTTGCATGCTACTCCTTATCAAGATCATTGGCTGGTTATCCTTATCAAGATCACTTACAGAACCATCGACATGTGTGTTAAACCACGTGGAACAGATCGCAGCAAGTTAAATCAATGTGTGTTACATAGTAATTCGATTTGTTATTGATTGTATAGGTGGCTATTGACAAAAAGTATGGGATCAAGGTGAGTGGCAACACTGCAAGGAGGATTAAAGAGAAGGCTTTGAGAAAAATTGAAGGGGACCATGTTAGGCAGTTCAATCAAGTGTGGGATTATAGCCACGAGTTGCGAATATCACATCCCGGTAGCACAGTTTTAATAGAGTATGAGGAGACCAGTGGCATGTTTGAAGCTAACAGATTTCAGAGGATTTACATATGCTTGAAATCACTAGTTGATGGATTTATGATGGGGTGTAGAAAACTTATTGGCTTAGATGGGTGCCACACGAAGGGGATGTACAAGCAACAAATATTGACGGCAGTAGCTGTAGACCCGAACAATGGATGGTGGCCTATCGCTTGGGCAGTCGTAGAACAAGAAAATAAGGATACTTGGAGCTGGTTCATTGGGTTTCTAATGCAAGACTTGAAGATTGTACCCAACATGAACATGACATTCATATCCGATAAGCAAAAGGTGATATATTGTCAATTCACATTTCAATTAATTAATTTCATTATGCCAACATCTAATTTCTAACATCATACTATGTGTAGGGTCTGGAATCTGCTTTGTATGAGCTTCTCCCATTCTGTCGACACAGAACATGTGTACAACATTTGTACAAAAATTTCAAATTGGCCAATAAAGGAGGAGACTTGAGGGATAAACTGTGGGAGTGTGCAAGGGCTTCAAACGAGCAGTGGTTTGATTCGGCATTGGAGAAGCTCAAAGACATTGATCAAGATGCTTATGACTGGCTTGCGATACATGCCCCAGAGAAGAGCAGATGGTGTAAGGCATTCTTTCCTCTAACCATCAAGTCTGACATGTTGTGTAATAACATGTCCGAGAGTTTTAATGCTTTTATCTTACAAGCTAGGGATAAACCTATAATAACAATGTTAGAAATGATTAGAAAAAAGTGCATGGAAAGAATAAGGGATAGGAGAGTAGCAATGGAAAGGAAGACAGGCCCTATATGCCCTAGAATTATGAAAATTATAGATGAAAGGATGATTTTTAGCGAGGGTTCAACATGTACATGGAATGGTGGCGATTGTTATGAAGTAGTGTATCGAGGCCACCAATTTGCTGTCAACATAGCTCGTAAGGAATGTACTTGTAGGTTGTGGCAACTATCCGGAATACCATGTGTGCATTCAATTCCATGTATACTAGATAGTAACAAATTGCCACAAGATTTGGTTGATGACTGTTACAGTAGAGCTAGGTTTATACAAACCTATCAAAATGTTTTGTATCCTACAAATGGACAACCTTTCTGGGTGAAAACAAATGGAATGCAACTTCAGCCTCCTTTGTGTGTTAAGCTCGCTGGCCGACCTAAAAAAGCTCGGAGAAGAGCAATGGATGAGATTAAGCAAAGGGCAGGAAAATATGTAGTCCCAAAGTATGGCAGTCAGAGGTGCGGCATATGCGGGAAGGAAAGTCATAATAGGCGTAGTTGTCCACAAAACCCCAACGATGGAGGAGGCAGGCCTGAGAAGGTAATGTGTTTCATGTCCTTAAAACTGAGTTCATTATTTTTGTTACTAATGGTTGACATCTGCAGGGACAATCATCGGGAGGAGGCAACAAAAGTGGAAAGAGTCGTGGCCGTGGGCGTCGAAGTGGACAGGGACGAGGTGAAGGCAGTACTAGCGCCACTCCAACAACAGAAACACAATCCCAACCTACTCCTAGGAGATACAGTGGACCACAAGCAAAAAGGGATCAAGCGTTGAAGAGGTTGGATGAACTTTTGAAGAACTTCAATGACGATGGCATTACCAATCCCCCTCGCAAATAGCTTGCATAACTAGCTACATTAAGTGTTTGTAATTGGAGATATTTTGGAGTGTTAAATATGTATATTTTGGGGTTTATTTTTGAAACAATTGGAGGTAGAAAACAATTGGCCATTGAAACCTTTGTTTAATGTTAAATGTTTCGGAAATTTCGGAAATTACAATGTTGTTGCTTCATTCTAATGATTTCTTTCTCATTCAATTCATATTCTCATTGAATTCATATTCTTATTCAAATTACAGTGATTTAAACACATACAATTACTCAAAGGATGTCAACTTCATTACTCACTCCCATGGTAACTTCATTGTAAACACATACAATTCAATATACACAATTACATCCATATTACACCAACCCAATTCATTCTATAGTACTTACTACACTAACCAAAGGAAAAAAATTAATCCAAATACAAAGACTCTCCCACAGAGACATTTCTTCAAACACCTTGCATTCAGCTTGTCATTCAACACTTCTTCTTTCAACTTTTTAATAAGTTGTTGTTCATTTTCAAACAAACACCTTGCAAGATGTTAAATTGAGGCACTTACTCGGTTGCTTGGGCAACAAAATTATAGAGATGTAAAATTAGAGAGAAGAAATAAATATGGAAGGAAAAGTTGTTGCACTCTAATTTTTGTTTTGTTTGGTAAGGTGTACGTGTTTTAATGGGGAAGAGGGTGGGGCGAAATGTTTAAAGAATATAAGTTGTGGGTCATTATGTTACATTTTAGGGGTTTTGGGTAATTAAAAGATGAAATGACCAAAATACCCTTCTAAAAAAACGATTTTGGTGAAAAAAAGGACGGAATGACCAATTTGGGTGACTATTGCAACGTTAGTGATCATACTTAATGGGTCTGAAACGAGAGTGATCGAACTGGCATTTTTTGTAAACGTTAGTGATGTCAGCAGCCATTTATCCAAACAAAAATGCACCCTCATTAAAAATCATCATACTTCATAGTCCCTATATCTCAAATTGTTTAACCACTTCTTATTTAAAGAACTACGATTTGAAGTTTTTGACTATATATGAATTATAGTTAGTTGAAAATATAAATAATATAGTCATGTGAGATCTTGTTAGATTCGTTTTAATGTATATTTTCAGAATATCAATTTTTTATAACTTTTAAGCTTATAAAATTATAGATGTTTACGTTTTAAGCCGTGTCTTGGTAACGATAAAAACTCAAATGGAACAAATAATTTGAGGTGAAGAAAGTAGAGTATAACTTTTCCGAAATATCAACTTATTATATCAGTTTATCAAATTTATGAGATACTTTTAGATTTTTCGTAAAATTAGTTTCTTTATTTATACTCCTCAAATCAGCCATCTTTATATTTTTAGCATTAAATTGAAGATAAATTTAAATTATTCAAAAGTTGAAGATAAACTCAAATTATTTCAATATGAATGATGAAAAAAATAACATTTAAAATAAATGAATAATTAATATTTAACTAGATGTTAGTGCACAGTTTAGTCTGTGTGAATTTGTTTATTATTTTTATAATGTATGTTTTTAGTTTATTTTTCACATGAATATATGATGTTAAATATTTTTCAGATTTCAAAAGCACATTTGACGATAAAAATATACAGCCTTATTATTTAATGCAACTCATCTTAAGTCTAGCATAACTAATATATTAGTGTAGGAAAATGAAAGATTTTTGCAAAATTATTTAATAAAAGATGAAAATAAAAATTTTTAATAATATTGATAGGTAGTTATTGTGCAAAATATTCAGTTACATAATATTAATTTAAGATCTTTTTGAAGTTCCTAATATCTTGGAGATCATGGGGCTTTATTTCTAACTTCTAATCTATCCCTTCATGTATTATATATAGGGTAGATTTGAAAAAGGAAAATGAAAATAATAACTTTTGAAATAAATTTATATTTTAAAGCTCCAATATTAAAAAGTTAATAATTAATACAACTTTATTTGAAGAAAATGAGGATGAAAATAATATAAATTTGAAATGAGATGACAAAAGTTTATCTAATAAAGGAGAATGGAAAATTTGGAGCGAATCTCAATTTTGATGTTTATTATAAAAACTTCTAAACTTTTAATATCGACCAGGTTAAATTACAAATGCTAAAAAAGCTTTGATTTGTTTAAAGTATTAAAGATATGAATATGTTTAAAGTATCTTGTATGGATGTTATACTCAACTTAATGTAGGGTTAATTTGATGAGTCACCTCACAAATTCACTGATAGAGAAATAAGTTAGTATGATGAAATAAAGCGGAAACATCAAACATGGGAACATTATTCATCAACTAGTATTTTGGGCACAACGATGTTTGTGCATTCTAATAATAATCATTAAATAAAAAGTTTAAAATTAATAATTATAAAGGACAATCGTTAATGATTTATCACGTAAAAGTATTTGTTCAAATTTATATTTAAACTAATTTGTATAAAAGTCATTTTTAACTAATTTTTATAGATATAAATGTTCCTACAATCAAGGGAATTAAAGAACATGGGGCTTCATTACAAAAATAACTAATTCCCCCCTTCCCCAATTATATATAGTGTAGATATCACGTCGATTATACAATTTATAACAAAAAGCATCAAATAATTCACGATGTCATTTTAGATTGTTACACAAATTGTCGGCTGTGCTACGTATACATGTACAGTATGTTTGTTTTAAATTAATACAACTTTATTTGAAATAAATTTATATTTTAAAGCTCCAATATTAAAAAGTTAATAATTAATACAACTTTATTTGAAGAAAATGAGGATGAAAATAATATAAATTTGAAATGAGATGACAAAAGTTTATCTAATAAAGGAGAATGGAAAATTTGGAGCGAATCTCAATTTTGATGTTTATTATAAAAACTTCTAAACTTTTAATATCGACCAGGTTAAATTACAAATGCTAAAAAAGCTTTGATTTGTTTAAAGTATTAAAGATATGAATATGTTTAAAGTATCTTGTATGGATGTTATACTCAACTTAATGTAGGGTTAATTTGATGAGTCACCTCACAAATTCACTGATAGAGAAATAAGTTAGTATGATGAAATAAAGCGGAAACATCAAACATGGGAACATTATTCATCAACTAGTATTTTGGGCACAACGATGTTTGTGCATTCTAATAATAATCATTAAATAAAAAGTTTAAAATTAATAATTATAAAGGACAATCGTTAATGATTTATCACGTAAAAGTATTTGTTCAAATTTATATTTAAACTAATTTGTATAAAAGTCATTTTTAACTAATTTTTATAGATATAAATGTTCCTACAATCAAGGGAATTAAAGAACATGGGGCTTCATTACAAAAATAACTAATTCCCCCCTTCCCCAATTATATATAGTGTAGATATCACGTCGATTATACAATTTATAACAAAAAGCATCAAATAATTCACGATGTCATTTTAGATTGTTACACAAATTGTCGGCTGTGCTACGTATACATGTACAGTATGTTTGTTTTAAATTAATTTTCTTCAGCACTATAAGGCTCATATTATTAGTTCATTTAAAATAAAATTATGATGGGGTAATAATACAATACTTTTATATACAATAATACTTCCTCTCAAATCACTAGATTATCATTTCAAATTAGTGAAAAATCAAGGAATTTATCGTTTCAGATAATTTTTATAGAGGTAATTGCTAAAATGGTTTCAAAAAATAAGTGCACGCAAGTTGTAGTTAAGTGGTTGTAAATGTAGGTCTGCATAAATGATTGCTGGAATTGGTTGAAAATGTGCATTTTAGTTCCTGATAGTGATCGAATATGTACAGTTTATTACTCTCTCGCTCTCTCTTAGTCAAACAAGGGACTGTATATTGCACCTTTTACTCTAATATCAAGGATCATTAGAGCATCCTCTACATTAATATGAAGTTAAAATGTAATTTAGATATACATATTATGTGGGATCATTTTAGTATTTTTTTCTATTTTGTATGTCAATAATTGAGATCTATCACCAATGTAAATTAGATATACATATAGTTGCTTTACAATTAAGGGTAAAGGACAAAAATGCTAATGTGTGTATGATATTATAATAGGCTGGTAGGATTGGTTTAGGTTAAAAGGAATATTAAGAGTAAAAAACATAGAAGAGTGAATAGTGATGAGTGTGAAGCATAAATAAAAAGATGATTATGTGTAGGGGTGTGGCTCGAGATTAATGTGAAATGGTGGACAAAGTGTACCCTACCCTCGTTAATGGGTTTAACCCGTTCTCACCACGGTGCATGCCAGCATGACCCGTTAATTGCGGACATTTTACCAGGTCCCACTCTACAACACCCCATGGCCGAATTCATTTCAAAAAACTAAAAAGTTTATAAAAATTGTAGAGTTTCAAACTATTCACTATTTGATTATACATATTTTGAAATGTCCCGTTTGATCATATATGTTTAAAAAGGTGATCCATCAGGCCACTCTGTCGATTATGCTGTTAAGTAATCCGCCAACGGAGAGGTAAAATAGTCATTTCATATCAATTTGAGGAATTTAAATTGGACTAATGGCACATTCGGTCATACGTGTTTCATACCATTCTTGATTTGATCATACATGTTTCAGACAATATATGTTAATTATAAACATTAAATCTTGGTGTGATTTTGAATTGAATGAGAATGACGATGGTGGTTAAGACTTGAGGGGTCAATTAGATGAAGCCGATGCCGAAGTTAATGATGTTGGTTGAGTAGGGTAGGGACGACGATCAATGGGGTATGGATGACGATGATGGTTAATACTTGAGGATCAATTAAAGGAACAATGTTGTAGCCCAAGTTGATGTTGGTGCCACCATCGTCATCCCCACCCCACTTGTCAACTTGGGTTGTGACCTTGTTTCTCTGACTGACCCCTCCAGTCTTAACCACATCATTATTTTCACCCCATTCAAATCACATTAAGATTCGATTTATAATCAACATAATTCTTTTAGGTACGGTATTTTTTGAAACATGTATGATCAAATGAGTCGATTTTTGAAACATGTATAATCAAATGAGTCATACTGAAAGATGTATGATCAAATGGATAATGGTCCGAAATATGTATAACCGAATTTGCTATTAGTCCAATTTAAATTCCTCAAATTGATGTGAAATGACTCCTCCGTTAACGGATTACTTAACAGCGTAATCGACGGAGTGCCCTGATGGGTCACTTTTTTAAGCATGTATGATCAAACGGGACATTTCGAAATATATGTGATCAAACGGTCAATAATTTAAAACACATATGATCAAATATGTCATTAGTATAAAAATGTAACATAAAAGTTGTTTAAAATATTTAGATTCCCCAATACATGAGGTTCCAAAAAGATTTTGGGTATAAGATACGATGGGTCCAGTAGTAATTCGATTTGGTCTGGTTGCCGTTGATTACGATTCAACTTTTGTTTGACTCAAAGTAGCGATTATGGAGAGTTGGTTCAACCAATTCTTACATTTCCTTGTGAAGCAATCATGTCTCCACATGTATGTTGCTTCCCTTTGGCTTCTACTCCTACTGTCTTGTACTCTTCACTCTGCATAAAGTCTTCTCAAAATTCTTTTATATTTATCATCTTCTAATGTTTAAATTGAATAAATGTAAATATGGGACGTCGTAAGACCAAATGACACAAAAGATAGCCCATGTTTGTTATTGAGAATTTCATGTCTATTACACTAGTTTAATTTAGGCATTTCCTTAATTACTATCATTCATTGTAGATGTCAGAATTGGTCATTCCACATATTTTTTACTTAAAATCGAGTTTTCTGTTCATTTTTTTAGTTTTTCAAGTTGTCAAGGTCAATGAATTTTGTACTTGTAATGTAAAAGTGATTTTAAAATCAGAAAGAGATGAAGTGTTGATATCAAAAGTTGGAGTGAGAAAATCAGTAGCCTTTATCAGTTAAACACTATTTTATGTGTTCTAGTCGTTTGTGCAGTGGTGAATTTGATGGGAGTTGGATTGAGGAAGATGATGGGATTAAAGGAAGAATTTCTTTGTTTGTTTTAGTTTTTCGTTTTATTTTTGCAACACCATTCTTCAATAATTGACAAAAAAACTCCTATATAAACTATAAATATTTGTAAACATTGAAAATTGTATATTTACATTTTCAATAAATTTTTTGACTATTTTTTTCATGAAATTATCAACCAACTAATGAAATAGTTTCAAATAATTATACTTCTACTTTTTTAATATACTTTTTGATTACTCCATTTTTTATTTTTAATAAATTTAAAAGTAACTTCAATAAAAAATAAACATGATAAAGGAGATATTGTAACAAAGTTGGGATGGATTCTTTGAACCCCACAAGAACTCATATAGTCCCGTCAATGTAAGATGTTATTTGCAATGTTAATAATTCTTTTTTTTTTTATAATTGTATTAAAACAAACATTACATTCCAATGTTAATAAAATTAAGTTTACACATTACACCTAGAAAATACTAATTTTACACACTACACCCAAGAAAAAATCAAATATTCATCGGATGCCATAAAGATAGGAGCCCACGTAACGCTATCTCATTTGCGGTTACCAATTTCTTCATTTTCACATTTATTTTACACTATTACCCCTAAATTACCACCAAATTACATTATCTACCACTGATACCCCTAGAGCCCCTCCTCCATAAGTAGCCCTCTTCCCTCCATGATTTTCCCTCAATCTATCTCAAATCCCCCCCCCCCCCTCCCCCCTCTTTCTCTTACTGCATTCTTGTGTGTTTTTGGTTACTTGAGAAGAGAAAAATGGGTGGTGTAAATGTGGTATGGTTTGGTTTATTTGTTTGGGTATGGTCATTTATGGCAGAAGCAAGAATTCCAGGTGTATACAATGGTGGAGCTTGGCAGAGTGCTCATGCTACCTTCTATGGAGGCAGTGATGCTTCCGGCACGATGGGTACGCCTCTTTTTTAATTTTCTTACTTCACATTGTTGCTAGTTATCAAAATGACTTATTATATACTACTTATAATTATTACGTTTTTTGTAAAGTATTATGTTCGTAGTGGTCTAGTTACTTGATATATGTGTAATAAATCAAAATGACTTACTACATTACTTAAATTTGTTGTGTATTGTAAAGTTTGTGTTTGTAGTAATTCAATTTAACTATCAAAAGTAATACTAACTTAGTTGTTTAGTAAATAATTGCTTTTAAGATTTTTTTTTGTATTGATTTATATTCTATCCATCAATTTTTTTCGAAAAAATTTGTACTCATTGTCCAAACATAATTTTACCTCCATTTTTCTTTCATAATTGATTAAATGAAACCTTAAAAGTACACTAGGGCTATTTTCCTTTATGGAAAGTCTCTAGATTAAGTTGCATTGATGAAACAAATTGTTGGAGGGAAAATTTGAAATGTGATATTTTTTTTTTTAAAGTTTGTGAAAAAAATAGGAAAAATGGTAGTCCATATTTCAAACCATCACTTCAATTACTTAGATTCATCCTCGACTTGTTTTTTTTTTTTTTTGTAAATTAGCGATGAGATGAGTATCGAACCAGGACCTTTAGCTTTTCCACTAGGCTAATCGATTACCCTCGAGTTATTTATTACTCCCTCTGTTTTTTTTTACTGACAACAATCTACTTTATTAAAGACATAAAAGTGTTACTCTTCTACCCCTATTTAATTGTATTGATTCCCCCATAAATCTATTGTCTTGAAAGTTGAGAAATCAATAAAGCATACTACTTTATTAAGTATAAAATAGGAAGTATAATGAAAAAACAAATTGAAAATAGTAAACACTATCTTAAAAAAAACATAAAAATTCTAACCCAAACAATAGGTTAAAAAAAACAGACTATCTATCGAGGCATTTGGGCATGTTGATGCAGATCCGTCACATTTATTAACTACCTAATGCAATGTGGACATGAATTTTGACACAGGTGGCGCATGTGGTTATGGTAACCTATACAGCCAAGGGTATGGAGTAAACACTGCAGCATTGAGCACAGCACTATTCAACAATGGGCTAAGCTGTGGAGCTTGCTTTGAGCTCAAATGTGGAAGTGACCCTCAATGGTGCCATGGTGGTAGCCCCTCAATATTAATCACAGCAACCAATTTCTGCCCGCCAAATTTCGCTCAGGCGAGTGACAATGGCGGGTGGTGCAACCCGCCTCGTCCTCATTTCGACCTAGCCATGCCCATGTTCCTCAAGATTGCTGAATATAAAGCTGGAATAGTCCCTGTTAATTACCGCAGGTAAATATTTACTCTCATTTTTTTGGCCTTTAAGTTTGCCTACTTAATTGTCATGTTGTGTTCTGTTTGCTCTGTTTTTGTTTGGGGTGCTCTGTTTTGGTATTATGTTTGCCAAAAAAAAACAACTTGATTTGATTTTTAGATTTTTTCTTTCAATTAAATTGATTTTTTAGGCAGAGTATATTTAGTGCTAATGACAATGAAGTGCATCGAGAATATGTTTTGTTAAAATTATGTGTGTCAATTAAGTATTCCAAAATTTATTATAGTGGTTTTAAATACAAACTAAGTACAATTTTATGCATGTGAGATAGATATCTAAGCAATTGTCTCCATTATTACAAAGTTTGAGGTACATTTCTTTGGTATTCAATTATAATGTTCAAGTTCATATATTGTGTCAATCGAATATTCTAGTGAAAAATGCTTTTACTAGTGACCAGAAGATCCTAAGTTTGAAATTCACCTCTTCGCTAATAACAAAAAAAAAATAGTTTATATATTTGAGGTAAATGTACAATATTCTTTCCTTTTGTTTAACATCTTAATATATATGTAGATGGCCATAACTACAAAGTAAAAATAAAAGTAAGAATTATATTTTGTCACTCATTCATAAAAAGTCGAAAAACAATAATTTAATTTTGTTTGACAAAAATTTATTTAGATTTGAGATTTAGAAAGTGACAGTAACTGTTATCAAGGTTTTGGTTGGGGGACACTATAAGTACTAAAATAATGTTTCTCTTAAACACTAAATTATCATTTTATCTCCAATTAAATTCTTTTACTCTTATATTTTTAAATAGGAAAGCAAAATAGTAATTTCGCTCATAAAATTACTATTTCAATATGTGTAAAACAGAACAAGTTTGTGTTGTAGTGGTTGAAAAATAGTTTGGTGGTCCACGTTAATGAAAGCTACATTTCCATGTTCCATATATCAAAGCTTTTTAAGTGGACAAATAAGCTGTCATTACCACCTCCTGCTTCCAACATTCTTTCAGAGTATCTCTATGTAAAAATTCGATAATTTACATCTTAATATTCAACTAGTAATTTAATTAGCAACTTAATCCTCGTTTTCAGACAGTTAATTCGTTAGGTTGGAAGTACAGTTTGACTAGAGAAGACATACCACGTTAGATTCCATTACTCACCTCACCCTATTTCAGCCGTTAAATGATTGCCACGTGGATGATGTACTGACAACATTTACGTGGTTTACTGCCTCACTAGAGAATTGTCAAAGTGACAATCTGTTTTCAGTAGTACGTTTCCACCAGGTCCAAGGTACTGTTGGAACACAGTCTTCTATGTTCAGACACAACAACCAGCACTATTATCGAGTCGAGTGCGAGTCAATACTAAATAAATGAATTGAATAAATACTTTATCGAATTAAAGTGAAAGTAAGTTTTTAAATGTTTCGAGTACGAGTAAGTGTTTTTTATTCGAGTTCGACTTGGATGCAGGGTTCCATGTAGGAAGAAGGGGGGCATAAGATTCACAATCAATGGATTCCGGTACTTCAACTTGGTATTGATCACAAATGTTGCAGGGGCAGGTGACATAGTGAAGGTGAGTGTGAAAGGTACAAAGACTAATTGGATGTCAATGAGTAGGAACTGGGGGCAAAATTGGCAATCTAATGCTGTCTTGATTGGACAATCACTGTCCTTTAGAGTAACCGGTAGTGACAGACGAACTTCCACTTCTAGGAACATTGCTCCATCTCATTGGCAATTTGGTCAAACATTTGTTGGCAAGAATTTCAGAGTTTGATTTCACTTCCCCCCAAAAAAAATCAAAAAAAAATCATGGATGAATTTCCAATTTTACCCTTGGCGCCATTTTATGTGTCATATGGAAACTTTAGTAGTATTGTAATTGGTGTATGATGTTTTTGTGGGGTTTATTGGGTATTGTGAAAGTTGAGGTGACTTTTTGAGTGTTGGTTTAGGAGTGGGTGGTGTTTGTTTGTTTGTAATAGAAGGGGGGGGGAGTGTAGATGTACAACATGCTGAAGCGACTGCAAAAATGTGTAGCCCGCAGCTGTTTAAAGTATTAGTATAGAGTAATTATGGTGTATGCAAGTGTGCTAATGTAATGCCTTTAGCTAACACTTTGTTTCTTTAATTGTGTTGATGTTTTTGGACTTTTAGTATGTGATAATAGTTGACAAAGTTCACTAAGATGGAGAATAACCATTTGTGGTGAAGAATTGGGAGTTTATTATAATTGAGAACTTTGAATAATTTTCTTGGATTCATTTGACTTTCTTCTACTTTGTAACGAAGACTTGTAGTTATTATTCGTGAGTGTGATAAGTTATAGTTGACAAAGTTCGTTAAAAATAAAAAATTACTTAATGATACTGAACTGACGCAAATAATCTATAAATAATGTTAGTCAGATAAGTCATACTATACAAACCGTATGCATAGTAATTTCCTCCTAGCTAGTATTTGAATGAGATCCATAACTAATAGGCTATAATTAACATATAATTGGAAATTTGAAATTTAGATATTGAAACACAAATCACATAAATAATAATTACAAAATTGAAAATCCAATGGAGTAGGTTGAAAAGGCCCAGATGTCTTGACAACCCATTGTTCCGCACATATTCGGCCCATGTTTGGGTCCGAATAATTTACTGTTCGTGGTAATCAAACACATATAGTAGGCGACCAACAACCCGCCTATATCGATTTGCATCTGCCAGTAATCGGTTATTAAATCATTGCCTGGAACCATGGGAGTAACTGCAGGCTTACACCCAATCAAATTAACATCAGCTAGCAGCCTAGCATATCAAGAACATATTTACGTTGCTTCATAAACAACCCTGTGCAGATTGAATAAACTCAATGCCCAAGAAAATTATTAAGAGTTTATGGGATTCCACTCTAAAACTAATTGGTAATAGAGGAGTAGCTCAGGATCTTATATATTAACCTGGGAGGATAGCGACTTACGATGTAGGACGTGCATCTTAACAGTCCCCCTCACGTGTAACCCAATCATCGGTGGAATATTCATGACCGATGTTAATTGCCGGAACAACATCGGCGGTGTTACATGATAAGAATCTATGAGGTTCCACTTTAAAACCAATTGGCAATAGAGGGAGTAGCTCAAGATCTTATATATTGACCTGGGAGGACACCGAATTTCGATGTGGGTGTGCATCTTAACACTCCCCCTCATGTGTAATCCAATCGTCGACTGAATCTTCCTCGCCGATATTAATTGCCGGAACAACATCTGCGGGGTTACACGTACCTCATTAACTCGGGCCTGATTTGTCAAATCTAATTAGAGAACAAAAAATTAATGGATAGATATTTAGTTTATAAGGTATAAATTTGGCCTTTATTTAGAGAAAGAAGATAAGGACATAAATTTTGAATTTTTTTTTTAGGATTTTATTTATTAACAAGTTATAAAAAAGGCGTCATATAACTTCAACAGACTAACTTTTAAATTCTTTTTCATAATTTTTTGTCAATGTTGTTATGATGTATTAATATTTGTATTGAAAAATTATAACTTATATAATAATGTTAAAGGTAAGATATTAGTTTGCGAATTAATCACTCGCTAACAATAAAAACAAGAAAACAATAACTCAATAATTTTGAAGAAAAAGAATTAAAAATGACTAAATTATGTGACTTACATGTCATTTTCTTTTACCATATATCATAATCTTGAGTTTAAATGCAAATGCATTCAATGTTATTACTACAAACAAAAATGAACCATAAAGAATATAATTGAAATACTGAATACGAACGGGAAATGTAAATTTGAAGAATTTTTTTTTTGAATATGTAAATTTGAAGAATTTTTTTTTTGAATGTAAATATTATACATTATGTGTAATAAGAGTAGTAAATGTTTTTAAATATGAATGCTAAAATTTTTGGATGAGGTTGTTTTTTGGAAATAGTAGGAATTAAAATATTAAGTAGTGAGGGATATGTTCTTAAAATCTTTTTTTGATAAAAGAGTGTAAAACTATTATATATAGTATAGAATTATAGATGACAAAATTCATGTTAATTATGAGAATTAGATAATGAGAGTCATGAAAATAATAATATTTAAAAATATATTTAACTCTAAAAGTTACAAAAATAACAATATTTGTATGACATATACTGAATAATGGTTCTAACTTCCAAAATATTAATATTATTCTATGAATAATAAAGTTGTCAAGAAGTTATATATTTTCAAAATATTGTACAATATCAATGCATATTGAACACCTCAATTGATCTAATAAGTTAATATTTTTCGGTCGTTGTCTATAAGTAGATGTGTATATTAGATATCTCATTATAAGAAGAAAAGTTCAGAAATGTGAAAATAATTTAGATTTTGTTTGTGTAGTTTAAGTTAAATATATTTATTTTGATTAGTTCAATTATTAAATATAAAAAATATATAACTAAAACGCATAGTTAAAATATTTCAAACAATAATATTTTGATAATTTTTTTTGGAACTTTGACCTTACTAATATATATATGTTAAATATTTACGTGCGAAGCATGTAATCTAATACTAGTAGCTAAGAAAAGCCTCACAGTAACACACTTAACAATCGGAGAGAAACTATCATAATAATCCTCTCGAGAGCTAGCAGGAAATGAATTTCTTTGTTGCTTTAAAAGCGGACAAATTGTACATGGCATCACATGCTTATGTTGTAGATTGGAAAGAGCATTGTAGTGCTTTATTGTATCTAAAGAGGTGTGCCCCAATCTAAGATGCTAGATACTACAATCAACAACAGACACATCCCATTATGGTACAAAATGATGTACAAATGAGTGTATATAAGTTATAAACAGATTGCCCTCGTGCCAAAAGTGCGATACCTCCCTCTTTAATCGTCCTCACATAATTTTGCTTTTACTTAATTAAAAGTCATTTCATCTCCATTAACTTCTCCTTATTTTGTGTGAGAAAATCGAAATGATTTAAAGATGTTTCTTCATTTGTATCCAATCTTTCCAAGCGGACCTTCTTCCTCCAGTTGCTGATTATGAATTGTCACTATTAACTTGTGGCTGCGACTCTAAATGAGTTTGGGTTGTTGGTGAGGACTGTGTTGACTAATCGTCTCTACTATATCCTTCACTATTAACCATTGGGTGCGACTCTAAATCACTTTGGATTGCTGGTTAGTACTGTGTTGACTGATCGCCTCTACTAGATCCTTCACTATTAACCAGTGGCTGCGACTCTAAATCAGTTTGGATTGTTGCTGAGGACTGATTTGACTGATTGTCTTTACTAAATCATTTACTATTAACAAGTGGCTGTGACTCTAAATCACTTTGGATTGCTGGTGACGATTCTGTTGACTGATCGCCTTTACTAGATCCTTCACTATTAACCAGTGGATGCGACTCCAAACCAGTTTGGATTGCCGCTAAGGACTGAGTTGACTGATTGCCTTTACTAGATCCTTCACTATTAACCAGTGTCTACGACTCGAAATCACTTAGGATTGCTGGTGTTGTGTTGACTGATCGTCTTTACTAGATCTTTCACCCTCTAATCAGTTCAACAATTTTAAATGCAAGATCAAGTCAATTTGTTGAAAATGAACGTGGTAATTCACATTGCTAGAAAAAGAACTGCACCAAAATTAAAAATTGAGATGATAGTGGTGCCAAATGTACATAAACTGAAAAGTTCAGCTTATCTTACTTACGATGCTTTGTAAACATCTTCAAGTTATTAACTGTCTCATAGTTATCCAATGTTTTTTTTCTTGACAGTCACGGGCATTCGTAGATTCCCTGACAAGAATTGTTTACGTAGTCATCAAAATTACACTAAAGGTAATTGAGCGTTAAAATTAGTTTAAATTGCTTGCATTCCCTATAATATGAGTGCTAGACATCCTAAGAATGGTGCCACTCAACCACCATCGTCGAAATAATGATGGTGGTTAAGATTGGAGGGGTCAACTAGAGGAACAAGTCGCTGCCCAAGTTGACAATGGTGCCACTCAACCACCATCGTCAACTTGACCTGCGACATTATTCCTCTAATTGACCCTTCCAGTCTTAACCACCATCGTCATCCCTACCCATTCACTCAACCACGATCGTCATCCCCAGTCAACCATCATCGTTAACTTGGGTCGCGGTCTTCTTCCTCTAATTGACCTATCTAGTCTAAACCACCATCGTTATTCCCACCCATTTCAAAACCACAGCAAGATTCAATTTTTACAATAAACATAAATTGTTTAGGTATTGGTATTTTTTGAAAAACATGTAAGATCAAATGAGTCAATTTTTGAAACATGTATGATCAAATGAGTCATTCTAAAACATGTATGATCAAATGACAAATGGTCTGAAACATGTATGACAAAATGAGCCATTAGTCCGATTTAAATTCCTCAAAATTGATGTGAAATGACTATTTTACCCCTCACATAATATCAAGTGAGTCAATTTTTGAAATATGTATGGTCAAGCGAGTCATTCTAAAACATGTATGATCAAATGACAATTGGTCTGAAACATGTATGACAGAATGAACCATTAGTCCAATTTAAATTCCTCAAAATCGATATGAAATGACTATTTTACCCCTCATATGATACACTTAACGTATGAATTAACAAAGTAGTGGACGGAGTGGCATGACGAGTCACTTTTTTAAGCATGCATGATCAAACGGGACATTTCGAAACATACATGTGTTATCAAACGGTGAGTGATTTGAAACATGTATGATCGAACGAGCCATTAATCCTAGAGTGATTTGATACATACACTAACCCAATTCGATATCTAATACTAGGGATGTTTTCGGTTTGGCCTGGTCGGCTTTGTGTCACATCGATCATATTGGTATTTTAAGTACATGAAACCAATTCGATTGAAAATTAGTTTGAATCGATTTGGTTGATGCCTAACCGGTTCGGTACGTCGGTTCAGAGCCATCCTTGCCCATTGATCAATAGGGCGTACTCTCAAAATACCTATATCTGCTTTTTAGTTTTATAACAATGTCAAAAATTGAAATGCATTTTACCAAATAAATAGAGTCCACACGACCAAATTAAATGAAGGCATAAAAAAATAGACGTACACTCCATGACAAATCTTTTGTACAAATTATGTAATGCTCGTTTCAGTTTGTTTTATATAGGTTTGTTTAGCTATAACTGAAACCGGTTAATTTTTTTCGGTTTTGGATTATTATTATTTATCTTACCATTTTGTTCAATATCATTTTTCCAATCAAATCAGTAAATTTTCGATTTAGTTCAGTTGATTTAAATCGAATAAAAAACATCCCTAATTAACCCAATGTGCATGACCCAAGATATTGATGGGGTGAGGGAGGAAGAAACAATTATGTGGGAGGGAAAAAGACAATTGACAGACATACTCATTCTGGAGAATAATTTTTTGTGATCCGGATTAGTAGGGGAACGTATTCTCATGCAAATTAAGAATTATAGTTTTTGTGGACTGTTCTCATTTTTTTATTTACAAGGATAAGCTAAGAGTTGACCTCATATTCTGTCCATCTCTATAATTTCCAAGTCTCTATGGGCTAAATTAACAAAGAATCTCTTGATATAATAATCATACAAGCAAGACCAAATTCCTTTTTTCAAGAATTTATTTAAATATATTTAAATCAAGAGTAGCCTTTGTAGGCCCTCCAAATTTCATATAATTGTTTTGTTGAAGTTGATAGCATGCAAATTCCAAAACAAATATTCAAAGAATCAATGCAACTGTGCACCCCACAATTGGAAAATGTTTTAGTCAAAGTTGAATCCCTATGGGTGACCTATAAGTTTTTGGTTACTTATGAGCCGGTGCATGTAGACAAATGCATACTGATAAGTTTCTCCTTTTACTAACAAAAATATTGCCTAAAGCTAAATAAATAATGTCCACATGTCAACATATATAATTAAGAAGTAATTTACTCCTCTATAGTTTAATATCTACATTACAATTAATGAAATATTTAGGGATTTATATATAAAATTATACTCTCTCCGTTCCTAAAAGATTGTCACATTTTGACTTTTCGTGGTCAACAAAACACAATTTAAAACATAAATATCTATTATTCTACATGCGAAAAAATTATAAAAAATTAATATTTCAAAAATATATATTGAGACGAATCTAACAAGGTCCCACAAGACTATATTATTTCTTATTGATTAATGGGAATTCATGATCAAGTTTTGTAATGTTTAACTAGTAAAAGTCAAAATGTGACAATCTTTTAGGAACGAAGGAAGTACAATACATTAACTTTTAATCAACATATATTCTGATTGAAAGACAACTAAAGAATGGGTGGTCGAGGAAGTATGATTTATATCGATATTGTCATCATCGATTTTTGGTACAAAATTGTTAGAAACCTCACAACGTTGTAAATTGAATCATGCATTTTATAATTTATTGTTTGTTATTATTAGATCTAGGCTTATTGATCTACTATTTATGTATGTTTGAGCTAATTATACTGTAGTATTCGGGCATATATAATTCAGTTGGTAAAGAGTTTAGGATGCTAAAACGTTGGCAATCTAGCCTCTTCGCACAGTATGTGTTCGAGCTCTACAAGCGACATAATCTCGTGTTGAATCATAATAAATATATAGGCAAACCCAAGCTCCTCGGCCGGGCGGAGGAACATCCGATAATTTACCTTATGGTGATGACCCAGGCCAGGGTGCGGCGGGATTAGAGCTGTTATCGAGTTGAGCCGGTCTGACTTTCTCTATTTTAGCCCGGCTTGGTTCAGAATTAAGCCAACCTAGAAGTCGGCTGGTTCGAAACCAAGTTCGAGAATGGAACCGCTCGGCTTGACATTGAAAATTTGTCGGGGACTCGACCTGGAACTAGACCGAAATGATGACTCGATGAAGTTAATCCGAATAGGATAATCGATTCGAAATTGCATACTTTATTACGTAAATAAATAAAACAGTTAAATCAATCGAGTTATCGGTCTGGTTTCGGGTATATCCATTTTGATTTCGAGCTGCCTAACTAACGCGCCCCACGAACAGCTCTAGTCGAGACCTCTAACCATGATGGTATCATCATGAGCAAGTGATGATATTGTTGTACGTTATTAGTACCTTAATTAATAGGCCTAGATAGAATAGAGTAATTTGTCCACTGCCCAACATGAAAAAAGAACTGCAAAAAACACCATCAAAATGAGACTTCTCATCTTCTATACAATTGGTAGCTAAAATATGTGAAGAAGACAACTTGATTTGATCTTTAAAGAAGCTTCACTGACATCTTTATTTCTAACAAAAACCCAGTAAAGATCGGAATCAACTTTCTGTTTAATTTAATTTATTTAGTTACTATCTCAATGTATATATATACCAACAAACAGTAGAAGAGAGATAATTTGTATATTAAAAGACAGATCATATATTGAGACATAGCATATGAAGATCTCTATGACAAAAAACCAAACGAATCTTGTCTGCATACAACAAATATAATTCAAGCTTTGTTTTTAATAAATATGATGAGCACAAACATATCCGTGAACCCGACAGGAATCAGATTCACCACATTTCCCCTTGCTTTGCCCTTTCGAAGATCACATTTGTGTAGCTCCTACACATCCATATGTTAGGGTTTCGATGTATGATTAGTTCCATCATTTTCTATAAAATAATTTTTACAGACCGGTTACGGTTCTCTTAAATAAATTTTTTTTAATGCATTTATTACATAATTGAATTCCTATATTTGTATAAATTGCATATTACACAATTGGATTCCTAGATTTGTATAAATTGCATGATAGTCTTTTAGAAAAATATTAGGTGAATAAATCTTAGCAGGATTGTAACTTTCTACCTTGAAATGTATTAATAAAATTGGCGTGAGACTGAATTGTATTCAGTATTCCTACTTGTTAACAAGGTGCACACCCACATCGAATATTGGTGTCCTCCCGGGTCAATATATAAGATCTTGGGCTACTCCCTCTATTGCCAATTGGTTTTAGAGTGAAACCTCATAGACTCTTAACACTACTCGTGTAAAAATCGGTCCACAAACTTGACCTATATATTATATGAGGTTTATATTGTCCGTGTAATGAAATAATTGTTAAAATAGTCCTAATACGTGAATCATTGTTACATTTTAATTTTAATAATGTATAACGAATACTAAAATGATCCTTAAATTAAAGTTTCCATAAATCGTAAATAAAACTATAAAAATTGACATGGTCATCACATGAATCCTTGACTAGTGTAGTAGATGCAATAGGATAATCAATTACAACATTGAATTAATTAAATAAGTTGTGAATGGCATGGATTTTGACTATAATAGAAGGAATAAGTTGTGTAAATTAAAGACGTCCACTTTGTACAAAGAAGACTCAAAGCAAGTATATATTTTAATGTCATTTTCATCAAGAATTAATAGTATGCACGCCACTCCATTATATATATATACACTGTGCTAGTAATTAAAACTAGTGGAAAACTTTGGAAGTAAACAATGAGTCAAACATGTTTAATGGAAATAAAGAAAATCAGCGACTTTATTATAACCATTTCATCTAAAAATTTCGAATATTTATGAATATTCGACTTTATTATAACCATTCCTCTAAAAATTTCGAACATTTATGAGCATTTCTTAACACGGAATCATAGCAACTGAGTACTTATTAAATTGTTAAATCAATTGATAATAGAAGGAGTTATATATATAAATTTTAAAGAATACCGATTTTTACAGTGAAATGTATATCTTAACAATAATGATAATAATCATATCTTAAATAATAGTTTACAGAAAATGATGCCCCAGAGGCATGTCCCTAGCTACACCTCAAATTGAATTATATCAAGAAAAATATTCTGACAGAATATTTGTCCACGCACTGCCTAGAATATATAGCACATTTAGTAAAATCTCAAACTCGAAGTTTCATAGAAGTTTTGCTAAAGAGAAAGAAGAAGTTTTTTCAAAATTTTAACCTATTACTTACTATAAATCTCTTGTAACCAGTCCATTTTTTACTTTCCAACTTGTGTCCTTGTCACATATATTAAATTATATATAATATATATACCTATATGAATGTGCATTATTGGATTTTAGCAAATATTTGTATGATATTACATGATTTATAATACCCACATGCATGTAAATTAAAGTAGGTGTGCATATAGTAGACATCTCTATCTACATGGTTGGACTTTAGGAATATTTGGGAGAGTTAGGTTTGGCTCTTTTCAACTCTATACACATACAAACTTCCATCTTCAGTATATAGCATTCTCTTGCACATAAGTTTAAATTTAATTATTGCAAAGGGTATTATTACATACAAGGAAATAAATGAAGAAAAAGATGAGCAAATAGATCATTGTCTTTTCAACCAAGTTGACCATAACATTTCTCTTGTTTTTTTAAGATGGAAGAGAATAATCATCATGGTGATGAAGCCATCAATTGTTTGGAAAGCAAGAAAGATGAAGAGGGGGTCGATATTGAGAACTCAGTTCCACATGAATTGTTAACGGTGGATGAAGGAGACGACGATGTTAATAAAAGGAGTGTTAGTTCAAGCGATAGAAATTCGTCCGACGAGAGCGGGAAAAAGGGAAGCTCATCATCCACAACTAATAAGGTAAGACAATATGTAAGATCCAAGGTTCCGAGGTTGAAGTGGACTCCTGATCTACATCTTTGCTTCGTTAAAGCCGTGGAGAGACTCGGTGGTCAAGAAAGTAAGCTTATTCTATCTTCCATAAGTTGTTGATATTTTTGAAAAAATCAGTCTATAACTCTTTCTATTGTGTTGATAATTCAATAATTCGGTAACATTTAACTCAAACTTTAAATTATGAGGTCTTGAAATTCCAGTTGGTCTCATATTTCATTTAGAATTTAAGTATTTTTAAGGGTTTTAGTTTTGTAATAACATTAAGTTGTTCGATTACTTAATAAGTTGAGTGAGCTATACTTTATATGAATTCAACTTTTGTCAAGTTTCATCAAAGTAATTGATTGGCATTTATACTAATTATTTCTTATTTCCATCAACGACGAACTAATTGAGTTTACCATATGTCGAATATAATGTTAGCATAAAGATTTTCGATCTCTTCAGTTTAATTAATTATTAATTACAAAAAAGGAACTATATGTTAAGAGTTTATGAGGTTCCACTCTAAAACCAAGAGTGGAATCCCGTAGACTCCTAACATTATATATTGATCGATACTAAATAAAACAATTAGTTATTTATCAAATTTTTTTATGATGTTAATGTTGTCATAGTTGTTTAATTTGAAGATATAACATAATTGAATTATTGATTCCCATATACACTCCTATAATTGAAAACTCTTTAATTTCAAACGAGTGATTTAGCGGTAATTTCATCATGACATGTTATTACATATATACTTTGCAGGAGCTACACCTAAACTAGTTTTACAGGTTATGAACATTAAGGGGCTCAGTATTGCACATGTCAAAAGCCACTTACAGGTAACATAATATTAATACTAAACCGTGAATCGCGTTTAGCGGTTAGTAGCGGAGAAACTTCAAATAACTAATATTTATCGTTGTTAGTCGTTATATTTTGCGATATACCACGATGAACTTTGTACCGGGATTTGCCACTTTTTACAATTATTATACATATATATACTTAATTTATAAATAAGAAGCTTTGCATTCAATTAATTATGTTATGCAAGTTTGATCAACAAATTACTAACTATTCTGTTTTATTGTTATTATTACTAGATGTACAGGAGCAAAAAGATCGACGATCAGGGGCAAGGTATTATGTAGCTACTCGATTTTTGTCTCCCAATTCAAATAAATGCGATGAAACAAGAGCCTTAGCTTATTAGCTTTCTTGTTTTTGTCTACAAATTAATAATTCCTATTACTTAATTAATCTTTTATGATAAATAGTGATAAATGAGAGGAGCATTGATCACCGCCTCAGCAATATTTGGTGTAACACTATCATGGATCCAATGTCATCATCAGGATCTAAATTCAGGTATTAAAACAACGTTAACATACATCTTGGTGGAGGAGTGAGGACAACTCAGCTTAATAAATTTGTCGTTTGATTTATATTGTATTAAGCGAATTGCGAATTGTTAATATGAACTCAGATAATAATGAGATTAAGTTGCACTTAGTGTCTTGGCCCCTTTAAAAGAGTCCCAAAAATTGTTATGTGGATTTAGTCAGTAATTTCAGAAAAGTTAATTTCGTAACTTGTCACAAAACTTAATTTCATCGTGGGATCAAATTTACAATTTAGTTGTTCATGCAAATATATCCTTGACTGAAAATTTGTAATTAAAACATTCAACAAAGTATATTTTATATAGATTAGAGGTTATCTGTATAGTCTCAAATAATGAGATGAAGTTATACTTTAGTTCCAAGTAGTTACAGTATTACATATTAGTCACCAAAGTAATATAAGTGTTGCAGTATAGTCCCCAAAAGTGAAAAATATTGCATATTCATTCCAATTTTTTTGGTGACCATACTACAACATTTTTCGCTTTCGGGGACTAGCTATATAATTATGTCATTTTCAATGAACTAATGTACAACAATGAGATTATATTATTTAGGTCTAAAGTGTAACAACGTCCCACCGTGTGATGAGACCAGATCAACAATTAACTCACGTACATCACTCTGTGACTTGTATATATATAGAGGTGTCCATGTATAACATATATACACTCTGCAGGTACTATAGTGGAGATTGGAGCAGCCCTTTAGACTACTGGATGATTAACAAGCCTACTATTGCAGAAAACATAGTTGATGATGCAAGAAAAGTACATAGTTTCCAAGGTAATTCAACATCAAAACTATTTGCAACAAATGGTCCAAACAGTTCATTATTGCACGAGAACCACTTTTCTATGTTCAAGAATTCAAGACTCAAGGAACAAGTTTTCAAGAAGCCAACAAACCAAGAATTCCTCGAGCCATTTAGCATACAAACTTGTCATAAACTCAAGAATAATATCACCTCCTGGACAACCCAAACAGAAGACAACAATAACAATGCAGCTGCCCTAGAAACGACAAGAAGTTCGTGTAGTAGCTCGAACGTGGAGAGAATTCGAAGAGGAAAAAGAAAGGAACAAGAAGAAAACGTTGATCTAAACCTTTCCTTGAAAACATCTACGGGGCGAGAAGAGGAAGAAATCAAGAAAAGTAGGCATGATGGAGGAGATGTAGTGATGATGAATAGAAACTTATGTCTTTCTTTGTTTCCTATACATGAAAAAGAAAACCCTAAAATTGATTTGAATAAGCCATCTGAGTTGAGTAGGTTGAGTGAAGAAGAAAGTTTAAAGAATCCAAAATTGGCAAGTACTCTGGATCTCACTATATGAATTACTATAGTCTATAGGTGAATTCTAGTGAGATCTTGTTGGTACTTGCTTATATAAGGAATAGGGTTGGTGATTGATGATGTAATATTCTTCAAGGATTGTTTTATGTTTGTCAAAATTATTGTTGTTCTTATTACTTTCGATACTTAAAAAAAATTCCATTCGGTTACTTGACATTCTATATTGTTACATTTCGTTATTATGATCAACATCGATCAATCATTGATGTATCATTGTTAATTATCCAAACTGAAACTATTTATTTTCTTAATTTGAATATCTATACATTTTAAGATGACAATTGCTAAAACTAGGAGAGAATAATTTTTATTATTATTTGATCATTTATTAGTAGTAATTTACATTATATATAATATGAAAAAGTAAATTAATTAATTGGTGAAGCCTAAATGATCATTAGTTATGCTACATGTTATATGGTAGTTTGCATAAGTTAGTGGACAAAATTAAGATACAAACAGAACAAAACTATCACTAACCGACTGTCATAACACGCTATCTTCACCAGCCTTTTTCATTCTTTGGTAACCGTTGATCCATATTTCACAATAAGTGGAAATATACCAATTTTATTTTATTAACCAATTTAAAAAGTAATCATTAATTATAATTTTCATTATAAAGTAGTTATATAAATATTTAATTAAATTAATTTTTAAATTTATTTATCATTGGATTTATATTAAGATTATTATGATGCACATGCATTAATTGTGATAGAATATTAAGAAATAAACATCATTAATTTGTACTGGTCTAGTGTGGATTGATGGATTATTGCGATATGATAGTTATCGTGAATAAATTATAGACACTATTCAAGCTAACAAGTGTGATCAAGTTGGTGAAAATGTCACCAGAATTAAATATCAATGGACTCCAATGAAAAGTTTTCCTTGATTTGATAAAAAAAAAATACGTATATTACTTCATTGAATTATAATTATTTTTAAATAGCGATGAAATCAGTTTGAAACTCATGGTATTTCGATCCACTAACAAAAACATTTTCTAATAAGATATTCAATTAACTCAATACTGCATTGAATATTAGAAAAGAAAAACCCTATCCATAAGAACAATTAGAGAAACTCAAATTGTTAGTCAACTAGCGCGAGCTACTCAGCTACATAGTCAAACAAGTCTCATTTTTAATCGAGTTATTGAAGATTTTAAGCTAACTTATCCATTATTTTATTCCAGCATGGGAGTTAGGCATCAATGGACTTCATCAACGTGACCTACAACTACTTCTCAGTTGACATTAATTAATTCTGTCCCCCTCCCCCCTCCTCACCTTAAGAACACGGAACACGACAACGTTTTGGGACACTACCGATACGATGATGTTTTCTGAGAATCCTGTAATGGATGACGTTATTGCCACGGGACTAACTCTTGTTATAGCTCTCTTCATTCTTAGGATTTTTGAAGAAACTGCTAAGAGAAGAATATTTGATTCTGTGAGTGTTTTATTTTATTTATGCTTCTCAATCAATTTTGACTTACGTATTTTATTGAAGTTAGATGAGTTTTGATTCGATATAGTTGACTTTTTCGAGTATCTGCTATGGTTAATGAGGTCAACGATTTGGAACTTGGAGGTGAAAGTACTCAAATGTTTGAGATTCGATTGTATCACATATTCACATCATTTGACTTTTTGTTTTGTAGACATTCGTACTTTGTAACTTTATGCCATTATCATCTACAGTATATGATTGGTGGTCCAGTGTCATATTGTTACACTACTTATGTACGAACATAGATAATCTATGTCTCGTGATTGTTCTGTTTTGAATTTTCGTCGTTCACTTTTTAGATTTTGAATTCGAATGTTGTTATTATATGTGTATGATACTTGTGATGAAATAGATAGTTTACTATTGACGTGCGATGGGGGAGTATTAGGTTACAAGTAGATTAAGATTGAATTGAAGTTGGATAATTGATATTGCATATTAATTCTCGAACTGTATAAGCTCTTCGTACTAAAAGTATTGAATAAGCTGGCAAAGACAATGAACAGTGTCCTGAAGGCTTCCCCTGCGAACGAGGTTCATTAGAATGTTACAATAGAAGAACAATGCGGCCATTGGCCTGAAAGAAGATGAATGACTGGCTATAAGCGTGAGGTAGTCCATCCTGATGTTCAATGTTATGGGAAAGATGAAACGGAGTGCTAATTCGTTATGAATGGATCGATAAAATAGGAAATTTGCCTCTGGCTTATCATGTTTGAGGGATGTGGTATGGTTTCATCTGGACAACTGTTTCACCGGGCCAGAGTGGACATTTGACAAGTTCGAAAGTACTGTGATAAGTTTAAAACTTGGGAAATAGAGAGTTTGAAAATCTCATTGTGGACCGATCTTTATTATCTCGCATTAATGGATTATCAGGAGTAAGGAAAAATGGACGACATCTGAATTCGGTGTTATATGTTCTCCTCATATATTTGAATTGCTTCGTGCTATCTGGTGAACTTTGTAAATCTTTCTCATTCAATAATTTATCCCTCTCTTGATTTATTCCTTAGAAACTTAACAGGAAGCTTCTGCATATTATCATTGGACTAGTTTTCATGTTCTGTTGGCCACTGTTCAGGTAATTCACTTTATTCTGCTTTTATAGTTCATCTACAAATTGGTCAAGCAATTGATGGAGTAATTCCCACAGTGATGGATGGCGAGGTTCCATTCTTGCCTCGTCTGTTATTGGTATCAATGGAGTAAAGGTGCTTCTTATCGGACTCCAACTACTGAAAGACGAGGCAACTGTGAAATCCATGAGCAGATTTGGAGACCACAGGTTCAACTCCTTCCATTAGATCTTTCTTTAGCACAAAAATTTTCTGATTTTTTTTGTCGAGAGATCATTTTCTTTAAACTACACGTTTGCACTCTTTAGCTGTGCCTCCATGAAGATCATGGTTTTCTAATTTGTTAATCCTGGAACAGATGGGGCTATAGTGTCAAATATTTGAGATATGCGTATACAATCTTAACTTGATATAGGTTCAATGAAAAAATATGAAAGCGTGATTTGCATTCGTTTTACTCAATTTTGATGATCTCTTGCCGAATGCAGCTCGTTGACTCATTGTTGAGAGCCAAAAGAGCTGTTTGGCATATTCTTTCTCATTGGATTGTTTCATTTCCTTATTTCCAAATCCATATTCCTTGTTTACTGAACATGTCTTTTATTTAACCAGGGAACTCCTAAAGGGACCATTTTACTATGCTGCTACAATTACTTTTGCTTGTGCTGTTTATTGGAGAAAGTCTCCTATTGCAATTGCAGCTGTTTGCAACCTTTGTGCAGGAGATGGTAAAGCTGCCCTGCACTAAACTGGCTACAACATTCGAAAATCGAAATCTTAGAGAGCTCCTATTTTCCCGGAGTGCTTTGATCTTCGATACTATATTGTATATCGTTCCACTAACTCTTCCACTTATCACAGGTACAGCTGATATCTTCGGAAGACTGTATGGAGGCCCAAGACACCCTTACAACAAAAACAAGACTGTTCCTGGCAGTATCGCCATGGCCATTGCTGGTTTCTTATCATCGATAGGGTAAACTTCATTGCCTTTCAAACTAATCGAATTCAATTCGACTATCATTTGCTGAAATGTATTGGTTTAGCAGATTCATGCTGTATTTCTCCTCATTTGGATACATAATAGCAAGCTGGAAGATGGTTTGGGGATTCTTGGTCGTTACTCTCGCCTCGACACTGGTCGAGTCCCACCCCTTAAGCACTGATATAGACGACAACCTAACGGTACCTCTTGCTTCGTTCTTGGTGGGGAGCTTGGTCTTTTGATGGCAACCATATACCAATATTTCTACTTAGATGCTCATTTAGCTTTCTCTACAGGGGAACCTTGAGTTGTAAATCTGAACATTACTTACTAGTAGATGTTGGCAGTAAATTATTGTCTTGCTACTTTGAGATGTACATTGTAAGTTAAGCTTCAAACTCCATTTTTGTAAGTTAAGCTTCAAACTCCATTTTTTTGGGGAAGAAAATTTGTCACGATAATCCTCACTATTTGGTGGAGTACTATTCATAAAAGTGATTTTCCTATTCGTAGTTGACATAAAAAGTATTTTGTTATTCATAGATAATAATAACATGAAATCTGGGGATATATGTCCGGTTTCCATTTTTATATATAGGAGTATAAATCAATTATTATTAACTATTAATTGGAACGAAAAAAGAAACTATTAGTAATTGGAAAGAAGAATAGAACACAATCTAATTGCTGGAGGCTTGCGTAATTTATAACTAGTCATTAATCCGAATGTCTTTATTGTCAAAAGGTCTCGTAGCTCAGTTGGTTAGAGCGTTGGTCTTATGAGCCGAAGGTCGCGGGTTCGAGCCCCGCCGGGACCAATTTAGCTCATATATTTTTCACCTCTTCCAGTTGCCCTAATTCGACTCATCTCTTTTCCTCTTTCAATCATTATGCTATAATTTAATTATTGGCGTAAATCCAACTCATCTAAAAATGGATTCAACTTCACTTTATCATAAATGCCAAATACTTCTAACTACAGGGACCTTATGGTTACTAGCAAAATCCTTTTTTCACTAGGCTATTCGATTGAGTCCAAGTACACCGTAATCCTAGATACGTAAGGAAACTATTATGGCAGCATTCATCATGTGTCTTATCAAGTTCAAGAGGTTGTGAACAAATTTTAGGCATTACCAAAGCAACATTTTGCTAATATATCATAGCTAGTTGCTTAATTATGACCTTTTTTGCCTCAAACGATACTAAAAAATGACCAAACTTATCAATACTTGATAGTCTCAGTAGCTTGCATAATTTAGTGCAAGCTCATAGTTACGTCTAAAGTTGACGATTGTTCGAAATGAGTGAAAGAGCCTAACTCACAATCATAAAAACAAGTGTGTGACTGGACGTTGCCGAAATCCACTTGGAGTAGTCCGAGTAAAAAAGCGACATGTGCACCAAACATCATTAACGTATATAGATTGCGTAAAGAACCTATGAACTTGCTCGACTAGTACAAAGTGTATAAAGATCCTACGAGCTTGCTCGACTAGTACAAAGTTCATCTTCAACCTCCCATTTTCAGCCTCAACAATAAATCAAGACACCATTAAACAAATATCTTTGCGGTTTTCTTTTCTGTCTTCTAATGGGGGAGGATTGGCATCATACAACTATTTATTTCAAACATGTTGAACGGCAAAGCCTTTTTGGTCTTCTGCTAGTTCTATTGTTACTCATTGTGTTCCTTGTGTTCATTTTCATCCGGTTTTTGTACCGTCAAGGTTCACTCCCCGACTTGCTAATGACGATGGCCAGGACTACAACAAATCAGAATCATCGCCAAAATACCAACGGGGAATTATTACCATGTCCATCCCTAGGCCTCGATGTGGAGAAGATCAAGAGCTTGCCAATATTCATGCACAAATTATCCGAAAACCCTGCTGATGGTAGTAGTAGTTGTTGTAGTAGCGGTATTAACCCTGACGAAGGTAGTAGTAGCAGTATTCAGACATCCAGCAGCAACAGTTGCACATTTAGTTTCATGGAAAGTGAATGTTCTATATGCCTGGGAACATTTGAAGAAGAAGAGATACTCAAGCTTATGCCTGAATGTCTCCATGTTTTTCATTCTGAATGTGTTGACAAGTGGCTGAGTAGCAGCTCAACTTGTCCACTTTGCAGATCATCTATCTGAATTTTCTACCTCAGGACCAGCCACGGTTTGATTAATTATAATGTCGCAGACTAGCACAACGACAAAAGCAAGAATGGAGGATTGCGCTTATAATTATGAATATGGAGGTATGGTCTAGTTTCCTCACATGGCTACAATTTCAGTAATCTACACAAGAAAGTTGAAAAATAACAGTATAATTGCAGACCGAGTCCCTTTGACATTGATCGTTCTGCAGGAGAAGTACAACAACCAGAGAAGATGAGGCTGATGATGGATCTCTAGTGTCTCACATCTGCCAATGAGTCAATCTATGGAAGTGATCCAGGAACACGGAGCTTCGGTTATCATGATTAAGCAAATTCATTTAGCCCTTTTTCTCATCTATACAATTCGCCCTTTACTCAAACTGTAAAAGTATTTTACATGAGTTTGTATCGTTTTTCCTGAACTCCAGTGACACCCATTTGGATCTCGATAATTGTGTGGAGAGGCATCTGTAAATGCAATACAATATTGATTAGCATCTTGCTCATCTCCTGAGAAGAATCAAACTAACTATATACCTTTTCTTTCGGTTTCACCTTCAGGCATTAGAGTTAGTTTAACATAAGCAATTTAAATATAAGGTACTGAATTAACAAATGCAACTTTCAGACATGATTTATTTGGCAGAACCATGATGCACCTTATTTATAAAGAAAACACTTCGAACTTTAAGAACTGAACGAAGTGATACTCGTGATTGCACAATCTGTGAAGTGTCATTATTTCCCAATTCTAAAGCCACTTCAGGATATCTTAGATCTTCAATTACTTAGAAAAAACAAAAAATATAAGAGCATCCCAACACGCCATGCTAAATTACATCACTTGTAATGTAGAATTTACCTCTATTTCGGGAATCTCTTTGAGAGGCCTATCAGCAAAATATGCATATAAAGCTCGTAACACAGCCTAAGGAAAAACAGCCACTATAGATGTCAGCAATCAAGGATGCATCTATGCCCAAGCTATGCAAATGTATCCTGATTATGAACTACCTGATGAGATATCACCACAACTGGTGCTCTTTGACGTTCGAGCTCGATTATTACAGGTTCTAACCTGAAGAGCATTATGAATCAGATAACCGATGCAGTAAGAAACAATTTTTGGAGTCTGTGGGTATATTATGTTTTCGAACTGCTACCTTTGTATGACATCCAGATACGACTCTCCACGTGGATACCTATACCTCAGTTTATCTTTTTTGCGAGACCTGCAATTGGTCACCAATACCAATTTGTCCTCATTAAGAGAGCATTACAAAAGAAATATAAGTGATAACCTATAAGAGCTTTTGTGTGTCATAGAAAACTAGCTAGTCATAGATTACCAAGTAAAAAAGAAAAACCTATTTACGCGTCAGGTTAATAGCCTTGCATAAATGAGTTTTAATCATCTAAAAAGCTCTCTCTATATGGATGAGCTTGTTGCCTACATACCTTGGAAAAACAAAAATGTTAATGCTATCCAATTACATTTAGATGAGGTTGTTTCCAAATATCTATTGGAAGTTAAGCTAAAACATCTAATATATACTCCCTCCAATTCAATTCAATTGACGTTTTCTCTTTTTTCTATGCAAATCGTTGACCATGATAACTTTTAAGCATATTATGAAAACTAACAAGAAAACAATATAAAGAAAAAGGTCCAAAGAGAACTTCGTCCATCTCAGTTGATATCTATGAGCACTAGTCTTGTATGGATTAACACTCGAGTGATCACAGGAAAAGGTCCAAATGGATGTGTAAGATTAGTCAATATAAAAGCACATTGAGAACTCGAAACTCCAAACATACTCGTATTCCTCAGGCATATTCTTCTTCACTTCTTCATATGTCATTCCATCACAGACGCCAGAATTGATCTCATCAAGAGCACGCCATTGTATCTGTACAAGAAAATCCATACCAAGGGGGCCTTAGATCAATATGAATCGACATTTATCAAGGCTTATAGACTTGCTAACCTTGGGGAATCCTGCAATAGGGGTTGCAGTCAAAATTGTTCTTTGCAGTGTGCTGGTCCATATCTAGTCACACCAGAAGGGTAATAAAATAAGCATTTTAAAGGGAATACTAAATATTGTAGGGACTGGTTCTTTAAGCCAAGAATATCAAGGAAATATACATATATGAATAGCACAATAGATGTATCAGGTGAATGCAGAAACAACAATAAGTACTTATACTTACTGAAGCAGCTTTTTCATTTTTCAGGCGCTTCTCCACAAAATTAGCAAGCTTTTTAGAATAAATCTCTCCAGTATCACTGTCAAAGTAATTTCACTGCATTACACCTTATGGCAGTTCTCACTAATGATTAAAGATAGCAATTAGAGATGGGCACTGATTTTACGATTCAACCAGTTATGCATCTCAAGGAGTTCCTCTTTACAGTTTGAAAACAGTCTGGGAGTTTAAAACAAATGCAGCACTTAAGTAAACATGTCTTTTCTAAAATGGAAAAAGAATCTTAATGTATCCATCGAATTGACTTGACCACCAACTGGAAGGCTAAAAGTTGGGGGCCTGACCTCATGGGGCCATGTCAAAAATGTTTCAAAAATGAACAATGAGTCAATAACTTGTTACTGACTTTTAATGTATCCATCTGTTGCTTAGTTTTGATTTTCCTCATTTTTCTCAATTTTGGATCTAATGCTTTCAAATGAACTGAATTGAAATAACTCTAAACAAGATTCATGGTACATCAAACAAAATTGCAATTAAAACTTCGGTATGCATAGATAAAGATTAACTTCTAGTTGAAGATCCAATCATTATTTATGGGCTTTGATTGAAGACTTAAACCTAAAATTGAAAATTCATCCATATAAAAAAAAGAACATGAGTACTTCTTAGCAGGAAATTGAATGTTCTCTCATCCTACATAGAGGCGCATACTTGGCATGCAGAAGTTCAAGCATGCCTGTGCACTTGCCTTCCTGAAACCAATACTGAACTAATGGTTGTTACACTATTAAAAATAAATAAAAAAATTTAAAGACCCACCCTAAGAATCGAACCTAGGACCTCTAAGCCACTGGAAGACCTCCTAATCACTAGGTCATTAGATGTTCTCTAGTTGTTACACTATTACAATTGGAAACTAAAGCTATAAAATGAAGATATACCTTATTACTGAATCACCCCCAATTCTGCCTCTTACATTATCACGACTCTCACCATGCCTGGTTAGCAGAATTGGTCGTGGCGTCAAATGTGTATTAACCTGTGAGACATGTCAGTCATTCGAATGTGTTGAAGTTATGTCAAGATGGTTCTTATGTCAGCATGCATGCATGATAAAGACGTATGAACTTTTAACAAATCAGGGTCAACTTTATGTCAATTGCAGCTAGCAAAATAAGATCTTCTTCTCCGAAAAATTGAAAGATCTATAATAGAACACACACACGGACATACTCAACCTAGCTTGCAATGCACATCATATAACTACCATTATCTGATTCAATGGATCAGAAAGTATGCATCCATAAAAAAGATCAGAACCACCCTAAGGATTCCCAATATGTATAACACAAAGAAAATGGCTCAGCTGGGAGGCCATACATAGAGCATGTAAAAGTAGGAAATCTCATTGATGATTCAGCATCGATTACATATGAGGCCATTAATACTTAGGGCAAACTTTTGACAGGAATACAGTTAGAACTATGATTATGTGGGTGAAATCACAGAAGGTAAATAATAGTATTTCATATGCAACACCTAGAGGAATTCAGAATTAAAGATCGAGAATGGATTGCCAAAAGGAGAATCATATCAAATTCTCTGAAACCTGAAGGGGTACTCAATGAACTCTACCAGAAGAAGCAGGAATTGTAGAACATAATAAATTATTACATACCAACTTACCAAGAAAAATACAATCCTCCCAGGAAGATACCCACTGATATTGTTTACCTATAAGACAAAATATCATAGATGAATTGCATATATAATGTATGCAGTATCCTCAGAGCAAGAAATATCAACAAGTCACCATCTCCAACAAAGTGATACAGACCAATGCCTCATTGATCTTTGCATCACTCATGAGGCTTCACAAAAAGAATTATTCTAAGAGGCGAGTTTAGACACATAACGAAGGGATATTGCTTACTTGTATTTGACCACCATTGCCACTAACCATATCAATCATTTTGATATATGATCCTTCATTGACCGGCTCATAGGCCTAAAAATGAGAGAAAGATGGGGACTATATATTAGATAATGATTCGTCAAGAACTGTAACGCTACTCCTTTTCTTCCTACATCTTTTTTTGGGAGTCATATTGAAATGTGTTCGGAAAATTACTTTCTCGTAATTGTCGAGTCTGGTTTTAAAGTCTTGATAACCAGCTTCAAAATCTGGCCTGCAAGATAATGTCAAGGGCTAAGTATAACTGCTATTATGATAGAGTATAATTAAGTAGTGTGAAACCCTACTCTTCTGCATAGTCAGGGCTCTGTTGAATCTTGAGACGTATGTTTCTTTCAATGATTTTCGGGTCATTGCATAATGTTTCCAAAAATATAATCTGCGACCAAACATACAAAACATCAATTGTACATTTTCATTGAACTGTTTGCTCTAAGTTATGCATTACATATCCTACATGCCGAAATCTGAATGGAGAGATATCAGATGATTTGCCCAAAAGAAAAAGTGAATATAATAGAAGGATTATCTGAAGTATCAAAGTTTAGAAGTCGGGCAAATAAATCCTCAAAGAAACCTAAGTCTGCTAATAGATAGGTCCAGTACTCCAGTTACAACAAACAGAAAACAAAAATGAAAACCTTAAACTAAAGGCATTTATATCAACTACTTCCTCCATCCATTTTGTTTGGCCACTTTACTTTAATCACAAAGTTTTAGGAAAAGTCAAACTCATCTCACATGAGTCCATTTTCCCTCCAAAACTTTGAGCTAAAGTGGAACCAATTTTAGGATTCTTATTATAAGAAAAGTGGCTATATAAATTGGGATGGAGGGGGAAATAACAATATGTCCTTCCTTGCTTCAGCAACAATTGCAGAAGTAGCAATACTTGAGTTAAACCGTATATCATCTGAATGCTGCAAATGCCATATGTGAGGCCTTGACAGAATGGCTATACATAGATCAGAGTCTTCCAAAACCTTTACGTATGAGAATGAGGCTAGGCCTGATATGGTCTCATACCCCACAGATTTCCCTACTTCATTGAAAATCTGAAGCAGCTACCGCGTGTGAAACCTCGAAAGAAAGGGAAGGCTATCGATAGATCGCAGATTTTTCTAAAACAATTAAATCTAAGAGTAGAGATATATGTAACTTGGTCTCGTGGCTCAAACATTCTTACTACGTCATACATAACCTAATTGGGGCTGAAGACTAGGAGAAATTCCAATATGCAACAAGTGTATTGCACCAAACCAGAAAAACTTAAGAGTCTCAGGCAACTTGATAATCAAAAAGAATAAAATGTTTAAGAAAGCTATTGCCAGTAAGTTTTACACATTAGTAACTTCTCCATGCACAAAAATATACCTTGCAGTTTCCTTCAGCCATTTTCATAAGCATATTCCTTCTTCGCTTGGTACTATTTGTAGCATCGAATATCCCAACCTACATACAAATGAAGTGAGTCAGAAAAGCCCAAAAGAGTAAGCTTCTAAAAATAAAATTGGAAGAACTTACTTGTCCACCTTCCTGCATCCATGCTATCATATCTTCCATTGCAAGAGCCGCTACCTAGAAGTAGGTGGTGAGTTAAAAACTAAGTGAAAAGAAGTAAGTTAATGAGGGATCAAATAGGGTATATTGGATGATACAAGGAGAGCCCAAATGCCCAATAAGTAGTTACCAACGGCTAGTAAGTTGTCACAAAAATGTACTAGAAGAATGAGCGGTAGATCAAGGTTTATGGATGGCTATATAATCATATCATACATAAACATTATACAAGACATAAGATAAATTTTGGTGGGTGTAATAAACTTTCATTCGCATCTGAATTCCCGTTTAAGTTTAGGGATTGTTCTGAGGGATTGATACAAGTGTAACTATATTATGAGGGATTTTGACAAACAATGTAACGAAAAACTATTCTTTTCTCGTCCAGATTGAATCCAAACTCACATTACTATATCAAATGAGACAGGCATTACCAAACATGGCATAGAGAAGAACAGTGCATTATAATTGCTAATAAAGAGAGCCTGCTTATCAACACTGCACAGTTGTCCTTAAATAAAATCGAAATATGATATATAAATTGCAAACATAATATATATGGTGAATATCATGTGATTTGTCCTTGTTAATAATTTGAAAGGAAACAGGTACCTCATTCCGTGCCTCAAGGCCTTCAGGATTGTCTCCACGAAAGAAATCAGCGGACTGCTTCAAGAATTGTTACATGTAAACAATGTTAAGAACATTCGTTAAAGAATAGGAGTACTAACTGACTCCTTTTCTTATGTATGATTCCACAACTTTGAGGGAAACCAGAAGCTTTAACAACCAAACTAAGGTAACTGTCTCAGAATATGAGTCCCCCGAGTCCTTGAGGGAACACGGAGGAAACAGGACATCAATTTGAATAAAGTCCTTGTGTTCAACGAATCTCTGGAAACCAGAACATCTAAATGGATGGATGAACCTCAGGACTATACCTGATTAGCTCCCAGCTTGAGTCTTCGATACTGTTAACAAAAAATATATATAATTACTAGTGAAATAAGTAGTCCATAAACATCACAAATTCACAATATACTGACGCAGACCTTTCCAACATTGAAGTGTTTGGTGTCATGCCCTAACCAACGAAGATACCTTGTTAGCTTAGCGGCTGTAAAGGTTTTACCCCGAGCTGGCAACCCAACCTGCATAATATGTAATTTAGATAACTTTTCTCGTTATAGCTGAGAAGGAAAGAATCATCAACTGCCACTGGTAACTTGTTACTGGCAACACTAAATATTTTGAGTTGTTGAGCATTTTATTAGGGAGTGTCAATTGTAAAGTGCTACTATGAAAAACTAATCATTAAAGGTACCAAGACGATTGCTAAATGCCTATCCTCCTTTGGTCCTAGCATTCGATCTGCTACAGCCGCAGCTGCGACAGCTCCTGCAGCTGCTGGCATTGGATTCTAAAAATTCAAGCAAGTAATGATTTAGAAGGACGAAATAGCAGTAAAAATGAACCCCAGGTTTTTACATATAACATAATTTTCACAAACCGTGGCTTCTGATACATATTTTTGATCAGTTGTGACATTGCTCGAACTGGAAGATTTGACCAGCATTGGAGATCCAACACCCCTATCCACAAGGAGACCTTTATGGCCATCTGGCTTCTGCACAGATGAACATGTTCCCACTGATCTTGACTCGGTCATTCCAGAACTGGGATGTGAATTTGTTGAGTCTGGAACAATTACTTGCATGTCCTAATCATAAGTAATTGCACATCAGACATCCTTGGAGCAGTTGGTGGAAATTGTAATAGAAAGTTATGTTGCTAAAAGAGTAAGGAAATTTGTTTAGAGGAACTGATCCTATTTTGATACTTCAAAAGACTACCGGTGCACCCACACTTCAAATTTTAAGCATGCACTACTAGTTCATATTTTTATCTGACGTTCCATCAAACAAACAGCATGAGAGGGAGGACTAAGACAACGATTTATTGTATTGAAACTCATCAAGGCAACAGGTTACCAGCTTTAGAAAGCCTATATTAGTAACACAAAGTAGAATCCGTGTCAAGTATAGAGCTAACAAAATGCTAAAAATGGTCAAATATGCAACTAGTGAAGATGGTGATGCGTACCTTTATTGAAGGAGGACTTTCAGAGGCTCCACCATCTTTATAGACTGGTAAGGTTGCAGCAGAGCTTTCACATTTGGTCAATACAGCACGATTTAGTGATCTTGGTGTCGCAGTCATGTTAGCAGCATAACCTAAACCAGAGTGTGCAGCTGTGGATGGAGGAGCGGGGACAACATAGTGTTCCAGATCAAGCTCCAAACTTGAAGAAGCATTCTGTCCAAAAAAGTCACCAAAAGAATAATGTACACTCTGAAGAATATACATTGACCAGCAGGCATAGGATAAAGCTTCTGATATGCATCTAAAAAAGTGCAAAACAATGAAGTGCTATATTGTGTAAATACCAGGGAAGTCATGTGTAAATACTTCAATACCTACCTATTTATTGCCAAACAATTCATGTAAAGTGACATGATAAGTATTCGGATGAACTAGAATTTTCTAGAAAGTGTTTCAACGTTGTGATTTATATCGCCATAATTATTGCATCCACCACAGAATGAATGTCCAATAAGTTCAATTCTAACCTCAGTCTTATTACCAAGCTCCACTCCAGAATCTATAGTAACATCTGGAATTCCTCGAACAGAAGAAGGCGTCAGATTCTCTTGGTATGCCCTCCAACTAGCAGCAAGATCAAATGGTGAAACCCTATCTGCCTTAATAAGCACCCTATACTCGAGAATTGCATCTTCACTTATCTTAAATATAGCGGACCTCCCATCACATTGTAGCGTGCCTCCAGTCAGTAACCTATCTGTCCCTTCCTCCACTATACACGGCACGATACCATATTTCGGCTTCAAGAGAAACTTAAAATCCAATGTCTCTACACAATTTAAGCAAACAAATAAAATTCATCAACAAGTTAAAAGATGTCAACAAAAAATATAAGGGTGAAAAAAGACAAGATTACTAATACAACAATACATCCACAGGCCACAGACACACATAAGTTGGAGCATATACCGTGATCAGGTGGAACAACAAAGCTCAATTCCCACATAGAGGCCGATTCACGTTCCATTGATAGCTGGTCCAATATGATAATATTAAATTACCTCATTTGCATGATAATATAAATGAATATATTAAATCCAATAAGTTGTAGCTGCGTAATAATTACTTCCTCAATCCCAATTTAATTAACATCTTTTTTCAACAAAATAGTATACCATTTTAAACCAATACTTCATCTACATGACTTAAACTTCTATCAAATAGATCCATGCTTTAAATACTCCACACCAAACAAACACTTACATTGTGTCAAAATTTTGAACATTGCTCTTTGTTTCTTAAAATAAACATCAATTAGTGCTAACAGTCAGACTCTAAGTGATTAGTCCAACATGGCAGTTAAATTAAGATTGAATTACAAGCATGACAAACCAAAATGCACACTCTCAATCTCAAAAAAGATCGTCTAGTTTAATTTTCAATGATAAAAACCAACAAACGTTGTGACCCTAGTCGACACGTTACTTCAATTCGAATCAAAATTAACACGTCAACAATAAATTAGTCTTCAAAATGCCATTTATATACAAAATCATTCCAGTTCAAAATCTAAAAATTCAACAAAAAAAACACAATCTTTTTTAGATGGGGAGGTAGTAGTATACACATTAACAATTACACTAAACAAGAAAGTTAAGCACGTGTTAGTTATGATGATGAAAGCTTGTAATTATGTAATAGAAACTTACAGCTTTGGAAGGGTCCCAAGAACCAACAAGAGGGAGAGAGCCATAAACATGAGGAACAAGCTCATCTCTGAGTTTGAAATTCTCCATTTTGAGGGAGATATATAGTTGACCACCCACATGGTCTTCAGTGCCATGTGAATAGATGCTGTCTGGATCCTTGGAAGCCCCTGTGCCCATTTCTTGAAAAATGAGAAAGAATTGGTTGGTTGGTTGGTTGGTTTTATTAGGACATTGGAATGTGGATATTGAGGATGTTTTATTTGTGGGGAGATTGATTTTGGGAGATGATAATGGATTAGAGGGGGAGATGGAATAGTGTTATTCAAGACAGTTGAGTTTTGGAGATATATACGTGGCAGGGAGGAGGGGAGGGAGGGAGGGGGAGTTTGTGTTCGTTGGTGATGATCATCAGATCACTATTTTATTCCTCCTTAAAAATATTTAATTACTACACTTAAAAATAGGAGAGCATAATTGTACTTTCACATCTAAAATCACTATTAGATGAAATTTCTCATAATGCCCCCTCTAACTCTAAAAGTTGATTTATACCCCCCATAAAGTTTATATTTTCTTTTGAGCAAATGGTTTCACTGATAACTAACGTTTGTTAAAAAATCTCAGTCGATCACCCTATGATTTTGTATACTTTCGATCACTAATGTTGGATATTATGTATATTTTTGGTCACTCATACTTTTTTTGGTACAAATCGCGATTTTTCGATCCTTTTTAACGCATACCAAAAATGTTAAAAATGTCAAAAAAATCGCGATTTGTACCAAAAAACGCATGAGTCACACAAAGTATACATAATATCCAACATTAGTGATCGAAAATATACAAAGTCATACTAGGATGATCGACTGGAGTTTTTTAACAAACGTTAGTGATTAATGAAGCCATTTGCTCTTTTCTTTTTATACCTCCCTCATGAATTGTCTAATTTACCCCCATCTTCCGTAGTTTATTCTTCCATTTCTTCTTTTTCTCCTCCACCCTGCCCTGCAAAAAAAAGGATTCCGACCCCACCCACATTAGCACCACCATGAAAAACGAGCACTCTTTAAAAAACGCAAGCTCCCACCCCTATGTCCCGAAAAATACGACCCATCCCCCCATGTCCACTTTTTATTTCAAAAGGAGAGGACATGTATGGTTCAAATTGTGGTGGGGGTTTCGAATTAAGGGTGGGGTGGGGCTAAGGTTTCAAATTGGGGATGGGATAGGAGTATTGTGGATTATTGGTGTGGTAAGGTGGTGATGGTATAATGGTGGGTGCTGTTGTGCTTGTGTTTATGAAGAATTAGGGTGGGATAAGAGGGATTGGGGAATAAAGGTTTAAGAAGTGTTTGGTAATGGTGGAAGGGGTATGTGATATTGGTGATGAAGTGGTTATTGGTAAGGTGGATTGTGTATACGAAGAAGAAGATGATGATGTGGTGGGTGGTAGAAGAGGATTTGAAAAGTGTTAATATGTACATCCCACATCGAAAGTCGATGTCCTTCAAGATCGATATGTAAGATCTTGGGTTACTCCCTCTATTGCCAAACAAGAAGATGGAAGCAATTTAGATCATCCATAGGGGGTAGAAGGGTATGAAAATATTTTTTTTTTCAAAAAAATTGACGGGAGGTGAAAATTAATTTTTAGAGTGAAAGAGGGGCATTCTTCCAAATTTCTCTCACTTGATGAGAAAAGAAAATGAGAAAATCTTGTATTTCTTGGCTTATTCGACCCCCGCCCCCTCCGCCCCCAATTATTTATTTTTTCGAATAATCCTAGTATTATCTTTTCACTTGCCCGCCGTTGATTTTTCAGTCAAATTTAATCACCCCTATTGGACATTTTAATTCAAAACTAAAGTTTTCATCCTCAGCTTATCCTGCCCCTACCCTATGACAACCCCTAATCTTATCTCTACGACACTAGTTGAAATGAAATATGAAGTAGATACAATTTCAGTTAATATGAAATCGAATGGATCCTTAAAACGGTTAAAAATGGGTGAAACATTAGCAATTGCTTCAAACACTCAATGAATGATTCAGTAATAACATTGTTTAGTCATTATAGTTTATGCCTATCTTATTACTATGAGGAACATTATTTTCACTCTTTTTAGAGAATATCTTTACCTTCTCATTTAATGGCTACACACCAACTCACCCTTCTGAAATACTAGTTAGATCATATTGGAGTTTTACATCTACTTAAAGGAATTAAAACACATTACTTGACCCTAGAAGGAAGAATTATAATAACACATAATTTGAACCGACCTTGTCACATATGAATTATCAAACTTTTGATTGATACGGACTGAAAGACTATATGAAACTTCACTCTTCCCTGGGATTGGCTTTGGGCCTCCCAAAAGGTAACGGAGGCTTGCAAAGGTTTCCTCGGGCAGGACAGAAATTGCGTTATCTTATACATAAGGTTGGGGAGTAGGGATGGGGTAAGTTTGAAGATAATTATTTTAGTATTTGTACAAAAAAATGCTACAATGTAAGAGGCATATTAAAAAGAAAAGATAATATAATCAGATAGTTATTTGAAATAATAACGATAGTTGAGGGGCATGAAGGTAGATAAGCTTAATTACTTATCCAACTACTACTTTTTTATAATTCAATATATCAGACATGCATTAGTAAATTGTAAGGTTAATCACACATGTACATCAACTAAAAACTAAAACTAATCCCTAAATAACTCATCGAACTGAACATCTAATAACCACATACAAACAACATTGAAATATTCATTACTTGTTTAAAGTAATTGAAATCGAAATTGCATATAGGCATATTGTATAAACAATGTTTAATATAGTAAATCAAATATTACATATATACTCAAAATGGATAAATTAAGTTTTTGGATGATCCTAATCAAACGGTTCAATTAGCCCAGGCAACACCTAATTATTATTGTTCGCTAAATCCGATTAGTTGAATTGATGGGTTGAGTTTGGATTTAGTAACCAAAAACTCGATAAAATGGTATTGGAATTGGGCTAAATTACGATCCAGTATACAAAAGGAGGCCCAAAATGCTGAAGGGCTTTGAAGCAATAAACCCTGATTGAATACTAGGGTTTGCTTTATATATCCACCTTTGCTTCTTCTCTTGCCTTCATTACCACAACCTATTTCCTCTACCAACTGTTCATCAATTCATCGCAACCATGAGGGCTAAGGTATTACATATTTTATACTCATTTATTTCTTTTCTATATTGTTTCATGTATATTTACCTTAATCCTTCATAAACTTTTTAATTTGAAACTTTTATTTTTGTATGTGTTTTTTGTGTCGATTAAGATCGTTAATTTTGACTATTCTATAATTAATATGATAATTTTGAATCAAATCAATGTTGTTTGGGTCGATTTAGATCGGAAGTTTTGTTAATTTTGATGATTTTACAATTAATATGACAATTTTGAATGAAATCAATGTTGTTTCGGTCCCTTAAGACTGTCAAGGAATCCTAATTTTGATGATTTTACAATGAATATGTTAACTTTTTATTCAATTGAATGTGGATGAGTGAGTTTGTGACACTCATTTAACGATGGTGGTAATATATTGTTTGATTATTTGTAGTTTTATGTCTTGATTTGTTATATGTGGTGATTAAGTTTATGTTTTTATCGTTATAGTGGAAGAAGAAGAGAATGAGGAGGTTGAAGAGGAAGCGTCGAAAGATGAGACAGAGATCCAAGTAAACCCCCATCACCACCTGCTGCTTAACTCACCGCCAGTAGTTGTCGTCTCGATCTCGGGAGCATTAGTTTCCATTTGATCTTGTTTTGCTTTCCTGTTGTTTTAGTTTGAATCTGACAGATAGACATTGCTGTAATGGATTTATTTTATAATTTAGGTGATGGGTTTCATGTTAAAATTTCTTGTCTTTGTGTTACATGTTTAATTATTCAATCTATATCCCTTCTGATTTTAGATTAATGCATGCTTGAAATCGAATTAGCTTAAGAGTCCTGCATAGAGATGATCGAATCAACTAAATCGATTTGCTAGTTGTTGATACTAGTAATAAACCAATTTGATGTGAAGGCTATAATCTGAATAATTCTCCAGTTCTATATGTTTTGGCTTTTGAGTTGTATGTCGTTCTAAGTTGAGCATAGGCATCCCACATCTGGTTTTGCTCAGGATTATTCTTAACTTCGAATATCCATTTGCTTCGCTTTATATTCTTCTGAAACTGTAAGATCTATCTGAAGTATAGCTTTCTGAAACATCTGCATATAGTGTTGAATCGGTTTAAATGAAAGCTAAGACTACACAAAAATGGTGTGTAGTTTGAGATGGTGGGATTATCTTGTAGCTTCACAACAATGGTTGTGTGTGATTTCACTTTGAGCGTCTCATACTCGTCTGTAACCTCTTTTTCTTCGCTTACTGAAGCCCTTCTTCTGCAAATAGCTTACCTGTGCACCCTCTTGAAGTTTTGCATGCTTAATTGTTTAATTGCAAAGGTGCTATCCCCAATTCAATAAAAACAGCATTTGGTGTAAGCTGGCCTGATCTTGCTTCCAGTTTTTCGGTCATTCTTGATACTAATTGTCTGTACACGAACAATTGTTGGTCATATTTCTCTATATCGAAAAACCGAAGAAGCCATACAAGGTTTTCTCAAGCCTGTTCTCATATGGTATACTTAATTAAGGCAAATTATTCACCTATTTATACTAAATAACGAGCTAAAGAACCTCCCGTTTCTACCATTGAACCTACTAATCTGATTCATCATAATGGTTGGCAAATGTTCATCACCAAAAGGACTCATTGAATTGGGATTAGTAACTAATATTACTTCTACTAATCTAATGAAATAGAAAACACTACTATAAAAGATACAGAAAGAATTGTTTTTTCTTTATACTTTTATAGGTTCCATTGTTATCGCAAACTTTACGCAATGGATCATGATATTAGATAAATATCCCCCTCTAGCGTAGTTCATCGAAGATTCGGAGGGATCTTGAAAATCCACCAAAGCCGGCCTTCCCGAATACACCAAAGCTTCCACTTTCTAATACGTATGTAGCATTTGGTAATCAGGAATGGAACCAGTAAAGTAATTGATGGACAAAGGAAATGAATGAATTAAATAACTTCAGTAATGGAATGAGTAACGGAAGGGAATGAACAAATTATTTTTATTGCTTTGTTTGGTATGGACATAGTAATATAATTCAATTTCCATAAACCTTACATTCCTTACTTTGGTATGATGTAATAATAATCATAATATAACTAAATTACTAAGAAGTAAAAAACATAATTTGAACATAATAGTTTATCTTCCTAAAAAAAATTATTTAATAATAAAATTAGTTTTTAGTTATTTAGACATAACAAATTAAAAAACATGTGTTGGAAAACAGCTACATAGTACAACATAAGAATATTTTTCTCATACACTTTCATTTTATTTAATTAATTAAATAGAAAAATTCTATAATAATAATAGTGTCAAATTTCTTAGTGTAATCAAAGCCGCTTGTGTATGGATAATCCTATTTGTTCATTGTTATTATTATTATTTTAGGATAATAATAATCATAAGGAGTATTAGTTAATAATAATATTAAATATGATAATAATAATTATTATAATAATAACAATAATAATAAATATGTTAATAATAATAACGGAAATAATAATAACAATAACAAAAACAACAACAATAATTATAAAATAATAATAACAATAATACTTCCAAATTTCTCAGTGTAATCAAAGCCGCTTGTGTAAAGATAGTATTTTTAGGATAATTTGTTAAAATAATAAAGTTTGTAACCGTGTCCTATTTTTCCTTTTCGATTGCCTCATCTTAAGTAATGGATGATTACGTTCAATTTGGAGTTAATGGGTATTACCTCAAATGGAATAATTGGATTAACTAAGAAATGCAATGAAAAATCTATTCATAACTACCAAATCAAGTAATTCAATCAAATTTCATTCCATTCTTGACTATCAAACATACACTCATTATTGTTGAATGTTAATCATTTAAATATATTAAGTTGGAAAGAAGTAGTGCATCAACTTAATTATAATTACATGCTAATTACTTACTAAAAAATTCATAGTCATTTATCCACTTTGAGGGGTACAAAATGTATTTTTTTGAAGTATTACCCATTTATTAATGTTTAAAATAGGTTGTGCGATATTAGTTATTACTAACCATTCTAAATTACGGTCAACTTGGATGTCAATTTTTCATGGCCTAATTGTAATGATACTCAAAGTTATAAGCACTTTAAGTATATATATAATTAACTAACATATAGAACCTAATATTATTTTTTAAGCATTGTGCTTAATTAACCTATGTAGCATGCTTAAACATTTAATATCAGTGAACCATATATCAAAACGATGTTTTAGTCATGGTTGATATCGTTCCCAATTACTCGTATTAATTACAAACCGTTACTAAAAAATGACGTAGTATTAATTTACGAATATAACTTAATTCGATCTAAAATCATTCAATCAACATCAAAATAGATTTGAGTATAATATTCTTGCTAGACTCAAAATCTCATACCAATTATTTGTTACGAATTACACAAGGATGTATGTTTGGTAGCCAGGAATAAAATCAAATAAATGAGAATGAAATGACATTTAATTGAATTACTAGGTTTGGTAGTTAGTAATAAATTTTTGATTGCATTCGTTAGGTAATCTCATACCCCATTTGAAGTAGAGCAAATGGCTTCATCGATCACTCACGTTTGTTAAAAAACACTAGTCGATCACCCTAGTATGACTTTGTATACTTTCGATCACTCATGTTAGATATTATGTATACTTTTGGTCACTCACACGTTTTTTAGGTACAACTCTTGATTTTTCGAAATTTTCAACATTTTGGTAAGGATATTTTAGTCATTCTGTCATAATCTTGTCATAGAAATATAGAGTGCAATGGAAGTTAATGAAAGTTAGTTGATGTAAGTTAAAAAAATTATGGTAAAATGACTAAAATACCCTTACAAAGATGTTAAAATTTTTGAAAAATTTAGAGTTGTACCAAAAAACGTGTGAGTGACCAAAAGTACCCATAATACCCAACATGAGTGATCGAAAGTATACAAAGTCATACTAGGATGATCGACTAGTGTTTTTTAACAAACGTGAGTGATCGATGAAGCCATTTGCTCTTTGAAGTAATACCCATTACCACCAAATTGGACGTAATCATTCATTACTTCGCTTGAGGCAATCAAAAAAAGAAAAAACATAACATAACTGCCCTTACTTTACACGTCTTTAACATTTACATTTATATATATTCATTACCTCATTAAAATAAATTCACTATAATATTCTTGCTAGATTTTAATTAAATATGTATACTCAAAATCTCAAAGAAAAAAAAAGGCAACAAAAATTCAAAATGAATCAAAATTATCATGTTCACTCCATGAGACCAATCCATTCAATTATTAGTTGATTCGATTTGGCTCCCAAAAGTCAAAATTAGTTTCTTTTTTCAAAAATTAATCAAAGCCTCAAACGCTTCCACTAATCCAGCAGTTCCCCCCCCTCTCCAAATCTCCGCCGTCTGTTTCTCATTGTAAGAGCCCATGATGTTTCTTCCTTGAAATAAAAAAGGTGGTCTGTAAGATAATACAAAAAAAGTCATTATTTTGAAATCCTGAAGTGTGAAAATGGAGGAAAAAGAAGTAGGATTTGATGCAAGCAATTTGCATCTGAGGAAGGAGTTAACACAAATCAAGAAAGCAGCAAAAAGGGTATTAAGAGATCCTGGGACCACCACTTCCTGGAGGTCCCCACTCAACTCTGCTAGATCTGCAATGCAGGTATCCAACTCTTCAAGACTCCATTTTTATCATCACCATAATGTTGAAGTTCATTACTAAAATGATATTAAGGTGCCCAATAAATAGTTTAGTTGATATTGTACTGAAAGTAGCCATTATTGCATTAGTAGTAAGTTTCAGGACAATAGCATTAAGGTGCTCATGTAAGAATTTGGTGGATTTAGTACTGTAAGTAACCATGATTGTACTAATAGTGATGTTATGAAATGCAGTTAATCGAATAGCCCAGTGGTAAAGGCTCTTGCTAGTGACCGACCATAAGTTCGTGGGTTCAAAATCACCTTATCGCTAATTAACAAAAAAAATAAACTTAGTACAATAATGTAAGGTGTCCAACAAAGAATTTAAATGGATTTAGTACTGAAAATAATCAGGTTGATGGAAATAATAGTAATAATGGTGATGGAATAGTAGTAATAATGATTTTCATCAGTTCAATAATTTTAAGGTGCAGACTAGAGAATTTAGTGATTTAGTACTGAGATAATAATGATTGTGTTAATAGTGATGTATATCCAATGCAGGGATCTAACTCTTCAAGACACAATTTTTATCATGACCACAGTATTGATTTTCATCAGTTCAATAATACTAAGGTGCCCACAAAAGAATTTAATGGATTTAGTACTGAAAATAATCATGATGATGGTAATAATATTAATAATGGTGATGTAAAGATTAGGGAGAAGGACAAAAAGGTGTATTTGTGTAATTGGAAAATGCAGAGATCAGGGAGTGAGAAAAGTAGGCAAGTTGATGATGTTGTGAATGGGAATGATAAAGGGTCCTCTTGGAGTGTAGAAAATAGTTTGAATGATGCTAGGATTGGTGGAAACGATTCTAAGAGTGATACCTATGTAGGTGAGAGGTATGGTTCTATGCTTTTGAACTGTAAAGATACCTCTTTTACGCCATCAATTAGGCGATCTGCTAAGAAAAGGTCGAAGAGGAGCGGTCATGCTAATATTGGTTTGAACAATTACAATAATAATAAGGTGAAGAAAGGTGTATTGGAGAGCTTGCCTGTTAGGGGATTGGAAAAGGATGATTTGACTAGTATGGTTGACCAGTCAGATGATACGGACGATTATAGCAATTTCGATGTGTTAAAGAGAGGGTCTCTCGCATCTCCATTGCTTGCTAGGCTTACAAATATGAATCGAGAGCGCTTGTCTACCAAACTGTTGAGGGATAGCAGAAAAGATGATTCATCTTACACATATAGTACACCTGCATTGTCGACAAGTTCGTTCAAAAAATATTATGTAGGAAAGGGAAGTGCGGTTGGCTCTTGGGTTGCTACTACGACATCTTTGAATGATGCAGACGTCGACTCGGATGATCCATTGGATTTTCCAGGTAGAGAGGGTTGTGGAATTTCGTGCTATTGGTCAAGGAGGTCAACACCAAAGTCCAGAGGCTACGGAAGTTGCTTCTCCCCATCTCTCTCTGATACATTGAGGAGAAAAGGAAGCAGCATTTTGTGTGGAAGACACTCCAAGTATCAGAAAAGACGGCACCGGTCTTCTTTAGGCTATGGGAAGAGGAATTTCAACTCAAGAAATTCTGGTCAAGGCCTAGTCCCATTACTGATTAACAGTGTTGATGGAGATGGAGACTCCTCAATGGAGTCTGGAAATAACGCTGATGAACTTTCCACTAATTTTGGCGAGTTGGATTTGGAGGCTGTAAATCGGTTAGACGGAAGGAGTTGGTCAACAAGTTGTAAAAGTCGTGACGGTTTAGAGTTAATGACATTGAATATGGCAGCAGATGAGGAAGGTTCCCCAGAGTCTGTCAACAACCTGAGTAACAAGTATAGGCCAATATTTTTTGGAGACATGATTGGCCAGAATATTATTATTCAATCTCTCCTGAATGCAGTATTGAGTGGTAGGATTGCCCCGGTTTATCTTTTCCAAGGTCCGCGTGGGACTGGGAAAAGCTCAACAGCTAGGATTTTTGCAGCAGCCTTAAACTGTCTTGCATCTGAAGAAAACAAACCTTGTGGTGCTTGTCGAGGGTGTGCTGAGTATCTTTCTGGAAAGAGGAGTATTAGAGAAATTGATGGCTCCAGCAAGAATGCCATTGATAGGATTAAATATCTTTTGAAAAATCTCCCAGTGGCGTCTTCGTCATCATTGTTGCGGTATCAGGTATTTATCGTTGATGAGTGCCATTTGTTATCGGCGAAGGCATGGATGGCATTTCTTAAGTTTCTGCAGGAACCACCACCACATATCGTGTTTGTACTGATTACTACTGATATTGACAATTTACCCCGCACTATATTATCTCGGTGTCAAAAGTACATCTTTATGAAAATTAGAGATAGTGACATCGTGACCAGATTGAGGAAGATTGCTACCGAAGAGAATCTGGATGCTGAATCAGATGCATTAAATTTGATTGCACTGAATGCAGATGGTTCACTTCGAGATGCGGAAACCATGCTGGAGCAGTTGAGCTTATTTGGGAAACCGATTACAACTTCTTTGGTGAATGAATTAGTAAGTTCCTACTTTTGTAGTTATGTGCTGCCATGGTTTAAAGTTTTTTTCCCAAATATAGTTTCTAGTGGGTATAAAAAACGTACCGAAAACAGTTTGGAAAAAGGAAAAAACTGTGGAAAATCTAAGACACTTAAAGATACTCATATATATATATATGTATCCGTATTAGATATTGGTAAATAATTGGGTTGCTTGTTCTACAAACAAATTTAAAATTTGTAGCCTTCTGATCTTGTATTCATGCTTTAGAAATTGGGGCATGTTGATGGTTGATGAGCATGCTTTAGGGAATAGTTGTCATGCACTTGGCAATTTTGCCTCGTTTCTTGCATATATATAGACTTGTGATGCTCTACTAAAGGTGCAAATAGTGATGTTATATGACAGTGCTGCCACCTGAAATTATTCATAACCATTCGTCTGATGCTTCTTTAGGTGGGAGTGGTTTCAGATGAGAAACTAATTGAACTTCTAGAGTTAGCCTTGTCATCAGATACAGCAGAAACAGTGAAAAGAGCGAGAGAATTGTTGGACTCGGGAGTTGATCCGATTGTTTTGATGTCTCAATTAGCCTCCATCATAATGGATATAATTTCTGGAACTCATACCAAGGTTGATGCTGCTCAAAGTGGCTCGTTATTTAGTGGAGGAAGTTGTAAGTTCAATTCAGCCTTTTCTTTACAGACCTATGATGTGCTGATAGCTAAGTCTGGCACATCTAAATTTTAACAAAACAAATTAGTAAAAAAAACCCAACACATATTCAACATCATATTTGTACACAGATTGTAATTTCTCTATCATATTACTGATTTTTTTTAATGTTTCAGTAACCAACACAGAACTGGAGAGATTAAAGCGTGCACTAAAGCTTCTCTCTGATGCTGAGAAACAGCTAAGGGTTTCGAGTGAAAGATCAACATGGTTTACAGCAACCCTTTTACAACTAGGTTCGACCACACCAGATCGAAGTTACTCAGGAAGCAGTCGAAGGCAGAGCTCAAGGGCAACCGAGGAGGATCTCTCTAGTACATATAGAGAAGCTACTTCCTTAAACGAAAGGCCTCTTGGACCTCATATGCCAGAAAATCCGTCTTCTTTTTCGCAAGCCACCCACATCACATTAAACAACGAAAAAGTTCCTTACATACAGTCGGATGGAATTAGTTCCGGAGCTAAACTAACTCAATCCAATAATAATAGAATGCTTTCTGCTTTTCAAAAGTATTCTGTTGATGAGAAGGTTGTACCCAGTGATTCTCAGATATTAGATAATATTTTTTCAAGATGCATTGAGAAATGCCATTCTAAGACATTGAGGCGGCTTCTGCATACACATGGGAAACTCGTGTCAATTTCGCAAGTCAAAGGTATGCACACCTTGCAATGGACCATAACACATTTTTATACAAGGATCTTTTATGTAGTTACTTCACGAAATTTTTGTACTTCACACCTTTTTTTTGGATTCTTTATGTAAAGCTTTGTGGCGGTGGACACTTATTAGGTGTGTCTGACGCACTCATTATTAAGGGGTAAGGAAGGGTGGGATGTGGGTAAAAAATTGCCTTCTATCAGCTTACAATGGAAATTAGCTTCAAACCTCTAAACTTCAAAAACAGTCATGGTAGCTGGAAATTTAGATGCTTTTACTACATAAACACTTATGCCATTAGCAATAACGTCTAACTGGTTATCATCGGAGTTGAAGTAAGAGCCGACATTGCTTCTTTTTAGCCAGTTAAAACAATAAGATGTCCAACTGGTTAGTAAAATTAAGAAGCCCATGGTGGCATAGAAGGGTTTGGTTCAGCAGGTGTAGCTCCACAGAAGGGTAGTTTTGATAATATCTTAGGCTCTTACTCAAACATCACAAATATCTAAAATGATAGAGATAAGAAAGAAGAGCTAGGATATTTCTGCTTGTACAGGTTGAGACTAGTTTTTCTATTGTGTATGCTAGGAATGTTCAGAATTATCTTTGCGACCTTTTTATACTATTTGCAATTGTTTACAGGTGTCTTTGTTGCTTATATTACATTCATCGACAGTGACATAAAAACAAGAGTAGAAAGGTTTCTTAGTAGTATCACAAATGCATTTGAATATGTTTTGCGGAGCAATGTGGAGGTGAATATAGTGATGTTACCAAATGGGTGGACTTCTCTTGATAACGTACTTGCATCACCACAAAATCGAAATCATTTGGGGAGTACAAGTCACATAAATGGGATTGGGGTACCAATCGAGTTCAAAGTTGATGCTTTTTCCAATATGGATTCACAGCAACACTCGCTCAAAATATCCAAAGGAAGCTTTGACAACTCTGAAGGCATACTGCCTAGAATTGTTGATTCGACCGATGGTACAAGTGGTTTAAAAGAGAGAAAGTCAGAGATCCCAGTGCAGAGAGTAGAATCCATCATCCACGAGCAAAGACTGGAAACTGCTTGGTTACAGGCTATGGAAAAAGGTACTCCTAGTTCACTAAGTAGGTTGACGCCTGGAAGAAATCAAATCTTACCTCAAGATAGCTCGTACCTTCATAATCAGACGGAGTCAATAAATTCCATGGACTTCCCTATCCAGCACATGGAAGATGAGTTGAGCAACGAACTGAAAAAATTGAAGGGTGTGAATGGAAAAGTTTCCCATGCTGATGAGACCAGTAAAAAGCATCACTTACCCCTCTCTCCCAGTCATCTGCATGATATAAATGTTGCAGGTCATCTCAACAAAGATAACATGTAAGTAATACATTTCCTCATTTCTATATCTCATGAAGTCATTCACCATCTAGTTAGTTAAGTTATACAACAAAACATAGTCCAAAAATAACACTTGAACCACCGCCAAAAACCAAAAAATGTATTACTCTACTAAATTTTGACTTTCCTGTTTTTCTTGTTTCCTGGAATTCAACTGCCTTCTCTGTTAACTGTAGGGGATATGAGTCGGGAGCAGGATCCCGTGGTTGCAGTGGGCTGTTCTGTTGGAATAGTCAGAAACCCCGCCAGAGAGTTAAGGTATGTGGGTTTTTACCCTTTCATCCCATCTTCTCCACATCTAGATGTTACTCGTTCTTGAAAATTCTTGAACTGGAAAACCAGGTGAAACAAGGGACACCAATTCATTCACACAAGAGGAGAAAGTTTTTGTGGGTCAGTGAGTGCATAAAACCAAGAAAGTCAGGAAATTGGAGAAGGTAAAGAAAGATTAAAGGCAAGGTCGATGGCACAATTCTGAGATAATCACACTTACTGGTTGGATCACTTTTAGCCAGACAATAGTGCATTCGTTTACTATTTGGTTACAAATTCGTTTTGGCAGATAAATAATATGTCAATGTTCTATTTGCTCTCAATTATGAGAACCCACGGTGCCGTTGGTGAAAAGCTACATATTAGCTATCCAAATGGCTTTTGAAAAGGTGAGAAAAAGGTTATTGAAACTGTATTTGCACAACAAATTTCAATTTTTTAGCAGCTCAGCATTGCGATTCTCCGGTGTTGCCATACTTTCTGAAACATGGCACTTTGAGAGTGTCAAATATAGACTAGTGCTTAAGTCCGTATCGATTCACGATGTGTAATTAAAATGAAAAGCAGAATGGCTGACATGAAAAATCAAGATAAATTGTGGAGACTAGAGGCATATGACCGGCGTATGAACTGCGAACCGAAAATCTACAAACTATATGTTCTCGTATGAACTGCGAACCCAAAATCTACAAACCATATGTTTGGAGATGCGCTTTAAGAACTGTTCATGCAAAACCTCCATATGCAATTTTCTTTTTCTTTATTACGCGAGGTTGCTGGGGATAACAATGAAGTCATATCCAAACCAGAGAACTAAAAGCCAGATGAATGCATTTCCTTTTCTTTTTAGGCAAAAGAAATGAGTTGTCTATGTTTTACATGATCTTTATCAACTAAGGATGCCTCCAAGAATACAAGTGTGCATGATTATGGTGGACGGAGGGCTGCTTTAAAAAATGTAGCAAACGGTCTGTGATCTCTAGGATGATGTCGTTGTAGTTGTATTCAATATTCTTTCCGCAAGTAACAAGTCATCGGGGGTTGTGACCTGTTAATGAGTAAGAGTTTAGCAAGTTCAGGCTTCACTCTTGCTGGAATAACTTGTGAATGCAAATGAGACGTACTGCTAAAAGAAACCAAAAGTGTCCGCCCGCAATAAGAAAAAAGTCCAGTGATTTCAAATATTTTCTTGTTCTTAATAATAATTACCATGTACTACAACTGAGTAGGTGCCTCAGACACCGCATCAGTATTTTTAGCGGTTCCACGCTTCTATGGGAGGAACAGGTCGACCCTCCAGAACAACCGTTGAGGGTCGAACTAAAGATCTTAAGCATGTCTAGTTGTAGACATTTTTGGGTATGTAATCAGCAGACCACAATTATTTTCTCGGAGTGGGGTAGTAGTAAATCTTAGTATGATGAAAATGCTCATATTCCAAATTTTGTTATTGAGTCTAATTTTAGACTATAATTACTTCAGGCAAATTGAAGGAGCGAATGCTTCCAATAACGATTTCGGCATGAGGACATAGCGGCATAGCTACTGACCACAGTATAAAGGTCACCTGATGTTAATATAAAATATACATACCTTGATATTTGTGTAGGATCCTTCAGTAATATATACGGGATGTTTCAGATGCTCCACGATTGATACATCATCAGTGACTTCAAGGCCTTCTCTGTGGAATAAACAAAAAGGCATGGTATAAGACGATCGTTTAAGAATTTATATTTCTATAATGAAGGTTATATGTTTCTGGAGGATGAGAAATCCTCTAACAATAATTTGGTACTCCTTTAGTCTTTCAGATATTACATGCAAAAAACATTCCTCAATTATTCTATAGAATACTTTAATGGTGTTGTGTAGCATATTACTATGTGAAGTGGAATGTTATTGTTATAGTAACTTCAAGATTTATAAAGAAACATACAACATCGTTAAAAGCCTGTTTTCTCAATGTGAATCGATATTTTTAGGGGTTCTTCATAAACAGCCCTCAGGCCGGTTATTTCCAACTGCATCTTCCCTAAATGAGATAATTGCATCAAATAAAAAAAGAGACTATTTATTTATTTATTTGTTTTTCAGCAACAAGATTGAGATGAATGAAAATTTGACTTGTACCGATTTACAAGCTCAAATCCCTCCTTCAGCAGATCTGGTTTGATAATCTGCATAAACAATCAAATCTTCAGATGAAGCTGCCAATATGCGTGCATGCAAATCTTGTTCTAATGTATACATTATACTACTGCCAACAAACCTGCGGGGTTTGCATTTCCCATAGGGTTTTCCTGTCAAGAGTTCTCACTACAAATGATTCACTATTTGCCTGCACAATAGTTCATTATTGATTTTCTCACATTCAAAATGTTCCAGAGAACTTACGACGACTTTAAGTGAAATAACAACGAAAAAATTAGGAGCACTGAGAGCATTTAAGTTGTTAGTGGAAGCAAGTCCTACTATCTAGATGATCATAAAACATTAAAACGTACCTCTTTAATTGTGGCTTTAGCAGGAACACCAAGTACAGCTGCGCCAACCAGCAAACCATCCTTCAGAACCTGAATGGAAGAACCGATTTTATGCAAGATACATAAATTTGCAGAGGATTGCATATGGACCAAAAAGGACTGTGAGCTAAAATAGGAGACTAGCTAACCGTTGCTTTGATTCTGCAAAAACTGCAAAATAGTCGAGCTAGCAAAAAATAGAGAAAAAAGTTCAGCGATTTACCTTTCCTATATCTGCAGCTGTTACCAAGGGCCTGGCAGAATCATGGATGCAAAGAAGTTCGGAATCTGAAGCGACTGCCTATTAACAGAATAACATATACTGGTAATCTGGAATATATAAATATTAGTTATTCAACTATCCTCCCAAACTTCACATTCTTAGTTGCAAGGCAAACATAGAAAAAGTATTAACTACTTGCAACAAAATACAAGGCATAAGTAGTATTTAGAAGACACTGATTAATATGTATTTACATGCAACTCGTAGGAGCATTATTCATGTTGCCAAATGACAGATGCAGCAGCTATAAAACTAAAGTTTAGTGGAGTAAATAATAAGTTCTAAATGCTTCAACAAGGGGTATTAGGTTCTAAAGCTAAATACGAAGATGAGACGAGACTCTAGATAAACTCTAGATAAACAATTATCTATGCATTCCACATATGGAATTATGTGCTTAGAAAATAGGACTTCAATTATCTGCAGAAGTACATTGGTTTTGGACATGAAAAAACTGGGCCTGGTTATTCTAGGCTAACATATTTTTAAGTTTGCGGCATTGTACAAGCTGACTGCAGAGATGTGTGAATATACCTGAAGTCCACTATATACAGAATCTTGTCTTTCCTTTCCAGGCAATGCAAATTTTAAGTCTACATGGATCTTTTCCTTGGCGTCTGTAATATAGGCAAGCAGACATAAAACTGATTAGCAGATTAAAATTACCAAAACAATTTTGAGAGCCTTTAGGTGCATGCACAGATGCACATCACTCAGCACATATGAGTAGCAACAACCTTCAAAGATGTCTTGATAGGAAGGATCACATACAACAACAATCTCCTTCACTTCTGGTAAACGAGAGAAAGTGAAGAAACTGCATCGCCAAAAGCAACAGCGTCACAGTTAGACCAAGTAAAACAACGGTAAGAATTATAAAAATATAGATAACATTCAAATAATGGAAATATTGAACTTGAGAGAACATTAAATCATATAATCCCATGTGAAATATATGGGCATCTAGCACAATGACTTTAAACAAGACGAATAGTTCATATCTAACTCAAGTTTCTTATGTGATGCTCCAAGAATCCATGAAACATAAAGGGATTAATATAATAAATTAACATTAACAACATTATCACAGCTAAAGGAGTATTTATCTATGTGATAATGTCTAATATCTTTCAACTAGCTCTGGATATGCTGGTTCATCAAACATGCATTGTCCGCAATGGCACAATTAGATTTCACAGCATATGAATAATCGATATTCCTTAAAACTGAGTGCAATGAGTGAATGTGAATTCTAGTTCCGAAAGTACCACTTACCTATATAAGGCAATTGGCTGTCCTAAGAGTGGAAGATATTGCTTTGGCATGCTAGCCTAGTCACAAAAAACATAAATCCATCATCTTGCAGTAGAAATACAATGTACGTAATGATAAGAGTGAAAAAAAGCATGCGCGACGAGGTTGCAGATGATTGATTAACATCACAGATTTCACAACACTTGATCGAGTCAATTAGCTAATGTCTGCTTCCAAATACTATCATCTTATTTTTTCCTTATACCTGGATGTCAAGATAACCTCGCAGCATAAACATTTAGAAAAATGTAGAGTTGAACTGAAAACTTATACTTCAATTAAAATATACATGTTTTTACATCTTTTGGCTAATGAAGCTCATTCAATTATGTTGTCCCACCCCCTCATAAAAGACTTGCATTCAAGCTCCATAATAAACGAAGTATACTAAAGCAAAGTTCTGAATTATCAATGGAAGAACATAATGTACCATTTGACACTACTCATATACAAGTTAAACTTCATATTACAAATCAAAACTTTCGAGACACTTTCTTCCCTTGCTCCAAACGAACCACCGCTACCAAGTCTTATCTCACCGAATGTTTAGGGTGTAGGCTATATAAATAAGACGTCTAGTCGAGTAAGAACTTTAAGCATTCTTCTATGACTTATGAACCCCTACCAATTTTGTTTCCACTACCTTCTTCTATATGATTAACAAGTTTAACATATCCTCAAAAGGTTCCATACAATAATGCATTAATTAATTACATAAATGACGAAAAGACTTACACCCATCCTCTTCCCTTTCCCTCCAGCAAGAAGAATCACAGATACACTCTTCTCCTTCACCACTACATCAACCTTCTGTCGGTTAAAACATTAAATTAAGCCTTTTAATCCACAAAAAACCACGCTTCCAACAAAAAACATACTACCAACATCCCAAAAAGATTGTCAAGTTCGATTTTCAATGATCAAAGTTAACAAACATCGCAACTTAATTGATACACATAACTTTAATTCGAATAAATATAGTCATACTAATAATCGCTATTCATTATCTTCACACTTTTGTTCATGTCCTAATGGCTACCTCTAATTAATGAAGGGTGAAATAGAAAATTTACATACATCACTAATGAAATAATTTTAGAGTAAACAAGTAACTTATAATTCACTATAGTTCAAAATTTAAAAAGTCAATCATAATCGAAAACTAGATTAATGTGATAGGTGCAAAGAATAGAAATGTTGCCTGGTCTACATCTGCACGGTTAACAGAGCAAGAAACCTTCAAGTTGTTGAAAAAAGATTGAAACTTTATTGTATTTTTTCTCTGGTTGGATGAATTCTTGAAGTTGGTATTGAAATGTAGAGAATGTGGTATATTTGTGGGATTGAATTTAGTTGTTGAAGAAGATGATATTGGAATGTTCAGACAAAGAGTTGACATCATTCTGCTGATTTCTTTCTTCTTCACTCTCTTCTGTACTATCGGAATCTTCAGACAAGGATTAGTCCAAATGTTTTATATTCGGTAGGTGAATATATGAAATTAGAAATAAATTTAGAAGTTGTCTAGGATTTATTATAGAGTTAATGAGCTCGAGTCATATATTAATTGGATTATGAAAATACAAACCAATCCATTTCCATTCTGATGAGGTTAGTGGAACTGGAACAAATGAGATTGTGATCACAATGTGAAGAGTTCAATTCTTTTCATTACTAATTTTTTGATCGAACATTTAATTTCAAGTTAGTACGTCATCGAAGTGGAAAATACTATACACACTCTTTTAATGAGTGAAATTACTATTGCACTCATGCATAAAATTTCCTTAAACACTAAGGAAAAAGGATAAGTTAGTACGTCATCCTAAGATAGAAAAAATACTATACACAATGTTTTAATGACTGAAATTACTATTGCATTCATGCATACAACTTCCTTAAACACTAAGGAATAAAGATATATATGGAGGATAATTTAGACATGAGATTTAGAATCAACGAATAAGAACTCTGGATTTAACTACACACTTTTTTGAGACTTTAAAAAATTAAATTTTGATAGTGAAGTATATAATAAATAAACATAAATGATTTGGCTACATTTGAATTCTCCATATTTGAGTAAATTGAACTTTTGTATTATTAAAAAACTAAATACAAAGTATAATAATTTACAACAATTATCACTCATTTTCTCATCTTCCCCTGTTTTCTCCCCCTCTTCTGAACTACCATAAAAACTTTCTTCATCTATAATTCCATTTTCTCCTTCCATTTCCAACAAAATTCTGCAATCAAAATCAACATTGAAATCAAGAATTTCCAAATTTGCCCCTTCCCCACTAAACCTCTCCTCTACCTCTTCCCTCTCCCTCACAACCAACCAACCATCTGTTTCCCATAATGCCCCTGATCCTGAAGCTAATCCACTAATGCAATCTCTAAATCTTCCACAAACAATTTCGTAATCTCCTCCATTTTCTTCACTCTCTTCATCTTCATCATTTGAACTAAACCAATCAAGTACGCCACGTGGAGATGGAAATAAACATTGGGACCCACCAGATTGAGAACATGATAACAAAAATGGATGTTTGAGTAGTTGATCACAGCTCCACCTCTCATTATACTCTCTTTTCAAACACTTGTCCAAAAAATCCTTCCCTATCTCCGACAATCCCGCCGGGAAAATCGGCGTCTCCGCCGAATAACCAATTCTGCAAAGAGTATCCGCAGCGTAGCCACCCACCTGCCACGGTGGCTTCCCGGTGATCATCTCAATAACCGTACATCCCAACGACCATACGTCGGATTCAGAGCCTTGATATTCACCTCTGACAACTTCCGGAGCCATCCACAGTGGACTGCCACGTGGCACATGGGACCCACCTGCCTCGATTGCCGAACCAAAATCTGCCAGCTTGGCAATTGTCGGGGTAGGCCCCACAAGAACATTTTCACCTTTTACATCACAATGCACAATTCCTCGACCATGGAGATAATCAAGCGCGGAAACAATGCACCACGTGTAACACCTTACAATTTCCTCGGAAAATTCCTTGTCCGAACGTTTCGCCGCGTCAGCAACAGAACCACCCGGCAAGTACTCCATATGTAAATTCCTATAGTACGACGTACCCTCCGAGGTAACATCGTCATCCAAGTACCCCACCACGAACGGACTCGATATCTTAAGGAGAATCCGGATTTCGTTTTCCAACGCTTCAAGTTGCGAAGGAAGCGAACAGATTTGATGGACTGACTTCACAGCGAAAACGGACCCATCGTCTTTGTTCATAGCTAAATTAACAGTACCAAATGCTCCTCTGCCTATACAATCTCCTCTAATCCAACTAATTTTTTTGTCCATTTTGGGACTTTGAAGTTAAGAGTGTTTTTGTATTTTTTTTTGGGGGGTTTGTTGGAGGGGCCTTGTGGGTACATTGGGGGGTATTTATAGGGGGTGAAAATGGGGGAATGAATAAGGATTGGGTGACGATTGGGTGCATGAAGTAAAGACGTGAATCAGGATAAATCGGCTTTATATCCTTATCTTTGAGACTAGTAGATATGCATTATTGGTTTTACATCGATCGATATGGATATATTACTATTAAACTTGATTAAGTGTATGTAATGGACAAATCAGTTTTCCTACATCATATTATGGAATCTGAGTATATATATGGGTATATATGATTTGTCAAATTATGGAATCGACTATATATTATTTTAGTAGTTGGTGTGATTGTCTTGTGTACTTTTGTATCGGGGATCAATTATCGGTATTTCACTACTAGAAAATACGGTAATTGTTTCGGCCGATACCGACACTAAATCGATGCCACAGGACTTATGGTGTCGGGATAGGATCGGAAGTCAATGGTCGATACTTTGTCGTCACTACTTCTCACCCGGACGCCACCTGATGCGTAATATAATAAGCATTTAATTGGCTTGGGTTCGGGTTTTGTTATTTAATTATTATTCATAATTAAATACCCGACGCTAGAATATTTTTATTTTTTTAAATTAATCACTCGACCCTAATCGGACGTCATCTAGAAATTAATTATCTTTTTGATTTTTTTATTCCCCTCTTTATACGACCCTATTTATAATAATATGGTACTTTATTGATTATATTCCCGTCTCCTCCCAATGCTAAAAAATAGTAATTTTTTGTCCGGCGTCATTCGACTCCATATGTGTTTGAGTAGACATGTTCATTATGTCTGACATTAAACAACATGTTAAATCACATTAGACAACTCTCATCATGTGAATTCATTCAGTATGCTTTGGATAAATCTCGAGTGACTCAACAGTTTGCAGATCACGCCAACAAATCAAATCACATTAGGCAACTCTCATATGACCGAAATCGATTCACGTGGCGTAGCAATTAATTGCTCATATGGTATGTGGATGTTAACGAGAAGCAAGCATCTCTTTCGAGCATCTACTAGTACTATCAGATTAAGTTTATTAGGCTGTCTTAATCTAAAATGCTGTGTACTTGTGTTGGGAAGTTTGCCAAATGGACATGTGGATAAAAAAGAAAGTAGAGAACACAAGTTTATAGGTTTGGCGTAGAAGTTATCGTGATGATCTGGAATATTACGTTGTGCGGTGGAGTAAGTGAGTGGGATACTATATCTCATTCCATTCATCACCATTTTGTGTTGTGTCTTCCTTTTATTCCTTTGGGTCCGATCTAATAGCTTGCCACTATCATAAAAAGGGAACCTAAATTACAAATTCAATTTGCTTGGCCATAATTTTGCCATAAAGTTGGATATAATTATAAACGGTATCCGTACAACGATATTATTACACCAAAATTGACCAATAATATAGCACTATTACATTTTCTATGTAACTTTGCAAAAAAAATCTCGAGTTCGATTCAGTTTTAGAAGTTTGATTCGAGATTTGATGTAGTCCCAATCAAGCTTAAACCTTATACTACACGAAAAACACAAAAAAGGACATGTGTATTTGTCCTTTTTTATCATTTTTTACTCTAAAAGGAATTTGGTCGTTTTTTGAAACTTTTACCAGTAGTATCATATTTAGGTTCGAACTACCCGTATTTATAAATATGTTTCAATTTTCGTGTTAGTTCAACATGAATAATTTGAACTTCGTTCGAACTGAACCTTCGAATTTCTTGAACCGAATCAAACTTTAGATTTTCGGTTATTAGTTCAAACTCGAACTGAATCAAACTTTGTAATATCTACGTTTGAGCCGAACCCTAATTAAGTTTGATATAGTTCGATTGTGTATAGGTCCACCTAATGACTATTAAGAATAGATCGTTTGTTACATTTTGTGTGACACTTTACCGTTAACGCTATATTAAGATTCATGGACACGCCTACCTAGAGAATTGAAATTTAACTTTTCATTAATTGTAAAATTGTTTTTACATGGCAGTTCTTGCAATCGATGAAAAATTGGCACCTTGATGAAAATGACATCTCACATGTAATAAAGAAAATGGATACGACACGGACATTAGCAAATGAAGTCGGCACAAACGAGATGTTGTGGCTCTATATGTGTTGAATAGTTAGAATAGGATCACGTTGACGTGCTTCACCAGTTTCCACACAGATTCAATTCGGAAGTGTTAATTTGTTGTCTAAAATATTTGTATTTTTAGCAAAATTTCTTAAATTTTGGGGTTTGCGATTCCAAATTTTATTCATAGCATAAAATGAGCGGTTTTTTAATTTATAATTAATGATGAGAATAGTTTCGAATTTAAAATCTTCTGATCACCTGATAAGAGTTTTTTTATTAGACTCTTCGATGAACTCTCGAATTTTAAAATACTCCGTATAATATGTGTTGAATAGTTGGAGTCTGGATCACGTTGACGTGCTTCACCAGTTTCCACACAGATCCAATTGTGCAGTGTCTATTCGTCGCCTAAAATATTTGCATTTTTCATGAGTCATAAAAGAAGAACATGGTCATATCCAAATTTGTATCCATATCCATCCACTCGTTGTCTGAAATCAGACACGTTCTCTAAATCTTCCTAGTTTGTTACCATTTGGACAAGGAAATAGATAGGGACCAGCACAACTCAATCGAATAATCATAAAAAAAAAAAGAATTATATAGATATAAACAAAAATATATATTAAGATGCACAATTCACGTTGGAAGTCGACGTCCTCCCAAGTCAATATATAAGATCTTGAACTACTCTCTCTATTGCCAATTGATTTTAGAGTAGAACCCCAGAGACTCTTAACATGGTATTATGAGTCAAACCGAGTTAATGAGACACGTGTAACCCCGTCGATGTTGTTCCGGCAAATAATATCGGTGAGGAAAATTCAGCCGACGATTGAGTTACACGTGACGGGAGTGTTAAGATGCACATCCACAAGACACCGACTTCCGATGTGAGATATCCATCTTAACAATATTAAAACTAAAATTAAAATTTGTATTTATATTTCAATATATTCAAATATTTTGAACATCTATTATAAAATTTATATCAATACCTAGATTCACCTCTCGGACCACAATAGATAGGAGGTAGAAATTTGATAAGATGAGGCTTTTGGTTATCTTGACCCATTGCCTCCCATGTTTTAGGCGTAATTACACTGAATCTAAGGCTGACATCGATTCTGCACAATATGAGTATACAGTACTTTTTAATGCTTCATTAACGAACACCCCCCTCGATATTCGTTACATATTTATAAAATATTCGGATAATGTTAGTTTCAACTTATTGTTAAAGGAACAAATATAAAAACTACTCGGCAACAAGCAAAATATAAAAATTCATGAATAATATATAGAGATTAGCACTTAACACATGTGATTGTGTCTACTAAATACATTGCAAACCTATTTTCTAATTTATTTTTCTTTATTTATACTTAAAAATTTCAAGTAATATCTAATTCATATTGTTTATTTTTGTTCTTTAAAATCTTCTTTATTATTCTCTTTCTTATAATCTTCTTCGTTCTCTTCTTCAATATCATCAAATCCTTCTTCTGAATCCGAAAATCCTAGATCAATTTCTTCTTCTTCGAAATCATCATCTGAAATCCAACAAATTCCATCTTCATCATCGACAATAGGAGTATTCCAACCCTGATCGTTAGAGGAAGCAACATCAGGATTAAACCATCGAAAAATAATTGATCGATGAGGTGTTGTGGGGATCAAAGGAGGGAGCGCATCCTTGAGTTGAGAAAGATCGGTGAAAGAGTCCATAGTTAATTTTTGAAAAGTTGTTGATGGCAAGATTTGTAGGGGAAAAATTTGAAGTCAATATAATATTGTATACAAAAATAATAGTGTATGTGAACTTATATAGGGGAAGTTTATAAATCCTAGCCTAGTTACACTAGGATATAAGTATGTTACAGATATACTCCTATTAGTATTAGTATTAAAAGATATCAAAAGATATTACAATAGAAAAGAGTACTACTACTATTAATTATAATATAAGTCTATAACAGTAAATGTTAATAACTCAAGTCTCAAATTCATTTAGATAAATTTTTTTCGTTAAGTATTAATTTTTTATATTAAAAAATGTAATTGTCTAGTAATATACATTTTTCATTAAATATAGATCGTCATTTATTTCTTATACTATTTCATTAATTAGGGATATCTTTATAAAATACAATATTTTTTAGTAATAGTTATACAAATTGTTAGAATATTAACTATTTTGGGACAAAGATAGTAAGAGTTAATCATACAATACAATTTATATTATTATATCCTTCTTATTCTTAACAATCTCACACCTCGAGTTATATTAAAAGTTCACACTCCTAATTACATAAGATTTTGTAAATTCTAGTTACATTAAGATTCGGTAATTTCCTAATCTTTACTACAATTAATTAAAATAGATAAAGTTTGTATATATTTTGTTACTAATAAACTTATCGGCAAAACTCATCTTTTCCTTAGAAGACTTTTTTTCCCTCAAGACTTTATTGATCCAACATATAGTGTAGCATACACTTGATGAGAAAGAGCAAGATTACGAATAAAAGAGTGTTAATGATCCAAATCCACAGACCAGCAGCCGGCAAGGCGACAACTATTTTCATCAGCAAAATGTTCACTAAATATAAAACGAGACATCGGATTCTTACAACAACTTATTTAATGACATCAATAGTTACATGAAATGTTTATTAGATCTGATTTTTGGATATTTATAATTATTTGTTAGTAATAAGCATAATAAAACAATTTACGAGAATTACGAAGGAAGTCTTTATTGAACATCGGTTGAGGATGCGATTGAACTTCTATTTGTTTGGATTGGGGTGAATCAGGGGAAATGAAATAATTTTTTTTGTTTTTTAGTTTAGATACCTTATAAATTTTTATCCTGGAGAAACTATTCCCACTGATCCACCCCCAAACTCCCTCAAAACTTTTCCCCCCAAATCCAAAAATAAAATATTAACATTAATAAATAAATTATATAATTAATTAATCATTTTTATGCTCCATCACTCCCTCCAAAAAATTATCACGTTAGTTGCCTTCAATATTAGATCATTGTTTTCCCTCTAAATTCATCTACACATCACTTCTATATATATAAGAAGTCTTGACATAACCTCTCACAGTACCAATCTCGCATATCACAAATAGTATTACTGATCACAACGTTCTTTCGTATACTCTTGATGCCAATGGTAGTTACGCATGATGTAAGGCTATTTATGTTAATTGAATTATTTTTATCACCGAAATATGCTTTTTTAAAAATTTTATTCTCACTGATTCTCCTAGCTCAAAATTATGGCACCTAAACAACAATAAAATATATTCTCCTTAATTCTCTTCTTCTATAATTTTAAAAAATTCTCCTCCCTCTGATTCACCTCAATCCAAAGGCACTAGCAGATTTAATCTTTAGTTGTTCCTTAGTAGTTCAATAGTAAAGCGATTGGTCAATATCAAATCCTATCTGAAAATATTTGACCACTTTATAATTCCCATCACAAAACTTAAACACCGTACTTAAATATCATTCTTAAATACCTAAATCAAACTTCATTAAAACGACATTGGACAAGAAAACATAGTTGGTTCGATCCACAAATCCGACACATAACATGGGATGACATATAATAGGACATACATAGTCCCAATTTGGCCAAACTTCAGATCACTTCTCACAATCTACAGAGCATCATATCATACTTCGTATAAGATCTTTAACAAATCCAAACTTGATCATGTGGTTGGGAACAACTCAAAACCAATGTAGAATATTACTACGATATATGTCATTATTCTTTTTTTTTTGTTAAATTAGCGATGTATTAATACTTAAGATGTCAAAAATATACAATGAGGGGCTTGAAGCATCATCACCCGAATCAGTGGGTTATCTGCCAGGCCAAATTACATTTGATCAAACCAAGAGCAAAAAGCCCAACTCAGCCTAATCCAAATAGAATAACCCTAGCCCACTGGAAGTCTATATATGAAGGGAAAAACCCTAATGCTCTCAGATGCTTCACTTCCGCCTTAAATGAAACCTACTTCATTTAAGAATCCTTAGAATGCAGAACGACCCTCTCTTCCTCCTTCTTCACAAACAGAGATTGCCCTCCCCTATGTTTCTTGGAATCTTCCGGGAAGATAGAGCACTTCGCACCTCTTCGCTGAGTAGAGATCCAAACTTCTCTCTTGGCCAAAGAGTGAGATGCATGTTTGTTTGTGAGAAACTCCACAAAAAGACCCCACAGAAGCTTCAATTACTCGTTCTTTCTTCCCGCAGACCTTCACCACTGGGACCAAGGTCCCTTAAAATCCATTTGGCAGATCGGATAACACATACCCACTCTCATCCCCTACTACACAGCCACCCTTAGAATGCATTTGCGACTCTTGGGGTCCTCCATGAAGACCACCGTTTCTCCTATGCGGATCTGAGAAGAAACCGAGTTGCATGCTGGTGGAGACGATTTAGTCACCCCCCAAAGGAGGCCGTGCTTGGTTGAGGAGGAGAGGCGCCGATCTATGTGCCTCCAGAAAATGGGTGGCAAATTGGAGTGTCTCTTGGGGAGATCTACATGATCCATCCCAATAAAGCTTGTTTCGTTGATTCCAATGGTCCCAGAGACAGGTAATCCATAGCTTAAACTTGTCTTTTGGGAGTTTTAGTCTCATAGCCTCGTAATATTCTATGAAGTTTTGTGTTGTGTAGTCAAACTGTGGCAGTTTAAGAAGCTCCCTGAGTTCCTTAGCATACTTGCATGTGATAAAAATGTGGTGCACACTTTCGTTCTCTGTTTTACAGAATAAACATTTTGGACATACATCCATTTTCCGTTTGATCATGTTATCCTTAGTTGCCATTCTGTTATGCATCATTTTAAAAATGCTGTGCTTGACCTTTCCTGGGAGCTTGAGTCTCCACAAATGTGAAAAATTTATGTCTCGAGCTCCGCCATGACTTGGCTCTGGTTCAGTTGATATACTAATCTGCTGAATGTGCCAATAAGCGGATTTAACTGTAAAAACTCCCTTTCCTTGCGGCTGCCATTTAGGTAAATCTGATAAATCTAGTCGGTTAAGAGGGATCTGAACGATTGCCTCCGCATCAACTTGGTAGAAAAGCGCATTAATAAGGCTTGTATTCCACACCCCAATCTCATTATCGATAAGATCAGCAACAGTTAGATGTTGTAAATGTGCTGGACTTGGTGTAATTACATGCCCTGAATCAGTATGATAGACCCACTTCTGTTTCCATATATTTATGTCTCGGCCATTACCTAACTCCCATTTTATTCCTTGTTGTATGAGGTCCCTTGTTGATAGGATGCTCCTCCAGGTATAGCTCGGCTGATTACCCAGTGATGCCGTCCAGAAAGAACCCTGAGGGAAGTATTTTGCCTTGTAGACCCGTGCCAGGAGGGAGTCCGGTGCCGAAACTATTCGCCAGGCCTGTTTGCTTAACATAGCCTGATTGAAAGCCCGAGTATCCCGAAAGCCGAGGCCCCCGTCTTCTTTAGCTTTACATAAAGTAGACCATGATAACCAATGTATTTTCTTTTTGCCTTCAGAATTAGAACCCCACCAAAAATTAGATAGTATAGAGTTGATTTCATTGCAAATGTGCTTTGGCAACATGAAACAGCTCATACTGTAAGTGGGGATAGCTTGTAATACTGATGAAATGAAAACCTCCTTCCCCGCTGTAGATAAGAGCCGAGGCTTCCAGTTATTGACTTTGGATTTCACCCTCTCGACGAGATGGGTGAAAACCTCCTTTTTCGAGGATCCAATTGTCGATGGAAGGCCAAGGTAGTTACCATGCGAAGGCACCTCTGGAATGCTTAACAAGTCAGAGATAGCCTTCCTGGTTTCCCCTGAGACATTGGGGCTGAACAGAATTGTGGATTTCTGAGGGCTGACTAATTGGCCCGACCAATTCTGATAAGTTGTTAAAACCTGCTTGAAGCATGATGCCTCCTGAATCGTAGCCTCTCCCACTAAAAGTGTGTCATCCGCAAACATAAGGTGAGATATGGGATCCATATCTCCAAACTTGATCCCTTTTAGGTCCCCACAGTAACACGCCTGTTTCAGTAAGGAGATCAAACCCTCTGTACACAAAATGAAAAGATAAGGGGAGAGTGGGTCCCCTTGTCTAAGCCCCCTCCCTGGTCTGATGTAGCCTGTTTGGTCCCCATTGACCAACAAGGAGTAGGTGACTGATTCAACATGACTCATGATGAGGTTAACCCAATGATCATTGAAGTCGAACTTAATCAGCATTGCTCTCAAAAAAGCCCATTCGATCCTATCATAGGCCTTCATCATATCTAGTTTAATGGACATATATCCCAAGGGACCTCTCCTCTTCTGTTTGATAGAGTGATGAATCTCATATGCGAGCAGTATATTGTCCGTGATGAGTCGATTGGGCATAAAAGCACTTTGAGACTCTGAGACAAGAGACGGTAGAACTGATTTCAAACGATTCGCTATCGCCTTTGCTATGATTTTGACATTTGTGTTACAAAGAGCAATAGGGCGAAACTGGGTCATAGAAATCGGTTTAGGGACTTTCGGAATGAGGGTAATTAAAGTGAAATTGAGCTTCTGGAGTCGGACCCCTTCATTCAACGCTTGCAAACCCATCTTTGTTACATCGGCACCCACAATTTCCCAGAAGTGTTTGAAAAAGGATGCGGGCATCCCATCTGGGCCCGGTGATTTCGACCCTTCCATAGAGAAAAGGCTGTGCTTAATATCTTTGTCCGTGAAGGGGTGCTCCAGAAGCTCCTTATCTCTGGGTCCCAACCGCGGAGTGCACATCTGGTTTAGCATATCCAAACCTAGACAAGTCTGGGAAGTAAACAGATGGGAGTAAAAGTCCACTGCAAGAGAGTTTATCTGCTCCCTTCCCCTGTATACGACTCCCTGGTCGTCCTGTAGTTCCAGAATGGTATTGGAACGACCCCTTTCGACTGATAACGCATGGAAATAGGCAGTATTACGATCTCCCTTCACCCTCCAGAGATTCCTGGAGCGTTGACACCAATAGATCTCATCCGCCTCACGTAGTCTGTCAATATCTTTGGCCAAGATACAGGCTTGCCCCTTTGAAGAGTTAGTGATGGTGTTCTGTTGGAGAGCATCAAGCTGATGTTGCTTCTCCTGGATGCATCGTCTAACATTTCCCAAGGATTCTCGTTTCCATTTTAGAAATCCAAGTCTGGTGTTTCTAATACTTTCAAAGACTTGGCGACCAGGATCTATATGAGCCTCCTTGGTCCAAGCCTCTTGAACAACTGTTTTTGTTTCCTCAAAAAGGCACCACCCATCTTCGAACCTGAACCTTGGTTTAGGTCTAACCATTTCTGTTGTCGGATTATTGCATCGGAGCAAAATAGGTAAGTGGTCGGAAGAATTGGTAGTAAGATGGGTCAGTGTTGCCTGGGGAAAAAGACTATTCCATCCTTTGCTAGCAAGACTTCTATCGAGTCTTGCTCTGGTAGAGAATGGAGAGACAAAATTATTGCACCATGTGTAAGGAAAACCAGAGAATTCAATATCAAAAAGCCCGCAGTCACGCACCACTTGGCGGAAATTTTCCATTTGCCAATTGGGGCGACGACGAGTAAGGGAAACATATTCACTATCATTACATACTTCATTAAAATCCCCTAAGAAAACTGTAGGTAAAGGGGATAAATTACATAAAAATCTAAGTAAAGACCAAGACAATTTCCTTCTCCTAACTTCATGATGTCCGTAGAAACCCACCAGCCTCCATATTGGCACTTCACCATCTGTAACCGTAGCTTCAATGTGGTGAGAGGAGTAGGAAGTCACCTCAATCTCAATTGACCTATCCCAAAACAGAGCTAGTCCCCCCTTGCGGCCCTTGGCATCGACTACCAAAGCATTTGGTTTTTTTATTTTTTGCTTAATGAAATCACACTCCTTCGAATTTAACTTCGTTTCAATTAAAAAAACAATCCTTGGTTTATTAGAATAAATCAAGTCAACTAGAGAACGAACTGCTCGAGGGTTTCCCAGCCCTCGGCAGTTCCATGCCAAGATATTCATTCTTCTCGGCCGGACTGCTCCGCAGTCTCGGCCGTTGGAGAATGTGAATCAGAAGTGTCCAATCCCTCAGCAGAAAGCGACATCTTCTTGGTAGGGGAATCACAACCCTTTGGGCGCCCATAAGGATGTTGGCGCTTCTTGGAGTTCACAATGTATCTATCGGCTTTATGTCGATCCCGGAGAAGTTTCCCTTTCATCTTCAGGTCAGCCCTCTCTGGTTTTGGAGTAGCCTTTGAGGCAGCTTGGAAGTCAAAGAACTTCAGTGTCTCCAGTAACCCCCCTCCCTGGGACTCGAAACCCAATTGGGGCTCTTCAAGGTGCGTAATGGGTTGGGTCAAGGGGATCCCATCACCCGCATCAGGTTTGGATGATTCCCCTATTTTAAAATGGGGGAGGTTACTAAACTTGGTACAAAAGTCGCTAGTAATTAAGTCACCAGCTTCATTACTCTTTAATAGTGACTGTTGACCAGGTTTGAAAACCCCAGCATTAAGAGCCATTGAAACAGCGGGTTGGTCAAGCATTAACTCGCCAGCATTAATATCCATTAACTGCGAATTTTGACTAATCAAAGACGGAGTTAAATGCACCAGTTTTGCACCCGCTGTATGGTTCGAGGGCCTGAAACCCGGTGGTACCGCAGGGGCCTCCAGGGCCCGATCAGCCTCCTCCCTTTCCTCCAATGTAGCCTGATCCGTGGGAAGTTGCCAACGGTCCTCTTCCTCTATGAGACTGGCTTCAGTCAGTCGCAACTCTAGCCACGATCTCTCCAGGGGAGCCTTAATTCGTTCACTAATCCTAACCATAGTCTTTGGTTCAACTCCCGCGGGGATCAGAGGACAGTTCCGTAGCAGATGGCCAATGAAACCACAATGAAAACATAGCATGGGGAGCCTTTCATATGACACAGAACTGTGGATGTTCTTGCCACCAAAATTAAGAGGTACCCTGGACTTGAGAGGCCGTAAAACATTGACCGTAACTCTAGCACGCAAGAATTTCTTGCCAATTTTGTCTCTCCTAAGTTCCACCATCTCGCACTTAAGGAAAGCCCCTAGAAGTTTAGAGGCAACCTCCTTGGTGAGATATTCTCCCGTGAGTCCTCGGATCTGGACCCAAAACTTGCACTCCTCATACTGGAGACTCTGAGGATCCTCCCCTTGGACCCATTCGCGTAAAATGAGGAGGTTGTTATCAAAACACCAGGGTCCCGCCTCTAGCACACGTTGTTTTGTTTCCAGATCAGGGAAATAAACATGTAGGAGGGGACCTTCAATGCGATTAACCTTGATGTCCTTACAGTTCCAGGCTTTGGTCATCGCCGCAATGAAGCCTTGGGTACTCACAAAGCCAATTTTCAGCGCATGAACTTTAACATACAGGGATGCCGAACATTCCAGAATTCCCGTAATAAGATCAAAGTCCTGCAGTTCAATTCCACTGGCCGCATCTTCTGCGAGTCCACACTCAATCAAACCCTTGAGGTATTCCGCATCCATGGAGAATCGTTTGAATAAAACTAGAAAAAATTTATGACAAGAAAAGAACCACAGCCAGGAGTGTTTAACAACCAGAATGAGAGAGGGGGATTGAGAGTGAGTGAGCCATAATAAGAGAAGGGCCAAGGTATATATAGCCATCCAGGGACGACTTTGTGTGGCATAGCGCCATGAATGAGAGGAGATAATCATTCAAATCTGATTTCCGATTGACTAAAAAGGAGGGATCTGGAGTAATGGAGGAGGAGAGATTGAAGGGCCAATTACGGTAGCAGTTTGACCAAACTAGGGGAGGTCAGACTGGGAAGGAAACTCTAAAGACAAGCTCTAGAGAGAATTTTGCTCTAGAGAGAATTTTGCTCTAGAGAGAATTTTTGATATATGTCATTATTCTTAATCAGTATGATGAATATACAATGCACATAATTGATGATCAAAATACATTCCATAATTACACTACCAATATTTAATATTATCTGTAGTGATTTTTATAACGGGTGATCAAAATTTAATATTCTCAATAATTCAATTTTCACTAAATTAAAAATGATATACCAAAATTACACTACCAAATATTTAAATTTGATATAAATACATGATATGCTTTGGTTGATAATAATTGTAGAAAATATACATGAAGGAGTAGATAGAATTAATGAAATTATCTAAAAGAATACATGGCGGGAAGTTAAAAGTTGGAGGAAATTGATGATATAGCTAGTCTCACAAAATGGGTTAAGGTTGTTATTTGGTTATCGAAAGTTCTTGCAAATCAGTCTCTGAAATTAAATAAAAGTTGCGCATCTAAAATTGACTGATTTATTAAACTTAACAGTACTTATGCAATTGGCTTTCACTAAACATTCGTTAAATTTTAACGGCCCAGTAAATTTTTTAACGAAGTTGCAACTTTATTTGTCCAATTTCAGAGACTAATTTGCAAATTGCAACAATTGCACTTTTGAGGACCAAATGACACCTCAACCCACTTTTTGCGACCATTTCAGTAGGGCCGAAACTAGAAAGGATATAAAATGGGGGGGGCAACTTTGAATAAAATTAATTAATGGGGCAAAAATTAAAAGAAATAGTTAAAGTATAAAAAAAAACTGAAATTATGTTAAAAATGAAACACAAATATGTTTTGGATGGCGTGAACCCACAACCTCAACCTTTTAAAATAATGCTTCAACCAACTAAACTAAACTTTCACTCATTGTACTTACATTTTTTACTTTTTTATTACAAAAACTCAAAAATCATATATAATATATAACGATATCGGAAAAATATAGTCGTGCCCTCTCCCTGGATCCGCCCTCCATTTGGCAATTTACTCTTAAAAGCTGCATGAAAGTATTATCCAACTTGCACAAGTAGTGTGGCATGTGGATAGGGAGATAGTGGCTTGCTAGAGCTTTTGAGCAACATGAAACAAAGCCGAGTTACCTATCAATTCGAGCCATTTATTCAGTATTATCCACATTTATTTGAATTCAATCATATCTACAATTATATGATCTGTTCCATTAAAATTTAATGACAGAAATGGCCATCAAATAATAGTTTCTATAATATCGAACTACAAATTATATGCTTGTTAAGTTGTTATTGTCAAAGAATTAAAGAATATAATTAAATTTCCAGGTAGTAATATATTGTACTATGTAACTAGATAAGAAAATTGTTAAGATGTATGTCTATGTAGCAACTAGATTATTTACGTCTGATTTCTAAATCAATAATTGCTAAGTCCCTAATCCTTGAGAGAAGATGCCTGATCCTCCTAGTCTTCAGCAAAATTGTGTCAACTGAATTAGCATCACACTGATATCATCCGAAGAGCCCCTTGTAACCGAGAGCTCGACGAGTTTTTTGCAGGCTGACAAAGGTTGTGGCCTCTCTACGCCCTTGCATAAATCGCGGACAATGTCTACAGCTTCTTGATTGTCAACCTGGCAAAGCGAATTAGAGATTGAAAATCTTAGACTTCATCCGAATGTAATCACAGGTTGAAACATCAAAGATCGAACGTCACTTAATTACCTTATCCCATAGTCCATCTGAGGCAAGGATTAGAAATTCCAACTCAGGTTTTAGTCTTAGAGTTGTTGTCTCCGGTTCTGCAGTTACCCACTGTTTAAGGTATTTATCTCCAATACTTCTGGAAACAGCCAGGGATCCCAAGATCCTCGAAACACCATTGCGACATTCTACATATCCACCCTACAAGATTGAACGGTGACATTTTGATCAGTAAACTATTGAATAAGATGTGTCTTTCAAGCACAAAACGCGAATAATCAAGCTTCACTTACCAAAGACTCAATCCTAAGCTTCTCATCCTCTCTTGAAGGACGATGATCGGAAGTTAGGGCCTCTGCAACTCCATTTCTACTTACAACAGCGCGGCAGTCACCTGCATTAGACACCACTAAAGTGCCTTCCCTGATCAATGCTGTTACACAGCAAGATCCTCCTCGAGTATCTTGCTCCAAAAATTGGGAATCCGTTTTTAAATATCCTTCCTTGACCGCTACCTCAATTTCATTATCACCCCTCTTCTCAACTTGATCCATAATGTTCTTCTCCAAATTCTCAGATGCAAATTCAGCGGCTTTTGTCCCTCCATGTCCATCAAATACACCAAAAAGAGCCTATAATTGAAAACAAAACCACCACTTATCAGGCACCATTACTAGAAGAACAAGAATTGGTCTGCAAAAAATCGACGCATCTGGGAATAAGATGTCTTCAATTCTACTCTTTAGTGGTAATGGATTAGAAAAAAAACCTTCTCATCCTATTTCATTCCTATAACAACATGACAATGAATACATGTTCCAATTAAACTCAACTATTGCTTTCCCTTCGAAATCGACCATGTAAAATTTTGTCGATTTGATTTTAGATGCTTGGAATTAACTAACTTTGTCATCTTAATTTACACATAAGTTAGATTTGTATCAAAATTATCATGTTATCGGTAAAGTACGTTAAAAACAATATCTTTTAATTTATATTCTTCTCCGTATATCATAACGTATACATAAATTATTTTTTAGTTAAAGTAAAAATGTGCCCGTTCGACAATCAAACTTGACAATCTTTATCGTTGCTCGGAGACTCGGTGTATTAGCTAATCAATCAACCATAACATTCAGTAGTGAACCAAAACTAATCTATTAAGTTCTAAATAAACAACAATGCTGGTAACTAATCTATTAAGTTCTAAATAAACAACTACCTTGTAATTAAACTTTAATTAATACCCTAGTAAAATCTCCAATTCATATTAATTGTTAATTCATTCCTAACATTAACTATCAATTACTTCCACAATTATAAATTTGATATAGTTGGATATTTCCACAAAATTGTTTTCTTGTAATTCTTGGTAACATACATAAAAAGTACTAATTGTTGGCTAAAACCTGACACGAAAAAACTAAAACGTCAATTAAAAAAATCGGGTAAGTAAAGAGTTACCTGTTTAGAATCTCCTTGAAGATTAATTGCAGCAGAGTACCTATCCTCCATGAGCTCTCTCCTCCCCCTCTTGCAATAAACCACATACCCATCCCCCTCCTTCTCCACCGCCTCCACCCCACAAGGTGTTGCCGGAATATTCCCGAAGCTCATCGACACCACCGGAATATCCAACCTAGCCGGCCTCTTCCGCGAACTCAACCCAGCATTGCACTCTTGTGAGCTTCTTGTCATAAACCCACTCGGCTTCTGAAGCCGAATAAGCCGAGCTGGTGAAGACGGAGAAGAAGCCGATGGAGATTTGGTCAACGTTCGAGTCAACGATGAAGATGGTGAGAAAACTGGTGAGTGTTGAACTGCAACTCCACAAGACATTAATTTTGTTTTCTGATTTTCTTGGTTTCTGTTTTTGTTAACGTTCGAATTTGAGGATGTTTTTGTTTGTTTGTTTGTTTTCGATTTTTCGTTTGTTTTTTGGAGGATGTTTGAGGGGTATTTATAGGCTTGAGAGGGGTCAACGATGAGTGGGTTGACTATTGAATGGGCCATACGTGTTTTTAGTGTGTAACCAGCTATGTTAAGTTTTCTAAGTTGGTCAGCTTGGTGACTTTGATTTTTCCTATTTTACCCTTTTATTCTTTAGTTATTAAACATATACAATTAAAAGTAAAAAAAATAAAGAAGGTTCAAATTTGTAAGAGACTACATATTCCTAAAAATATATAAAATATTTTTTTCCTTAGATATTGTTTATAATCATTGATTTAAATAAGAAAATATTTTATTGTATACTAAAATATTACGTACATAAATTTTTAGTTTTACATTTCAACATTACAATATGAATGTTTTAGTATAAAAGTAAATAAATTAACAAATGCTATTGTAATCTAAACATGAAATAAACAATTGACTAAGTATATTTGACCATAAATAATCATGTGAAGATCATATATACATATTTAAATAAAGGATTCGTGCACTTGTTGGATGAAAACTTACTTTGACTAAGTATATATATTATACCATAAATTAATAAATAGTTTTGTAATCTAAATATGAAATATAAATTGACTGAGTATATTTTACCATAAATAATCATTGAAGATCACATATATCTATTTATGATTTGAGCACTCATATTGGATGGAAAAATTACTCACATTATTAAATATTTATTTCCAAATATAGTTTAGTCAAATATGCTCCACTTTTAGACCTTCTCCTAAGCCCTAACCAATATGTAATTAATATATATTAATATATTATATATATAAGGATTTTCTAAAAGATGCCCTTGAACTCTTGAAATACATGTTACTATAAAGTAAGACTATTTGATTTGCAGATTTACATTTAAAATTTGATGTAAAAAACTTGTTAAAATGTTAGAACAGGGACAAGATGGGAAGTTTAGGGTATTTGGAAGCAAATGAGAAAGTGTAGTGGGTGAATGAGAATTAAGATGATAAGATGAATAATGAGAGAATGATGATATGAGTCAAACACGTTAAAGTCTAAGTAGAGAAGATATTTGAAGGACTAAGCAATCATTATAGATTTGATTATATGAAGAGTACAATTGGCAGGCAGCCCTATGACGCGTTTGATTAATACAAATGTTCCAACTGAAGCTGCTCCGAATATAGCGACCAATCTAACTAGTATTCCCCCAGTTCCTAAATCTAACATTCATTTATCGAAAATAAATTCTTTTTTTTTCGGTTTTCTTTTCGACAAATTAAGTAAATAAAAATATGAAGGAAAAATTAAGGTTATGAGAGAAATATGAATTTGCATTAAACTTTGTGTAAAAGTAAATGGGAGTTAGATAAAGGGATTGAGGGAATATTAATATTAGTCTGTTTGGCCATTTGGTCACCGAACTATCGTTATCTATTTTATTTGTTCTCGAACTATTTATCTTGTCTCAAATGTTCCGTGAATCCAATTTTCATTAATGAAATTGGGTTTTAAAGCGAAATGTCTATGTTGTCCTCATCATCCTTTCTTCTCCCACTTACCCTAACACCCAACACTTCGACCCTGATATGTTATACACACATCAAAACAGAGAATTTTAGGAGTAAAATTACTATTTTGCCTCTCCTGTTTGGAAGTGTAGTGACGAGAGAGTTTAATTAGGTGTAAAATAGTAATTTCATGCCTCAATTAAACACTGTTTTGGTGTGTATAGTGTTGACCACCTCAACTCCTTCTTATTCAACATACCCACCTTACTCTTATCCTTTCCCCTAAACTTTCAATATATCAAACGAAAAAATACAATCTTTAGGCAAAAGGGTGAAAGTTCAACATACCACAAAAATCAGTCATTAGAAGGGGAAAATTCAACATACCAAAACCAAAAAAATGAATAGCGCATAATGATCCAATGAATTAAATGTTCAAGTCTAAAGAGTAGTGAGTGGTGTTATAATTTGGTTGGGATAAGGGGTGGAAAAAGTGTGTTGAAGAAGAAGTTGTATGATGGAATGAGTTATAGAGGAAAGGGTGATAAGGGCAATATAGTCAGTTCACTTTAAAATTCAAGTTTAATTATGAAAATTAGGTTTAAGTGAATCAAGCAAGATAAATAGTTCAGAGACACATAAAAATAAATAACGATAATTCAGAAACTGCCAAAAAGTTAAAATATTATATACTTCTTCCATCCTTAAATGATTGGTACATTTTGACTTTTAGTTGGTCAAACCTATCAAAATTTGACCTTGAATTACCATTAAACGATAAGAAATAATATAGTCTTCTATGATCTTGTTAGGTTTGTCTCAATATATATTTTTAAAATTTCAACTTTTAATAATTTTTTTACATGTAGAATAAGAGGGAGTACTTAATACTCTAAGATGGAAGAAGTTCCTCTGTCCCTAAATGATTGGTATATTTTGACTTTTGTGGTCAAACTTTAAAAATTTGATCAATAATTCTCATTAAACGATAAGAGATAATATAGTGATGTTTGATCTTGTTAGAATCGTCTCAATATGTACTTTTGAAATATCAACTTTTTATAATTTTTTCGCATATTGAATAAGAGAATTTACGTTTTAAATTGTATTTTGTTGACCATGGAAGTTAAAATGTAACAATCATTTAGGAATAGAGGAAGTATTAATTATAATAAACAAAATCCAAATTGGTGATTTCTTGAGTTTTTGGTTAAATGATCATTTGTGTGTTGACTTTATTATTATAGCAATTGACTAATATTGGTCCATAATATACATCTTGATTCTACTACGATCATCATAATCATAAATGTCAAACAATTTATTTGTAGAAGGGTAGTTGCGCAGTTGAGGTAGTTATAATGTCTATTCAATATTTGGGCTTTATTAATCGACTTAACTTTAAGAATAACATAGTACTATTAAGTTTGAAATATCAAATCAATTCATGCAAATATTAAATTGAAATAAGTGATCTTTAGCTTTATTGGGGAAGGGGCCACAATGACGATTATAGCTTAACTAAAATGGCACATATCACTTCAAAGTTGGATATTTTCGTAATGCACAAGAAAATGGTGAGTGAGATCGTCGAATGGTCAAGTTATTGAGCTAACACTCTTTACTATATGAGGTCTGGGTTCGCTTATCATGTAAAGAGAAGGGATTGAGAATCATTGCAATGTCAACTATAAAAAAATGTTGAAGATGTTTGGTAAATTATTAGCAGTTATAACTCCTCATCAATAAAGCTATAGAACCCCCTTATCAATACATTAGTGTGTTAAGATGCGAAAAAACAAGAACACAATAAGAAAGAACATGAACAATTAGTTATGTATGCTATTGTTATTTGATATATCATACAAAAAAAAAATTGTAATAAAACTAATTCGTACTTGATAGGCTTCCAAATTGACATTCTATTTAATATGGTATCTTACTAGATGAATTACAAAATGAGAAAGTATTGAAGATCTTTTTTCCAGCAATATCCTGACCTCTGAGAATCTGTTGCTGTATTACTAAAACTGAACCTAAAACACCCAAATCCGGGGAGGCAACAAAGTCACCGAGCGCCCCTAGTTCGCGATTATGACTCCAATTCGCTAAGCCATACAGAAGCATCGGATTGATCCCTTGTTTCCTTCCCACGATCCACAAGTCGTAATGATCGTTGTTCATTGCTTGAATAGCTGCAACAGTATCCTCTCCATTCCTCACCACTACCTCTTTATATGTAACCCTTTCATTTCCTTCATTCTTCACCCAGAACCAAGTCACTATACCATCATCTAGTTTCTTCTCCATCATATCATCTCCCTGATTGTTATCAGCAAGAAACCGGAACACAGTGAGTGATACATCTCGATTCACAGCCATTTTATCTGCATAAGCGAGGGCCTCTCTAGAATCCGGTCCTCCCAAGAAAAGAACAGCAAATCTGTATATTGAATGCCTCAAGTTTTCTTGAAATATGTTGACAAATGAACTCTTTTCTATAAGAAGTGCAACCGAGCACGGGGCATGCTTTAGGACATCGAAGTTCACAGATTGAACTCGCTCCCTTCCAACCTCCGTTCTATGCAAATTGTCCTTGTCATAAGGAAGAATAATCAGAGAAGCTTTTTTCGCAAGAGCAACCTCACAAATATCTTGATACATACTTCTTGTTGGAGCTACTGATGTATAATAGTGCATCTTAATGGCTTCATCTCTGCCTTCATGGAAAAGTTTCAATGCGTTATGAATTGAGCTGCTTCCAAAGTTATTCGTGTGATCCTGGTCCTCATCCTCATCATGAGCCGTGAACAAAGGTGCAGCGCTGCCTATCAGCTCAATTAGGTGTAAAGCATGGACTACGAAAGGGCTAGTTACTGTCGGATTAGAGACTTCAAGCAACTTCGTAATTCCACCAACATTTTTGTCATCATAAATACAAGCTACAATCTGCAACTCTGCGTTAGGAGCAGTATGCTGAATATTTCTCCTCTTATCGATCATATAAGGCTTCGTTGGGTCATACACTAAGTTAATCATAGGCGTCGTAATAGCAGTCACCGCAAGCGTCAATAGCACCAACATGGTAAACTGTGGTGGTCCAATCATCTGTTAATATGATAACAACATGATTATTAGTTTCAATTACAGACAACAAAAGAACGACAAAAGGCAGCATTCGTGCAAAAGTTTATTGCACGATGCTGTCCTGACTAAAGTCTAACGAAGGGGGGGTACCTTCAAATCCATCCAGTGAACAAACAATAGAAGCTCCACCTCACCTCTTACACTCAATATAAGTGCAAGTGTTAGACTATCTCGAAAAGTCATTTGAAAGAAACGACCAGCCAATACAATAGTAACTATTCTAGTGAGGCAGCCAACTAAAGCCATGTAAAACAGAGGTCTCAGAACATGCCAATGACCACTCATCGACGAAAAATCAGTAATCATTCCTACGTATGCAAATGAAATTGGCATGAGTAGATGGGTCACAATTGTTTCACACTTTTCCGCAACAGTTGCTCCTAAAGGAGGGCCATGCGGCACTACCAATCCGAACCAGAGCGCTCCATTGCAGATAGCAACACCACACATATCTGTCACAAATCCTGCTACTAATACTCCCAACAATATGGAAATCACATAAGCCTGCTCCACAGGTTTCCCTTCAGGGGTAGAATGGACAATCCACATCATGGCTTGCCTAACTCCAAAAATAATGGATAGCATAATAACAAAAAGTGAAACCGTATACCACAAGGCAGCACTACTCTTTGCCTCCCCTTGTTTACCTGCCTCAAACATGGAAACCCCATGAATCCCTATAATGTCCCCGATTACCGAGAGCGTCAACGCCATTCTGCCAATGTCAGAGCTCAGGAGATTTAGCTCCTGAAGAACAGGATACAGAACAGGAAATGATGTAATCGCAATAGTAGCAGATATACCATATATCGACGTAAACTTTCCTAATTCTCCATCAATCATGTACTTCCTCATAGAAATCGCTACCATCGTAGACGTGAAAAGGGGTGCAGCAACTCCTACCGCTGATATATACCATTGCTTTTTCTTAGCCTTTAATACAACACTCAAATCCATCTTCACTCCAGATAAGAATAGGAAATACATGAAACCTATTACTGCCAAGTTTTTCAATACGAATCTCTTATTATCAGGAAACAGAAATTCTCTGAAATTCTTGATCTGTCCAAGAACCGATGGCCCAATCACTATGCCTCCCTTAACAAACAAATAACTCCAAATTAGCCAAAAACAATAACATACCTATGCACAAACATGAAAAACCAACAAAAATGATCTCTCCAATACAAACATATACAATGATTCATATATTACTCCGTAAAATATAATTCCTCCGTCCCTTTTTCTAAGGACCGTGTAATTTTACATAAAGTTTATATGCTATTGAGTGGCGGAGCTATACACGTTCACGCATGTTCGGTCGAACATTCACTTTTTTCAAAAAAATAAAAAATTATATATGCATAAAGAAAAACTTAATGTAAAAATTAGCATTTAAATTTATATTTAGATATATTTAAGTGTCTTCAAAGTTATACCAATTTCGAACACTCACTCTAAAACACCTAGATCCCCTCTTGATGCTACTCGGGGCCAACAAATTGTTAAACATAACAAACGGTGTAACCTCTCTCTCTTCCTCACTTTCCACCCTTTCTTCCGTTTTTGAGGTTTCTTTCAGTTTCTTATTAGTAAGAATAGGTGACGGTATTCTGCCTAAATAGTAGACACAAGTAATAAATAAGATAATACTAAAGATCTAAGCCATATAATTTGTCAATTCTGACACAAGGTACTTATTAGATCGAATGTACTTATTCGATCTAATAGAATTATTTTGCCGTATCCATACTAATACCAATCCAAGCCATGATACACGTAACTTCATAGTCGAGTCACAATTAGCATGTTAATAGTAAAATACGTTGTAATATTGTGGAAGCAAATAGACTAAAATGAAACGTACAAGGATGTCGGACACGATACGAGGTTGTCCGAGTGGCTTAAGAGCACAACGAAGTATTCTTGAAACGGTAATGACCAATACAATATCTATCAAAAGAAGAGGAAATGAGAAATCCATTGGATTTTGGCCATAAAATACACCAAAAGGATGGGAAGTGTGTTTTTCACGACATATAACCAATCCTTTTGCAATGAGGTCACCATCTTCGTTGAAGTTGTGAAAGGTGATCATTTTTCTTTTGTTTTGGTTTATTATTACAGAGCCGTTTGTTTGAAAAACATGGTGTTCATCAAGAAAATACAGAATATGAAATTATTTTAAGGAAATTCTTTTCTTGGAAGTGAAAGAGAAGTGTAATAGAACATGCAAGGGAGTGGAGATGCGTTAAAGGTGGAGAAAAATATTGGGCAATTAGAGTTTGAAAGTTAGTTATTCATAATTCATAAATTTTAAATAAAATATGATTCAAATGACTTCACACTCTTTAGTTAACAACGAGAGGTAATATATTATTATGTAACTCGGTTTGATTTTCATTTTGGAAGGAGTAAATAGGTAAGTTGTAGTTCCTGATCAGTTCAAGTATATCCGCAGTTTAATTTTTCCAGATTTTTTGAGAGATGTTAATATGATTGTTTCACCCTTTCAAAAGTAATGCTCCCTCCGTTTCTTTTTATTTGATTGTTTGAAGAAAAAGTACTTTATTAAGAGATTGTGAAAAATTACATTGGGATTGTAAAAAAGTGTATTGAAATTGTAAAAAGGCGCATTGGAATTATAAAAAGGTGCACTGGAATTGTAAAAAGTTGCATTGAAATTGTAAACAATCAAATAAAAAGAAACATGGAAAAAATGCTCAAACAATCAAATAAAAAGAAACGGAGGGAGTAATATATTGTGGGGAAACGCTATACACACTCAAATAGTATTTTATAGGAGTAAAAATTACTCCCTCCGTCCCTAAAAGATTGTCATATTTTGACATTTGCTAGTCAAACATTATAAAATTTGATCATAAATTCCCATTAAATGATAAGAAATAAGATAGTCTTGTGGGACCTTGTTAGATTCGTCTCAATATATATTCTTGAAATATTAACTTTTTATAATTTTTTCGCATATAGAATAATAGATGTTTATGTTTTAAATCGTGTTTTGTTGACCACCAAAAGTCAAAATGTGACAATCTTTTAGGGACGGAGAGAATATTATTATATACATAAATTAAATTTCCTTAAATATTATATTTACACTTAACGGAGGCAATATAGTTATTTGAATACATATAGTTAATAGTCAAATAACGTACAAAATAATCATTATTGTACTTTGAATACATTAAATATGAACTTAAAAGGAAAGGTCAATCAAATGAGTAATATTTTGAAAATGTAGAACTTCAGTTAGAAAATAAAAATAAAAGTCCTAAATATCAACTAAAAAAACGTGAAAGAAATACTACGTATATATAAAAAAAAAAAGAGTTAAGTGAGTTGAGTTAATTATTATCGATTTAGATACAATAGTACGGAATTAGCTAAATGCCTAACGAAATCAGGTTTGTCAAGTCTAGTACCTAATACTATCATGTTAGCCTGCCCGAATAACTAAATTAAACTACTGTATTTAATTTTTGCAAAGTGTATTAAATAAAAGTGCTGAATTGAGGTGGATGAGAAAACTGTTTAATGTTTTTAATATGTTAGATTTTTTATAAGTGGGCTATTGTGTGATTTGTGTCATAGGGCTCAAAAAAGCTACATGATAATTCATTCTTCTTTCTAATTAAAAGTAACTACCCATTGAGATACTCAAATTGCCTAGTAGAAAAGGCTCTCGCTAGTGACCAGAAGATCGTGGTTCGAATCTCACATCATCGCAAATTTACAAAAAAAAGAAGAAAAAGTAACTGTCCATTACTCACACAAAACTAACCAATTTAGTTTTCATTTTTGTAAAATGCAAATAAGTATATATAGTATTCCCTCCGTCTTTTTTTAACTTGATGTTTAGCAATTATTTACTTTATTAAAGTTATGAAAAAGTAAAATAACTTTATTCTAAACACCAAGTTAAAAATAGATAGAGGGAGTACTTTTTAACATGTTTAATATTTTATGAAATTTAATATTTATAATTGTTGTTTTTTAAACAATTTTATTATATAAAAATATAATTCACACAGATTAGATTGTGCACCAATAACTAGTAAATAATTATATAGAAAATAATAGTACTCCAAAAAATATGTGTAAAAGTTAAAAGAGAGACAATTGTGAGCCATATATTATTCAAACAAAAGGACGTGGCCCAGGTTGCTGATATCCTCAGCCACTCAAAACACCCAAAAAGATTATCTTAACCCAAAATCGAATAAACAAATCTATATTTTCCGACAAAATAAGGCTCCATGTATTTTCCTCAATTAAATTAATTATAATCAAAAAACAAAAATGGCTTCCTTCTCTGTTAACTGTTCGTTACCTCTTCAACCACCTTCATCTTCGGTTCAATCCCAGCCGCCACGTGACACTTTGTCTTGTTCGAGTACAACCCTTAAAGCCAATGGTACTTCATTGTCTGCTAAGACTACTCAAAGCTTGAAACCGATAGTTGTTAATGGTGATCCTCCTACTTTTGTATCCGCCCCTGGTCGTCGCATTGTTGCAGGTTCCCAACTTTATATTATTCGTCTCGAAATATTTGATTGTTTTGAATTAAGTTAGTTTTTACCTTTATATAATTTCAATAGGATTTTGGTTATCCTTTTTCGTAGAAATTAAAAAAGGTTAGAGCCGCAACTTTAGTAGTACCGTCCCCCCTGGTCTAGGGAATTGCGATGAGGTAAATTGTAGGATGTGTGTCATATGGTCAGGGGAATTGTCGTTGCCTGTTAACTAATTCCACAATAGATTAGGCCTCATAAGACACTTGAACCCACGTGCTGCAGAAGAGGATGATGCTACTCACCCAAGCTCTTTAGTGCTTGACGTGTGCCTCGGGCACTATTCAATCCTTTTTGTTCTTTTCGTTGTTCTTATCGTTGCCGGATATCTCGCTCGTACACAACTTCTCTTTGTTCCCGGGCCTCTAGTGACTTACAAACAGTTCAAAAATGGCAAATATTTTATGAGTTATATAAGATTATTAGGTGCAATATCAACACTTTCTTTTTACATTTTTGTTCATATATAGTTTAGTCTTTCCACATAAAGTCTAATAATTTGCTTAGGAGAATGAAATCGATAGCTTAATGATTTATGGCTTAATATTATTACTGTTGATTGGTTTTAGGATAAAACTCGTGGAATGCTAAGATGGTATCAGAGTAACTCATTGATGCCACATGTGTGTCAGTGTGTGCCATTTTACACTTGTGGTCTAAGTGGATATAGATTATGTAATTTCGGGTTGATGTTAACTTCCTCGAGATAGTCTTGTCATTTAAGTTGTACAATTTGATTCTCGAAGGACTTTGAGCTATGATAACTTCCTCTTCATGAAACTTACTTGGCAATTTTGACTTGAGTTTGAGAGTGACATTATGACAATTATGATTTACAATAGAGAAGTTTTTGTGTCTTTAGAAAATACAAATTCAATACCGAAATGACGAAGGAATAATATATTTTCGTTGAGTATGGACCTTTAGTATTACCTTTCAAGATTGAAGTAATGAGAGCTATCTTTAGTGATGCTCATCAATTCTCAGTTTTGGTTCCGTAATACCTTAAGTTTAAATACACTGATTGATGTAGTTGGCGATTTGCATGGAGATCTTGACAAAGCAAGGGGTGCACTTGAGATTGCTGGTGTTCTAAGTCCGGATGGTGGAGACTTGTGGACTGGTGGAGATACAGTATGTGCTTTACGTTCATCAATACATGGCTAAAGGCTAATAGATTCAACTTCAAAGATTTGAGTATTTGATATAGATGATAATTGTTTGATTGTAACATTTTTTAACTATCAAAATTTGTTTATTTTATAGGTATTGATTCAGCTTGGTGATATCCTCGACCGGGGTGAAGATGAAATTGCAATTTTATCCTTATTAAAATCATTGGATATTCAGGCGAAAGAAAATGGAGGGGCTGTTTTCCAGGTATAGCTCTCTAGTAGTGTATGTTACTTTGCTGATGTTCCATCTGTAATAGAATTTTAATAACAACGGCGGCTCGGTACTCCACCTCAAGAGTGCCCAGAGAGGCTGGGTAACAACCCACAAGCAGATCCTCCCTTGAACAAATGCAGAGTGACTCATGCACCTGCGGTGGATCGAACCCATACACTTGTGGAGAAGCACACTCTTATTATAAAAATAGGCATTTCACCACCCCTTTCGATTCAATGCTGAATCGACAACCTATGTTTTATGTATAAGTTAGAAGCATTTTTGGATTTTAAGAAAAAAGAAAACGGTTGCAGAAATTTGCTCCAATCGTAGTTTGAACTTTTCTTCTTAGTGGGATAAAGCCTGGTCGGGTTTGGTTTGAAGTTCGAGCATTTCTTTGATATTATTACATGACAACTTTTTCTGAACAACTCCTACAATCTTTTGATGCCACTGAAGCTTTACCCGATTTCAACTGAACTTATTGTTGCATCGTGTAACTTCAGGTTAATGGAAATCATGAAACCATAAATGTCGAGGGAGACTTCAGATATGTTGATTCTGGAGGATTTGACGAGTGTTCGGACTTCCTTGAATATCTAGAAGAATGTGAACATAATTTTGAAGAAGCTTTTGTGGATTGGTTTGATGTGTCTAGAAAATGGAAAGAGAGAAAGATATCTCAAACTAACTGGGGTCCTTGGAACTTGGTAAAGGTATGTTGTATTCCTGCAATCTCATGAAGACTGGGATCAAATATTTAGTTCTACGGTTCTACCACGTACTGAGTACTGACTTACACAAATTATTTTTTTTCTTTATGCTTCTTCTACAGTATATAATGATCTAGTTGGCGTTCTAGACATACTTTTTTAATGACTTTTTTATTGATTTTTTATTCTTCACCATGGAATTCTTGACATCAAGAGCTTATGTTTTCTGTTTTACTCAATACAATTTACAAGTTTTTTTCATGAACATGTTGTGGATTAGTAGAGTAATGAAGAGAAATCAATGTAAGCATTGATTGGAAAAATCTATCCTTCTGTAATTAAAGTACTCGTAAACGTTGAAGTTTTTATTGCTTGTGTCGATAATCTTTAGTAACCTCTTTGAAGTTTTGAATATTTGACTGTCATGGACACAATTCTGATTGAAATCATCAAAATACTAGGACAGAGACAAAAAGGAGTGATTGCTAGATCAATCCTCTTTAGACCAGGAGGGCCATTGGCCTCTGAGTTGGCACGACATCCTGTTGTTCTCAAAGTAAATGATTGGGTTTTCTGCCATGGAGGTCTCCTTCCTCACCATGGTAATTTATATATGTGACTGTATATTATTACTGATTTATTCTCGTTTTGAAGTTTCCTTACAATCTTACAGTTGCTTACGGCCTAGAAAGAATGAACAGAGAAGTATCTGACTGGATGAGAGGGCTGAACGGTACAGATGAATATTCTGCGCTGCCTTTCATAGCTATCAGAGGCTATGACAGTGTTGTCTGGAACCGTTTGTATTCCAGAGATGTTTCAGATTTGGACGATTATCAAGTCATCCAGGTCAGCTGGTCTATTTAGCTAGTGTACATAACATTTAGTCATGAGTTATTTGGTCAAATTCATTGATTTAAGAAAGTATTAATGGCTGTCTGTTATCTCTGGAACTGACTTTCGCAAAAGTATTCTGCATAATTAGTCTCTTTCTATCTATACAAGCCATGCAATTTTTTGAACTTTTATCATTTTTTGAAACCTTTTGCAGAAAATTTGTTTCTAGTTTCCTGTTATTTTCATTTACTAATATCTTCTTGTATTTATGAACTTTCCCTCTTTGGTCGTCAGATCCAAGCCATTTTAAAGAAGACCTTGCAAACAATAGATGCCAAAGCAATGGTAGTTGGACATACGCCACAGCCGACAGGAGTCAATTGGTATGAAGAACAATATAACTTGGCTGTGTTTCATCAATTCATATATAGTATATTTACTTTTTCATAACTAACAGATATTGAAATTCAAATGCAGTGAATTTGGTTGTAGCATTTGGCGGATTGATGTTGGGATGTCCAGCGGAGTTCTTGATTCAAGTCCTGAGGTAAGCTGATATGGTGTAGTCATGAAGGCATAGTTGGATTCTTTAAAAACTTTCAATCACTAGAAAACCTGCGTTAGCTTCTTTCTTCATTTCTGGTATTGTTCCTGAATTATAGTATAAAATTAGTGCTGTACGAATTACACAAAATCACATTTGCTAACTTTGCTTATGAATATGATCTCGCATTCTGTAATGACTTGCACTATTTGGTCTGCTAGCCAAAGAGTCCCTTGTGGTTTTAAAAATCACAATGATACCAGGATCAAGCACATGTCTAATGCCCTCCGTCCTTCCACTAGGTTCTAGAAATACGAGACAATGAAGCAAGAGCCATCCGGAGCGGAAGGGACAAATTTAGCGAGCTTCAGGTTATTGATTACATTTAGAGAGAAGGAAAAATTGAAGGTACGCTAAACCTCAACTTTTCATCATATCATTGATGTTAAACTATGCAGTACACAAAATTTCTTACCGAGTAGTTTTTATATGCACCTTGGCACTCTCGACCACCTTCATAATTTCTTATCAAGACTTTGCCAACTTAAGTGATCATCATATTCTGTGAAAACGATTAAATGGCAATGACTTCTTACAAATGCATTCTTGACATCGTGTAGTACCAAATATGCGCCTTTCTTATTTTCGGTGATTAATCACAGTCTACATGAAAGTCAACAATTATGTTTAAATTATGGTTTTGTATTGCTTCGGATTAATCAACGAGTTGTCCAATTATTTGCTTCTAAAACAATGACACTTCTCTTCTTTTAATCTTGCAGTGTCTTTAATGTTTTGATCGCTGCAGTCCTAGTAAATGTTGGTTATACAAATGAGAAGTCGTATCCATGGACGATGAACATCAGAACACTAGAAGAAGTAGAAATGAACAACGTATATAATTTGAGGAATGGTGTTACTTGAGCTAGTATTTGTACATAAATAAATACACTGCTTCAAGTATTATCCACCTCTATACAGGTACCTGCTACTAATATTTACAAACATTTCTGCAATATTAAGTTGACTTCGAAACAAGAATGTTCTCCAAATTATGAGCCATTTACATTCAAATTGTATATAACATCTCAGGTGGTTTGCTCATATTACGTTTCCTTTATAAACAACAATAACATTTTACCTCTCCTTATTCAAAACGATAATCAAATCGCTCTGAAGGGTACAATCGAGTTGGTAATGCTTGTCGTGATGTGGGGAGAAATCATCATACATTGATGCTGATTTGCTTGGATTTGTGAAGCCAGTGTTGTTTAAACTGAGTGTCGCAAGAAATTGTTGATTGAGAGTGATCATACCACATTACTTTGAGTTTGGGGCAAAGTCATCATAGTTCTACAAATCATATAGGATGCAGTGGTTGCTGATCATATAATCAAAGAACGATAGTGACAAAAAAATGAGGTCCGAACGCCATGGCTTGTGGAAAAAAGAAGGGTTTGAAAATATGGAAGGAACGTGATGAGTGAGTTTCGAACCAAGAAGATCTTCTAGGCACTGACAAGAACCTTTTTTATTGTGCTATTCGATTAACAAAAAGCTGATATGAGAACATAATACTACAATAATTCTAACCTCTCACCAACATGAGATTCGTCTCCCGACTTCATGAATTATGTTGATAGGCAACGGCAGACTCATTTGGGTTCACGTCTGTTCACTCGAACAGGTACATGTTTTGAATTTTTTTTATATATATTTAAAAATAAAATTAATGTAAAAATTAGCATTTAAAATTATGTTTGATGATATTCAAGTGTTTTGAACATACATATTATGACAATTTCGAACATACACTTTCATACTCCTAAATACCGCCACTTCTGATAGTTCAACCACAAGAAACTAGAAGTGCATTGGTCTAATTGCTATACGGGACTTACCTAATGTAATTTAGCCGGCGAAATCTATTACGCCAATTCAAGATTTGCCTAATTAACTGCGCCTTATCAAATTCATCATATTTCATAACTCATACAAACCATAGCTTAGATTACATCAATGGCCGGAAGAAGTCATCACGATCCTAGAGTACACCGGGCCCTCTCCCAAATCCAAGCCCAAGCCGAGGCCAGTTCAGTAGCCCGCTCAGTGGCCCGACTCGAAGACCGCATCGCTGACCAACACCATCAAATCCAAACACTCCTCCTCGACAACCAACGACTCGCCGCCACACACGTGGCACTCAAGCAAGACGTCGCCGCCTCCCACCAGGAACTCCGCCACCTCTCCGCTACATCAGCTGCCGTCAGGGCAGAGAGCGATGCTCAGGTGAGAAATGACGGAATTAAGGAAAACATAAAGGAAAGAGGCTGTATTAAAAAATAAAAAACTGGATCTTTAATGTACGTTTATTCAAAATATATTTGGTTCACCCCTTAAATTTTGTATGTTTTTCCTTGTTTTATTGCATTAATTATTTGCTAATGACTCCATAACATGAAATTTTGCAGTTTTGAATTTCAATTGTTTGGTTTCTAAACTTTGAAATCTATTATTTTCACATGTTAGTGTAGTATTTGGTGAAAAATATGTCCAAAAGATAGCATTCATCACCCTTTCATAAAAAAAATTCTGTAACGGGACGGGACCTGCAGCCGCTATTTTTTGAATGTGAAGAACTTTATATGAAAACTCTAATTCCACCTCTTGCAGGTGAGGGAAGTGTATGAGAAGGCATTGAGATTGGAGGCGGAGGCGCAGGCTGTGAGTGGGTACAGTGAGAAGTTGACTAAAGTTAAAGACGATATTATGAAGCTGGGGGAGGAGAGGAAGGAGCTTGAGTCTGAGCTTAAGGGGGTGGAAGAGGAGCTTGCAAAGGCGAAGGAGGAGTTGAAGAAGTTTCCGGGGATTAAGGCTGAAATTGAGGATATAAGTAAAGAAGTTGAAATGGGAAGGTATTAGTTTAATCATATGCTTCAGAATGGAGATTGTTTACTTAGATTTTCGATTGTTATAGTTGAAAAACTTCGTTATATGAGAACATTGTTTTGATCCATTTATACTTATCTCTTTATGGCTTACTATTAGACAATCGCTGAACTAGCTTTATACCATGTTTGATTTGGGCAGGGCAGCAATTGAACATGAAAAGAAAATATCTGCAACCAACATGGAAAATAGCCGGATAATGGAAGAGAGTATGATCTCAATGGCTCGTGAAATTGAGAAACTAAATGCAGAGCTTGCTAATGCAAAGAAAAGAGCAAGGGCAGCTGCTGCCACTGTAGTAGCACCACCTTCAAGTAAATTCACATATCCATTTTCGTAGGTCTATCTGTAGTCTCTACCTTTTAAAAGACCCTGATGGCGCTCAAAACAAATAATACATATTTTTCACGTTTAGATTCTGTATATCCTGCTGGTTATGCAATGCCTGAGCATGGATATGGTGGACATTTATATACTGCTTCAATAGCTATGCCCCATGTAAGTTTTTTTATTTCTCGTGCTTGAATCTTTGAGGAGTAGAATATATTTTCCCTCTATAGCTTGTTTCTATAATGCGGTTGAATTTCCTTGCTCTTCTAGCTATTTATTCTTCTCCAGTAGTATAACAATGTTCGAAAAAAAAATCTAAATTATTTATTCTTCATTTAGCTTGTTTCAAACAAACCCCATTTTTTGCTTTGTACAAGCATGAGGCTATGTAGCGAATTATCTATAGTTTTACTAAATTGAGAAGAATACACGGGTGATCCTCCTACCAGAAGCATATCCGGTCTCCATTGAAGTTTTGATATACTGCTAATATTCCTCCTTATCCTGTAAATGCTGCTTGGTTTTGATTCACAGTCATATAGTATTCTTTTGGTATTGCAACAGAATTCTGATGTTAAACTTAAGTGTTTCAGTATTCATCTTCGAGAGATCTGAATTGTCCTGTATGTGTAGGCATGCACATTAGAGTTTCTTTTAGCTCTCTGCAGCTCTTGCTACATTTTGAATAGAGTTGTTCACCATGAGTAGATTAAATGCATTTTCAACCAGTTAACAGGGAAGTCCTTGGTGAATTATCCATGTAATTTATTTCAGGTTCAAAGTGCCGGTGATTCGAAGCCTCAATATGGTCAAGGAACAATGCCCCACAATATGCATGGTCATTACTAAGGGTGGATGAGAATATTCATAAGGTTGCCTGTAAATTCTTCTGCCCTTTTCATTTGATATCAGCTCCTTAGGGATAACGGAAAGATGTCTAAATTGAATGAAAACTTTGGTATCTTACAAGAATGGAAAAGTTTGCCTCCTGTGTAGTTTTCAGTGCATCAGTCTCCTGTGAAGATATTATTTGTGAGCGTAATGAAGACTTTAAACTGGTGATGTTTTGTAGTTCCAAAATACTTGAGTTCGAAGTATCCAAGTTCTGGAAAAAAAGACCACCGACCACATTTTAGTGGCGAATGGTCGTATACTATTATATACTGCGATGCACAGCTCCAGACCACTATCGGATTGTCCTTCAGACATTCATCATCATCACTGTCACACTGTTCTCTCTTTAATATCTGCCGATTAATTAATTTTCGTATATATTTAGATGATCATCTCATGGTATTAGTTTTTGCCAAGGAGTAGCAGGTTGATGAGTGATGACTAGTTTTTTTTTTAACTGTAATCACTTAAGCTTTGGCATTTGGGACCAGTTTAAATAGACAACTGATCGTCTGATTTTGAATTTTGATGACTAAATTGGTTAAATTTGGGGGTCACTTCTTTTTTATATACTCCTAATACTTTGTGAAAAATATATTAAATGTTTAATGTACTTATGATGAATTTTTTATTCGAAGTAATTATATAATTTATTATAAAGAAATATACTTAATGATTAATTTTTTATTTTATTATCTTTTCACGTGGAACACTTGTAATACAAGTGGAAAGTGCGTCCAATTACTCCAAATTCAAATGGCATTGGCAAATATATCTTTTAAGAGTAACATTCGTATTCACCCTTGAATTGAACTTTTTCAATAATTTACAAATAGGGGCAAACTAAATATACTAATATTAACTCAAAATATATAATCACATTATTAACGAGTCGTCACGAATTTTAAGATAATTTAATTTTGATCTCTATGATTAAATGTTATTTTATTTAGTATTTACATTGGCTAACGGAGTTTTTTTTTGGCGGCTCAACAAATAAAAGGGTATGATACAAACAACAACAAAAATTTGGGTATTGATAGGTATGAAAATTTAACATACAAAATTTTAAAATATTAGTGTATCCATTGTACCAATAATAATAGTAGAGAAACATTATTGTTTATCAGTATTAGATCATGTTAAATTGACAGTATACATTGATTAATAAGACAAATTAATATAATCAACCATGTTGTTTTATTATATTTTAAGACAAAAAATATAATTCTACATAAAAGGGGATAAGAGGCTCTTATTGTAAGGAATGACCATAAAATGATTACTATAAAAGGTACTACTCCGTCTTATGGAGGATGCTCCAAGTGGCTTTGTTTTATGTGTTTCCACATTATACAACCATCCTCCTGCATGCAAATTCAGCAGTCTACGACTCAAAGTGAACACAATCTCGTTGCTATTTTTCTGGGAGCAGACTAGGTTGACTGATCCAAGATACTCTTCAACTTGTTTAGAAGAAACCCCAAATAACGAGCTACTAGAGTAAATACATACAAAGCGCATCTTGTACTTGAGGACCCATGATTCCCAGTTTGCGTTATCCTCCAAGATCCACAGGTTGATAATTCGTTCTTCGAGTAGAGCATGACAGAAACATAATTGTCCATCCTTAATAATGAGTCGCATCATTCTTCCATGAATAACATCAATAAGACGTTGTGGGTTAGTTGCACATGCTCCATTGCTGGGAGGATGAGGCAAACAATAAAACTGTTCCCTTTGGATATCAAAAGCTACCACCACCTTCGAGCAATGCTGGCGCCCGCTCCCGATCCAATACATTACATCCCCCACAATAGCCGCTTGAGAGTATAGCTTCGGTCGAATATCCATAGAGCTCGTTCGAGAGAAACTTTTCCAGACGTTTCGTGATAAACTGAAGAAGAGGTAATGATCCATAGGACGGCCATAAGCAACATAAAACAATTTGTATTCATCTATAAATCTATCAAAATAGATTCCATAAAGATGTACACGAGAATTGTAAATTTTTGTTGGACTCTTATCAATCTTTCTCACAACTCCTGTTACGGGGTTTAAAACTCTTGACCAATCAAAGTCGTCCAGGACCACTAATCCATCACATGAATTTGTTATCTTACAGGTGTCCGAGTCGGTAAAATTGAAGTTAACTAGAAGTTCGACCTTTGACCTCTCTCTCTTGTTGTAATGAGGAACATTGTAGTATAAAATTTGCGAACCAGATCCAAATCCATCATAACAAGAACGGATGAGAAGAGACTCATCTTCACCTCTTGACAACTTTGTAACATGTAAATTCACAAACAAAGCGGATGAGATCATGTCTCGCCAACGACGACATACCCTTTTGCAGATAACAACATTATCCACCGGTACTCTAAGCAATATCTCAATCAGTATATCATCAGGAACATACACATCCATATGTATGGAGGGAGGTGAATGTGTAGGCCTAAAATATCTTTTGTTTCTACCATTCAATAGCCCACATAAAATATTCATCATAATAGATGATTATAAAACAAACGGTAATGGTTCTCTTATATACCTTCAAAAAGGAGAGAAAAAAAGAAAGCATGTAATGGATGAGCACCAAATTAATACCAACCACGTTAATTATGCTCGAAACCTAACTAATAGTCTATCATGGCATGATTTAATGTTAAATGGGTAAATATATAGTCGACTCATAATACTCCTATTTGGAATATGATAACTTCTAATTTAAATTTCACAGGTTTAGGACTTTGAATAGTATTGTAAAAAGTCGACTCATAATACTCCTATTTGGAATAGGATACCTTTTAATTTAAATTTCACAGGTTTAGGACTTTGAATAGTGTTGTCAAATGCTTTGTTAGCTAGACTTCTTGTAGTATTAAGATTAGTAGTAATAATTACTCCCTAATAATATAGGGGGGTAAAGTTAAAATAATAATAATTTTAGCCACTTAAATAAAATATGACAAAATAAAGTTATAAAATTATAGAAAATGTATTCTACAACCTTTTACGCTAACGTAATCATCAATAATACTATTGGTAGAAATACTTTTAGCAATTAGCAAACAATTGGTATTCTAATTGATTTTGATTATATTTTAGGCAACGCTTAAAAATAATCGCAATTAGAAAATAATAAACAAAATAAACTTTACTTTTACTAGTTATCAATTAAACAACTGATTGATATTTTAATAGGTTAATAACAATAATATAATTTAATTAGTATAATAAAGGTATATTAGCAAGGTATATAATTTGCTCCGTTTTCCTCTTACGTATGCAATTAATATTTGATCAAATATACATTTTTTGATCTTAGAGTACATCACGTTTAGTTGTTTGGATTGGGAGTAATTAAAAGTAACAGGACCTATAAAATAATCGAGAACACAAACTACATTGGCTGATGGATTTTTTTTTGTCACAAACAACAACAACAACAAAAATTTGGGTCTTGAAATTTTAAAATATTAGTGTATCCACTGTACCAATAATAATAGTACATAAACTTTATATTTTATCAGTATTAAATCATGTTAAATCGATAGTATATATTTATTATAGGAAAAATTAATATAATCAAACATATTGTTTTATTAACTTTGTTAACGGTTGCATCACACAAAAAAAATCTTACTAGTGTACATAAACAGGATCTATTTAAAAATTCTTAATCCTACATAAAAGGACTTAAGAGGGTCTTGTTGTAAAGAATAACAACAAATTCAGTATTAAACCGATCTTGTCTTATGGATAATGTTCCAAGTGACTTTGTGTTATGTGTTTCCACATTATACAACTATACTCCTACATTCAGATTACATCACGTTAGTAGACTCGACGATCCAATACATTACATCCCACAATAGCCGCTTGAGAGTTTATCATCGGTGGAAAATCCATAGAGTTCATTCCATGATAAACTGAAGAAGAAGTAATAATCCATATGACGGCCATAAGCAACATAAATCAATTTGTATTCATCTCTAAATCTATCAAAATAGATTCCACACAGATGCACCCAAAAACTATAAATTTTTTGTGGAGTAAAATTTTGTTAATCGGGCCTGGGCCACACCCATATGAGGAGAGAGATCACACTTCATAACCCAAGAAGACACCATCTTAAAACCGATTAGTGATAAGTGGAGTTGCTCACTAGTTTATTAAGTGATGATCTCTCTCCTTTATTTTCAATGTGGGACTTTCACATGTGACAATTTAGGCTCATTTGGAGCAATCTTAACACTCCCTCCTCACATGTGAAGTCCCTTTTAAATCAGGGGTATTTTTTCCCGGTATACACGGCCCAGTTTTTTTTTTTTTTAATAAGCCCATTGGGCATTTTTTCTTCGAGTACCCAGATCACTTTAACCATGGGCTCTGATACCATGTAAAATTTCATTAATCGGGCCTGGGCTACACCCATATGAGGAGAGAGATCACACTTCATAACCCAAGAAGGCACCATCTTAAAACCAATTGGTGATAAGTGGAGTTGCTCCCTAGTTTATTAAGTGATGATCTCTCTCCTTTATTTTCAATGTGGGACTTTCACATGTGACAATTTGGGCTCATTTGGAGCAATTTTAACAGGACTCTTATCAATCTTTCTCACAACTCCTGTTATGGGGGTTGAGAACTATTAACCAATCATCGTCGTTCAGGACTAATAATCCATCATATGAATTTGCTTTCTCACGATTGCCCGAGTTTAATGTAAGACTATAGTCAATTAGAAAATCGACCTTGATGTCGACTTTCTTGATGATGATCTTTCTTTTGTTGTTATGAGAAACATTGTAGTAAAACATTCGCAAACCAGATCGATATTCACAATAATAAGAATGGACGAGAAGAAATTCATCTTCACCTCTTGACAAGTTTTTAACATGTAAATTCACAAACAAAGCGGACGAGACTATTTAGTCTAAGAATCCGATAGTATACGGTTGTTTAGGATTGAGCATTTTATTTGCAGCTTTTGCTCTTTCAGATATACTAATTTATGCAAATAATTGGTGTGAGAGACCTAGCTGTCTTGGAGGAAGGTGGTGGAGGTGCTTGAGTTGGCAAAAGAAGGGGGAAGGTGATGGCTAGGTTTTGTTTGGTTTAGGTGGCCCGAGGTTTGTTGCTAAAAATTTAAAACGTGTTTATTACAAATACTTGAGTTTAAAAAATTACAAAATATCCTTTTTTATAAATTATTTACTTTAAAGTATTTTGTTAGAAAATAATATAAAATGATCACATTTAGTATGATTTAACAGTCAACTCGTTGGAATGACCGGTTGATATGACTTTAAATGGTTAGTTGATAGAATGAAAAAAATGTATTACACCGTGGCCAAAATAGAAACGGGGTTATTACTTGATGAACGCTATTGCCTTTTGCCCACAATATTATTACCATATCAATTTAACTATTTTTTTTTTTTGATAATTAGCGATGAATTGTGACTACAATGATATTACAAACATGAATACAGAAATTGCTAACTAATAGAAAGTTAGAGTATAATATGAGACAAGTATGTCTCCAACAAGGTTGGAACCCTTGACCTCTTACATGAAAGGTTGGGCCGGATGCCACTAGGCTATTGAGCCATCGGCATCAATTTAACTATTATTAAGTTATAAAATTCTAAAGTTTGACTATAAATTATTCTTGTTTTCGTTTAATATAGAGTGGAAGATTTAGATTCTATGACTCTTTTTTTTTCTGTAAATTAACGATAGATGTGAGTTTCAAATCCAGAACCTTTTTTGTCACTGGCAAGAGCCTTTTCCACTAGACTATTCGATATTCTTAGATTCCATGAAGTGAGTGCAATGGACTCTCGAGTTTATTCCAAAACAACATCCTTATTATTATCACATTGGTAAGGATGCATACTATTTTATCTTGCTAGCTTATGTGGATGTCTCTTCATAGACGCTCTACATGTTGAAGTTGATGTCCATGAGTTTTCTTTTATTCAAGTGAGTTACTTTTTGTTAACAATTTTGGCATAGGAAAAAGTGATGGATGCATAGTATATAATAGTATGAATCTTTTCGACGAAATTTTAAAGTCATTGGTGGATTTACTAGTAGTTGAACTTTTTTAGTTAAAATGAAATTGATGAGGTAAGTACACATGATAATTGAAGTGATATGTACTGATTATTTTTTGTGAAGATGATGAGAAAGAAATTAAACATCTAGAGACACTAGAAGGAGCCGAATCGAGACTGCGCCTGTTTCAAATTGATCTTCTTCTGGAGACCAGACCACATACTAGTGTATTTTACACCTATATAAAGAGGAAATTGCCGAAATGGTCCTCGAAAGTGGCACCAGATTGCACTTTGGCCCCCAATAGTGGCACCGGTGTAGATTAGTCCCCGAAAGTGGCCAGAAAGTTGCAGTTTGGTCCCCAAGTTAACTTTTCCGTTATAATTTAACGTTGACACGCGGTTTTGGGGTTAAAATGGGGCAAAAACATAATTTTAAATACTTTAACTTACCTTAAGTTACTTTAACTTAGTTTTGGTGCCAAATTGCAATTTCCAACTCTTTTCCCTCCAAAAATAACTTTATTCCTCAATTTTTCCCTCCTAAATGAAATGTCTATATGAAGACCCAAAACCACAATTTTTTCCTCCATTTTTCCCTCCTCAATTTCTTCTTCTTATTCAACATAAATAGAAGAAGAAATTTTAGTTGAAGAAGAAATTGAGGAGGGAAAAATGGAGGAAAAAATTGTGGTTTTGGGTCTTCATATAGACATTTCATTTAGGAGGGAAAAATTGAGGAATAAAGTTATTTTTGGAGGGAAAAGAGTTGGAAATTGCAATTTGGCACCAAAACTAAGTTAAAGTAACTTAAGGTAAGTTAAAGTATTTAAAATTATGTTTTTGCCCCATTTTAACCCCAAAACCGCGTGTCAACGTTAAATTATAACGGAAAAGTTAACTTGGGGACCAAACTGCAACTTTCTTGCCACTTTCGGGGACTAATCTGCACCGGTGCCACTATTGGGGGCCAAAGTGCAATCTGGTGCCACTTTCGGGGACCATTTCGGCAATTTCCTCCCTATATAAACAACCTCCAAACCCTATATCCACATTCTAACTTATCTGCCTCATCTCCGACTCTTCAACAAACACATGGTCTCAACTTCTATCCAACGTTTCCCCTACCATTAAAGCTTCCGTGATGAAAAGTGTTGGATTTATCACCTCCAATTGCCCTCAATTACTCAATTAAATCAATTGAACTATAAATCCTATTCTAATTATTCGATTGAAAACAATAATTAAAGAGATCAAACACAATAGATTTCGGTTGTGGCTGAGGATTTACCTCCACCCCCAAGAAAAACTTTATAAATATAAATTGCAAGATTACAATCTAACAACTTCACAATTTGATAATTAAAGTTAACTCTTGTATGACTATCTAGTGAACTAACGACCATAATCTAATCGAATAGAATGTTGCCCTATTTATAATGTTTACATCAATCCTAATTGTAGTAAGAATTTGATACAATCAATCAATCCTATGTAAACTACAATATGCACATTCCAATTCCCATTAGAACTCCACTTCTTCAATAGATGATTTTGGCTTGCGTGCTCCCTATACACGTACGTGAATGACCATGCATGATCAACTCCTTCTTATGCGAGGAAATATCAACAAATCTCCCCCTTCCGAGCCACCAGAAGAGGACTTCAACACACTGCTCTTAGTGCTGAAGCAGGTTGCGAAGGCCAGACCTTGAACAACAATTCTCATGCTTTGACTTAGGCAGAATCTTTGTCACCATATCAACTGCATTATCATCTGTGTGTACTTTTATGATGAACAACAACTTTCTTTCTAATACATCCCTGATCCAATTATATCGAATATCTATATGCTTAGATCTAGAATGGAATGTCAGATTCTTACTCAACTATATAACACTTTGAGAATCACACTGACTATAATCTTCCTATGATTTATATTCAATTCCTTGAATATTCTTCTCAGCCGAAGTACTTCTTTGCAACACTCTGTGATAGATATGTATTTAGCCTATGTGGTAGAAAGAGCTACACATTTTTGAAGTCTTGACTGCCATGATATTGCTCCCTCTACATAAGTGATCAGGTAGCCAGAAGTAGATCTTTTTTAGTCAATACCTCCTCCCATGTCTGCATCTGTATAACCATCCAGAATAGCATCTTCTTTATTTTTATCATCACTTTTCATGGCTTCTTGATAGAATAGAGGTTCTCCCCATCAGAGAGTAATACATATTCATTGGGAGAGTATCTTGTAGATGAAATTCTAATTCTAGTAGAACACCTAACTGGTTGTTCAGGTGATTGATTAATGATAATATCTTGTTGATTAGTATCTTCTGTATCAGCATTTTGATTCATAATTTGCTCATCATTTGTAACAGATTCAATGTTGATGTTATTTGGATTCTGATCAAGTGTGTATGGCTCAATCAATTCATCAGATTCCCAATCTACTAATTCATCTTCAAATACGTGAGGTGTCTTGTTAGTAGTAATATCATTGATTGTCTGATCTTCAATGAACTTGACATCCCTACTCCTAATAACTTTCTTTCCAATAGAGTCATAGAGTTTGTAACCAAACTTTTCATCACCATGATTTAGATAAACACATTCCTTAGATTTGTTATCCAGTTTGGATCTTTCATCAGCTGGAATGTGCACAAAAGCTTTGCAGCCCAACACTTTTAGGTGATCATAAGACCTTTCTTTTCTTGTCCAGATCTTTTCTGGTACATAACATTTGAGTACATGTGTAGGAGAAAGGTTTATCACATGTACAGCAACAATCATAGCTTCTCCCCAGAAATCACTAGGCAGACTAGCATGAGACAACATATACCTAATTTTTTCAATAATAGTTTTATTCATTCTTTCTGTAATCCCATTATGTTGGGGTGTTTTAGGTACACTCTGCTCATGTCTAATGCCTTTTTCTTTACAATATCTATTAAAGGATCTTATATACTCTCCACCATTATCAGTCCTTATACATTTTAATTTTATATCAGTTTGTCTTTCTACTAGCATATGAAATTTCTTACAACAATAAAAAACTTGATCTTTTGTTTGAATTTCATAAGACCATACCTTTCTAAGTTAGTCATCAATGAATGTAACAAAGTATTCACATCCACCTGGTGTCTTTGTTCTCATTGGTCCACATACATCAGAGTAAAGAAGATCCAGATGCTTTGGCTTTCTTGTACTACTTCTGTTGAAGGTTCCCCTATATTGTTTGCCCATCATACAATGTGTGCAAGTGTCTAGATTTCCCTTCTAAGATGCAGTGATTGACCCCTTCTTCCTTAAAGTATTCATACCTTTTTCACTCATGTGAGCTAATCTGTTATGCCATAGCTTTAAGGTAGGTTGAACAACACATATCTTTCCTTTGCTTATATTGAAAGTAGCTCTGTAAAATGTTCTAGATTTCTTTCCTCCTGCCATCAGCTTCTTGTCTTTGCTTAATTTTCATTTGCCATTGCCAAATATATTTATGTATCCTTCATCATCGAGTTTACCAGAAGATATCAAACTACGTCTGAAATCAGGAATGTGTCTTACATTCTTTAAGACAATGATATTTCCTAGTTTTGATTCTAGATGTACTTCCCCTAATGCTATGATTTTGGATACTTCATCATTCCCCATCTTTGCTTCTCCAAAATCCCTTAATTCATAGGTGTGAAAGAAGCTTCTATGAGGTGTTACATGAAAGAATGCCCCTGAGTCCACCACCCAGTCATTGTTGGTTGCAATATAACATATATTTGCTCCTACTACAATCAAATCACTACCACCTTGATCAACTATTGCCACATTGTTGTCTACTTTCTTGTTTTTCACATTCCCATTGACCAGATCTTTCTTGAATGTAAAACAGTCAGACTTCCAATGTCCTAATTTATCACAGTAGTGACAAACATCTTCCTTCTTGTCTTTCTTTGGTTTAAATTGTTCCTGTTTGGACTTCTTTTTAAACCTTTTCTTCTTTTCATATGTGAGTGTATCACCTCCTGAAGAACCTCCTCTGTGATTTTCACTGTTGCACCTTCTCTTGTCTTTATTGAGAATTGCATTAGTGACAACTTCTTTAGATAGGTTTTCTTCACTAACAGATGAGCTTAATGATACAGAGAGTGTGTCCCATGATTCAGACAATGATCCTAAAGTCCATATTGCTTGAGATTTATCATTGAAATCAAACCCCATTGTGTTTAATTGGTTGAATATGTATTCTAACTTATTAAGGTGTTCAGTCAAGGATGAACCATCCACATATCTCAGGTTCCCCAATTGTCTAATCAATGAAACTCTTTGGCTTGAATTGTTTCTTTCATACAGTCCTTGGAGCTTCTTCCAACATCCATAAGCAGTAATTATATTCTCTACATGGTGTATTACACATGTAACAATATGCTCCCTTATGTGTCCAAGGCACTTTCGATCCATTGCACTTCACTCTCGTACATCAGCATCTGCAGGCCTGATTCCTTCTTCTTCGATTGGCCTTGCCATGTCCTTCACATATAGTCGATCCAACATCTTCGTCTTTCATATGTGATAGTTGTTTGAATTAAGAAGAACCATCGTTTTAGATTTTTCAGAGCTGCCCATGATAGCAACCTGAGCTCTTGATACCAGTTGTTGGATTTATCACCTCCAATTGCCCTCAATTACTCAATTAAGTCAATTGAACTATAAATCCTATTCTAATTATTCGATTGAAAACAATAATTAAAGAGATCAGACACAATAGATTTCAGTTGTGGCTGAGGATTCAAGCTCCACCACCAAGAAAAACTTTATTAATATGAATTGCAAGATTACAATCTAACAACTTCACAATTTGATAATTAAAGTTAACTCTTATATGACTATCTAGTGAACTAACGACCATAATCTAATTGAATAGAATGCTGCCCTATTTATAATGTTTACATCAATCCTAATTGTAGTAAGAATTTGATACAATCAATCAATCCTATGTAAACTACAATATGCACATTCCAATTTCCATTAGAACTCCACTTCTTCAATAGATGATTTTGGCTTGCATGCTTTCTATACACGTACATGAATGACCATGTATGATCAAGTCCTTCTTGTGCACGGAAACATCAACAAAAAGCACAAAAGAGAACGCACAAACATTATATGCAACTTTTCCGTCCCCTCAAATCACTAAAGAAATAAAGATAAATATATACTCTCTACTTCATATGTGGTTTGAATCTTAAAAGGAAAACAAAAAGCTTGATAATCTTAATAAAAACTTCATTTCTTTTTTACGAGAAAGTATATATTTTAAAAAACTGATCACATTAACAATATTTATGAGCTCTTTATTTTTGGAAGTACTCTTTGGGTTATTTGACTCATTAGGAAGGAAGTCACCTTTTTAACCATGATGACCCACTGAGCTCTAATGGAACTGTACATGCCTCAAAACTTGCACAAGATTGGATTCACCATTCTAGGAAGCTTTGTCTTTCAACTCTTAGCACAACATTTACCTTGCAAATGAGCTTGCAACGGTCACACTCCTTTCTTTCCAATAATCGCTCTAGTTTATCTTCAAACAGATGTGATAGATCCTACAAGAAAAGAGATACTAAGATTTACTTCGGTATTTCTAATGACAAGAGATCTAAGTGGCTTCTTGAGATTTTCATCAAGGGGACCCGAACTACCATTGAAGGATCTCCACTTCTTATTCCTAAAAAATAGCAACTTTGGCAATGTGGATGCTCCGACTTCGTTTTCTCTGGAGTCTGTTGGCGAAGCAGTTTTCACCACTCTTCACCTTGCCATAAATCTTAACTTTCATTCCATATATATCATTACAGATGGTTTATGCTCCCAAGTTTGGAATAGGAATTATCACAAGTTCAAGAAAAATAAAGATTGGAGGACCACGCTTGATGAAGAGCACAAGAGTAATTGTGAGATTTTTATAATTACCAACTAGTATCGGTTATTTCTTAAATTTAAAAGACATTGTTATTAGCACGGACGGACCCAATACATATGATGGGTATGCACATGCATACCCTAACAAAATGCAAGATTGTCCTAGTCGTAATGATTTAGTTTATGTTTCACGAGGTCACATGTTCAATAACAAAAATACATTGCTCATAATCCAATTTCAATATTCCTATAACCTCTTATTTTCGTCGATGGAAATTAACAAAAAAAATATGGTATTTTTTGCTTTTAATTCCTAACGCAATATCTAAGTTGAAAACAATTATCATATTAATTATTTTTCATGTATTATTGTGAAATTATAATTGAAATTTTATTTTTATTACAATAATTTTTATTTCTTAATCCTTAAATTCCATCTTAGTGATTTAATGTAATTAATTATGGATTTTAATTAGCTTAAATTTTAAAATTTTATAGTTGTTGGTCAAATTGAAACACTTGAACAATGAGTAAACCATAAAGGTAACAATTAATTTAGGATTTTAATATTAATGAATTAATGTAAACTAACTACATAAGTTAGTATGATTATTGATTAGTAATCCCTTCAATTCAAAACAATTATCTTTCATTCTCACATATCGAGATTAATATTTAAAATTAATATTATAAAATTATTGCAAAAGATGAGTGAAACTATATAAATTTTATATGCTTTTGATAAATAATAATTAGTAATTGATGGTCAAAGTTCAATTTCAAAAAAATCAGATGATAATTATTTTGGATTGAAGGTAGTATAATGAATTAACCGATTTCAAATAATGAAAGAGAAAAGAATGTCGATGAACTTGAAGTAGTTTTAATTGTACGTTATTACATTTGATTAATGTAATATTTATAGCTATTGAAAAACTTAAAACAATTTCTGTATTTTAATTAGCAATACTTTTTTTTGAATAATAAATGCATATCCTAAATAAAAATTTTGGGTCCGTCCCTGGTTATTAGTACTTTTAATTAAGTACTATGTAATTCTACTTCATGTAATGATCGCGAAAGCACCAGACTTGCTACTTTCACTTAATTTTATGAATTATCTATAAAAAAACCCATCTAGGAAGTAGGATAAGTAAACTTGAATATAAACTCCCTCCAATATTCATTCAAATCACTTTTTTGAATATCAAAAATTAGGTCGGCACTTTTTTGAATATATCAAAAAATACTCCTCCCTCCGCATATTTATTCACTTTTTTTCATGAATATATTCATATACTTTTTTGATATTTAATGACTTATTTTTGTTTTGGACCCTGAACTATCACGTAAGTTTCAAATTGGACCATGATATTATCATAAGCCTCAAATTGTCCCCTATACTACGTTTTGCCTCATTTTGCCCCCTCAAATGCCAAATTTAGATTGAATTTCGTTTTAAAAGAAGGGCAAATTCGGATTATCACATATATCAAATTTTTGGGACGTTTTTACAAATAACTAATGATAGTATCATGGTCCAATTTGAAACTTACGTGATAATTTAGGGTTCAAAATGAAAATAGACATGGGATTTATTTTTAATTTAATAAGTTTTGTTATTTGTGAATTGTGCCCAAAAGTTTAATATATGTGCTATTTCTATTTTGCCCTTATTTTAAAACGAAATTACATCATATTTGGCGTTGTAGGGGTAAAACAAGGCAAACCATATTATAGGGTCCAATATGAGGCTTAAGATAATATTAGGGTCCAATTTGAAATTTTTATCATAGTTCAGGATCCAAAATGAAAATAATTCATATTTAATTATAAGCAAGCCAAAAAAATTAGGTCGACAAAGTGAACATATATTCATCAACATGAATATTCATCAAGTGAACACATATACTTGAAGCTGACAATCTCAAATCACTTTGTCGTTTAAGGCTGGTGTACAACACGGACGGATCCAGAACTCCGATTTTGATGGTCCGGATTATAAAAAGAAAAGTTCGGAAATAATGTTGTATTATTCCACATTTTCAACATTAGGCCGAACGTGGTCATTTTGTTAAATTATTTTAATTTTAATTGACTTCGGGATTTTTGAAATACAACTCTATGTAAGAATATTATTATTATTTATTAATGTTACAAATTCGTTAACCGTTAGAACCGTTACACCATTATTAGCCTTGACGGAAGGTTAATATTATAATTATTTGAGATGAAAATGATCATTTATCTACCTATAAATAAACTCTTTTCTTCATCAAAAGAATCAACAAAACAATTCAAGTTATAACACATAAAAAATTTAATGGGCTAAGAGAAATAAACTTTTCATTATACCTCGAGGCAATTCTCAAGATTAAAAATATGTTCAAATTTATTCATAAATAAAATTATATTAATTAATAGCATAAAGATCCAAAACTTAATGAATTAATGTGCTATTACATTTTAATAATCAATTACTTTGTATATACATTCTAGAAAATTATAAAAGAAAAATCATATTATGAAAACATTTTGAAAGACGAATTTAATGATATCAATTTTATATCTTTTGGGTCAATGAAACAAAAGTAATTTGTAATCAAAGTTTGACAAGAATCCCCATACCGTTAATTAATTTGAAAATGGAGAAAATATTATTTAAACTATGTAATTTATTTAATGATGTACCACATATTTATTATGTAACTATAAAAAAAACTAATAAAACTATGTTCACATTATCATATTGTATATATGTATTTGTTAAAAGTTGTAACAGTTAATACCATATTTAACTATTTAAATATACGATTAGAAATTTAGCCCAACAACCTAGCCCAATAGTATTTCACAACCCTAGCTTTCTTCTTCCTTAGTTTCACGGCTGAAACTTTATAACCATTTTACATTCATTTCATACTTTAATTTTAGCCATAATCTCCTCTCCAAATCATTTTAAAAAAAAAAGTCAAAAAGATGTCTGGTGTGTGCAGGAGGAGCAGGCGTAGATGGCATTCTTATACTAAAAAGGAATTGTCCTTTTTTAAAAATGAGAAAGTCTATTAACACAGCTCCTCCCAAAATCAATTTTGACAGTCAACAAGGTGGTGGTGTGCAGGAGAAAGCAAGGCTGGATCATGGGTTGGCAGAGACAACTAAGGTACCTACTTTTGCCTATAAAAATCCGAACACCACTCCTCCTCCTCCTCCCACTCTCATCTTCTTCATAATCTGTCTTACTCGATTTCCCAAAATGCCCGAACCACCACAATCTCAACCTCAACCTCAAGAAAGATGTTTATCTATGATAATCATCTTTCTCACTCCATGTTTTTCGAAGATAGCAGAGTTCTATAATGAATGCTTGCTATGTACGCCTTTATGCTTTGGTGGCTTTGTCACTGCCGTTTCTGCACCTTTTGCTTCATGTTTCAGAAACCTATATTTATGTTTTAAATGCATTTTCAATTGGGTTTTTGTACTCGGCCCCGGTCTTCCAACCGAGTTCTCTTCGGTTGATGTATTGACCACTGAGAATACTGAAGCTGATCTAAATAACATTGTCGTCCAACTAGAGTCGGACGTCAATGACTTCTTGAAAAGAACTAAAATTGTTTTCGATGAACTTGAAACCATTTTATATCATTTTTTAGCTGTCATTGGCATTTTTACTACTAGTGGCATTACTTTATTTTTTAACAAAATGAAAGATTGCAAAATACAAAAGGTTGAATTTGAACCTTATGTTTCTAAGATTGTTATGGTTTCATCTTCCGTAACTTTCTTAGTATTCTATTTTGGTCAGTTTCGGTTTAATCTCGAATGTACCAGAAACCTCAAACATGAGCATAAGTTTCTTCTAAAGAGAATTACTGATATTATGACTAATTACCATTTTGGAAAATATCGTCTATTAATAATATACTTTAGACTTCGTAATTATCGTAATGTACGGAACTTTCCCATTTTTCATCTTTTGGTAATGGTTTTTGCGACGGGAGCTTGCATTGGCTTAATGGTGGGCACGTGGAAACTAGCAAAAGTGACGTGTCGTCATACCAAAGACTAGTCGATTTAGGAGTTCCCAAAATGGCGGAACCACCACAAGCTCAACCTCAACCTCAAGAAAGATGTTTATCTATGATAATCATCTTTCTCACTCCATGTTTTTCGAAGATAGCAGAGTTCTATAATGAGTGCTTGCTATGTACTCCTTTATGCTTTGGTGGTTTTGTCACTGCCGTTTCTGCACCTTTTGCTTCATGTTTCAGAAACCTATATTTATGTTTTAAATGCATTTTCAATTGGGTTTTTGTACTCGGCCCCGGTCTTCCAACCGAGTTCTCTTCGGGCGATGTATTGACCAATGAGAATACTGAAGCTGATCTAAATAACGTCCAACTAGAGTCGGACGTCATACCAAAGACTAGTCGATTTAGGAGTTCCATTTTTTTTTTTAATGTTTTAGTTCAATCGTAATCCTCTTAATGTATTTTCAAAGTTGATTAGGAGGTTCTTTAGTTTTTTATTGTGTTTAGTAGTAGTAGTTGGAATTTTGTAATATTGTAATCTTGGCTTTATTGTCTTTAATATTACAAGTTAATTTCTATTGCACTTTTTGTTAATTTCATCCCTAACCAACGTTTTGTGTAATTAATAGATAACAACATAAAATGAAAACAAAAAATTTAGAAATTAAGGGATACAACATAAATATTTGCACGGATTTTATCCTTCAAAAAACACCATAATAATAAATGCAGACGATTTCTTTTTCTTCCTTTTATCGTCATTGTGTATATACATAATAAATATGGAGGTGAAGCAATAAATTTGCTGATGCTTTTTGCAGCATCTACTTCAGAGAATAACCAACATCTTCTTTGTTTCACGTTGAGAGAGCAACTATGATAAAGGCTATTTAAAGCCAATATCTTAAAAGGTTTTTCATGTGTAAGCATGCAAAAATTTGTTGATCAACAAATATCTCAGAAGAATTTCAAACGAATTAATAATGATTGTATGTGTAATAGCATCTACTTTACCAAGAATCTTAAATGAAACCGGTTATTGCAATTGCTCTTGATACCCTTTTTTAGCTTCTACGGTCTAGGCCAAACTACATAAATATGTTGTCTAATAATAAATGCAGACGATTTCTTTTTCTTCGTTTTATCATCATTGTGTATATGCATAATAAGTATGAAATAAATCAAAAATGATTTATTGTATTGTGTAGGCTTCTTATCCAATTGTGAAGCAGAGTGAGAGTGAACACTGTACTCTCTGGTCAACTTGAAAACATCCTTGTTATCACATTGGATGCAAACAATCTGACCTCGTTATCCTGCTTAGGAGGGTGTCTCTTTAGATACACTCGACATGCTGAATGTTCACTTTGCTGAAAGAAAGAATCAGATTATGATGGAGTCTGGCATTTGGTTTAATGTGGTTATATCAAATATTTTGTTGCAGAATGAGCATTTCCCTTTTATCTGTTGTGTGGAGATTCTTGTATACCAAGGGAAGTATCTGCAATGGGAAACATGTTTCAAGACGCTGGGGTTGGATGATAAATCTATTACTGAGTGTGTTGCAAGTGAAAGAGGACTCCAGGTTAGCATTTTCTGTTGCGACTGTTTTGGTTATTAATTTTAATTGTCATATTTAAATTATGATATCAATAAAAAGTCGCGCTAAATGGTTTGCGACTGTATATCCTTCTGGTTATGCAATGCCTGATCATGGATATGGTGGACATTTATATACTGCTTCAATAGCTATGCCCCAGGTAAGTTTTTTTATTTCTCATGCTTGAATCTTTAAGGAGTAGAATATATTTTCCCTCTATAGCTTGTTTCTATAATGCGGTTGAATTTCCTTGTTCTTCTAGCTATTTACTCTTCTCCAGTAGTATAACAATGTTCGAAAAAGAAATCTAAATTATTTATTTTTCATTTAGCTTGTTTCAAACAAACCCCATTTTTTGCTTTGTACAAGCATGAGGCTATGTAGCAAATTATCTATAGTTTTATTAAATTGAGAAGAATACACGAGTGATCCTCCTACCAAAAGCATGCCCGGTCTCCATTGAAGTTTCGATATTCTGCTAATATTCCTCCTTATCCTGTAAATGCTGCTTGGTTTTGATTCACAGTCATATAGTATTCTTTTGGTATGGCAACAGAATTCTGATGTTAAACTTAAGTGTTTCAGTATTCATCTTCGAGAGATCTGAATTGTCCTGTATGTGTAGGCATGCACATTAGAGTTTCTTTTAGCTCTCTGCAGCTCTTGCTACATTTTGAATAGAGTTGTTCACCATGAGTAGATTAAATGCATTTTCAACCAGTTAACAGGGAAGTCCTTGGTGAATTATCCATGTAATTTATTTCAGGTTCAAAGTGCCGGTGATTCGAAGCCTCAATATGGTCAAGGAACAATGCCCCACAATATGCATGGTCATTACTAAGGGTGGATGAGAATATTCATAAGGTTGCCTGTAAATTCTTCTGCCCTTTTCATTTGATATCAGCTCCTTAGGGATAACGGAAAGATGTCTAAATTGAATGAAAACTTTGGTATCTTACAAGAATGGAAAAGTTTGCCTCCTGTGTAGTTTTCAGTGCATCAGTCTCCTGTGAAGATATTATTTGTGAGCGTAATGAAGACTTTAAACTGGTGATGTTTTGTAGTTCCAAAATACTTGAGTTCGAAGTATCCAAGTTCGGGAAAAAGAAGACCACCGACCACATTTTAGTGGCGAATGGTCGTATACTATAATATACTGCGATGCACAGCTCCAGACCACTATGGCATTGTCATTCAGACATTCATCATCATCACTGTGACACTGTTCTCTCTTTCATATCTGGCGGTTTTTTTTCTTTAAACTGTAATCACTTACGCTTTGGCCTTTGGAGCCAGTTTAAATAGACAACTTTAACTTAAGTCATTTTTATTCTATAATGATTGTCTGATCTTGAATTTTGATGACTAAATTTGGGGGTCAATTCTTTGTTATATGCTCCTAATATTTTGTGAAAAATATACTAAATGTTTCGTATTTTTTATGTACTCGTGATAAATTTTTTATTCGAAGTAATTATATAATTTGTAATAGAGAAATATACTTAAATATATAAATCGATTAATTTTTTATTTCATTATTTTTTATTCGAAGTAATTATATAATTATATAATTTATAATGAGAATAATGAGGATAATAATAATAATAACAATGAAAATATTAATGAGAATAATGCGGATAATAATAATAAAATAATGTCAATATTAATAATAATAATAATGAGAATAATGATGATAATAATAATAATGAAAATAATATGAAAATTTTATAGTAATAATTAATATAATAATAATAGTAATTAACAAGGACTAAATACGCACAAAAAACTACATGCCCCAAAACTTCAAAACCGTCCAAAGCTAACGTTTCCGTCAAAAATGGGGCATAACCGGGAACCAGAGTTGATACATAGAAGGTGCATCTTATATTGAGGACCCATGATTCCCAATTTGCTTTATCCTCCAAAATCCAAAAGTTGATAATTCTATCTTTGGCTAGAGTATGATAGAAGCATAATTGCCCGTCCTTAACTATAGGCCGCATCATACTTCGATGAATGATAGTAAGACGCTCTCGAGTAGTAGCACATGCTTCATTTACGAGAGGATGAGGCAAACAATAAAACTGTTGCCTTTGGATATCGAAAGCTACCACCGGCTTCGAGCAATGACGCTCGTGAAGAGACTCTCCCATCCAATACATTACATCCCCACAATAGCCGCTTGAGAGTCTTGGTTTATCTAAAAAATCGCGAGAACTAGTTCGACAGAAACTTTCCCAGACATTCCTTGATAAACTGAAGAAGAAGTATCGATCCTTATAACCCTTTGGGTCGTAAGCAACATAAATACAATTTGTATTCATCTCTAAACCTATCAAAATAGATTCCACAGATATGTACACACGGATAATTATAAACTCTTGTTGGCCTCTTATTTATTTTTCTCACAACTCCTGTTACGGGGTTGAAAACTCTTAAAAAAAAAACCTGCGTCGAGGACTAGTAATCCATCACATGAATTTGTTATCTTACAGCCTGGCCGAGTTAGTAAGATTGTAGTTACCTAGAAAATCGACCTTTGACGTCGACTTTCTTGATGATGATCTCTCTCTTGTTGTAACGAGAAACATTGAAGTAAAAAATTCGTAAACCAGATGGACATCCCATATAATAAGAACGGATGAGAAGAGAATCATCTTCACCTCTTGACAAGTTTTTAATATGTGAATATACAAACAAAGCGGATGAGATCAAGTCTCGCCAACCACGACATACACTTCCGCAATTGATAACATCATCTGCCGCTACTCTAAGTAATATTTCAATCAATATATCATCAGGAACATATACATGTATGGTTGAAGGCGAGTGCGAAGGCCTAAAACATCATTTGATTTTACCATTCAATCGCCTCCATGGTAGTAGATAATTATAAAATCGTAATGATTTTCCTGTATATAGCTTCAAAAAGGAAAGAGAAAAAGAAAGCATGTGATAAATGCATGAACACCAACCACTAATAATACTCGAAACCTAACTAGTAATCTAGTATGCCGTGATTTAGAGTTAAATAGATAAATTGTCCATTCATAATACTCCTATTTGGAATAGGATACGTTGTAATTTAAATTTCACAGATTCACGACTTTGAATAATGCTTGGTTAGCTGGAGTTGTTCTAGTATTGAGATTAGTAGTAATAGTTAGTCCGGATCCTGTGTAACACTTTTGTGTGACATCCTCTATTACATTTTTATTATTTATAAATTTTTTAAATAGAATATCGTGCAAAAGTCTTACAGGTGATCCAAACTCCAAATTTTTTTTATAAGAGTAAAATTACTATTTACCCTGAATCGAACTTTCTCAATAATTTACGAATAGGGGCAAACTAATCATTTCTCTACTACTAAAAAAATACTCCTATTTGACACTGAGTGTATAGGATTGAGCATTTACACCAATCAAATATAGATAAGATAAGTTGAATAATAATTAAGCAGCCAAAGTTGCAAGAAAATGGGTGAAAGAGTAGGAAGAGAGGTGGTCTGCGTGACCGGAGCCAGCGGCTACATTGGCTCGTGGGTTGTTTGCTTCCTCCTTCAGAGAGGCTACGCTGTCCACGCCACCGTTCAAAATATCAGTAAGTATTCTCTTCCTACCGAGACTTGTCATTACGAGTAACATCTTGTATAACTATGAGTAATATCTCGTGTTCATCAGGCACCAACTTAAGGATAACAACAGTTTGTGTCTTTGCTTTTCTTTTCCTATTCCTAGAATATTATTATCATATCAATTTAACTATGATTGACTTATAATCTTCAGTTTGACTATGAATTATTCTTGTTTTAGATTCTATCGCTCTTGGATATATGAAATAAATCAAATCATTTATTATAGTGTATAGGCTTCTTATCCGGATGTGAAGTAGTATGAGAGTGTAGACTGTACTCTCTGGGTCAACTTGAAAACAACATCCTCGTTATCCTCCTTAGGAGGGTCAACTTGAGGGAGTGGAGTGTTAAGGTGTATATCCCACATCGAAAGTTGATGTCCTCTCGTTTTAATATGTAAGATCATGAGGCTACTCTCGAAAACAACATCCTCGTTATCCTCTTAGGAGGGTCAACTTGAGGGGAGTGTTAAAGATCCACATCCACTTCGATGTCCTCCCGAATCAATATATAAGATCTTGGTCTAAACCATAGACTACTTAACAACAGTAGTAAGAATTTGGCATATAAGTGATGACGCATACTATATAATAGTATAAATTGTTTCGTCAAGCCATAGACTCTTAACCACAGTAGTAAGAATTTGGCATTTAAGTGATGACGCATACTATATAATAGTATAAATTGTTTCGTCAAAATTTATAGTCATATGGATGAATTATTGATCAAAAGTGGATTTACTAGTAGTTAATTTTTTTTTAGTTAAGATGCAATGGACGAGGTAATACACATGATAGTTGAACTAATATGTACTGGTTATTTTTTGTGAAGATGATGAGAAAGAAACTAAACATCTTGAGGCACTAGAAGGAGCCGAATCGAGACTGCGCCTGTTTCAAATTGATCTTCTTGATTATGATTCAGTTGTTGCAGCTATAACGGGGACCGCTGGGGTGTTTCATTTAGCTTCCCCTTGTACAGTTGAAAAAGTTGATGATCCAGAGGTATAAAATGGGTTAAACTGCATTTTCCATGTTTTCATTATGATGATTGCAATTATTTTGTATGTTACTTGATACTGTTTCTGTAAAGTTAATTGATGTAATTGAAGATATTTTTGATCTATATGTCTTGATAATAGAAAATGATCGTGGAACCAGCGGTGAAAGGGACCATTAATGTACTCACAGCAGCAAAGCAATTGGGAGTCCGCCGTGTGGTGGTAACCTCATCCATTGCCGCCCTTATTCCTAACCCAAGTTGGTCTGCTGAGAGAGTCATAAGTGAGGAATCATGGACTGATATCGACTTCTGCAGAAAAAATGAGGTAAATTGGATGATCCCTTATTCTTCATGTTTTTGAACCTTCGAAATTTTGTTTCGTGTTATTACTTATGTTTAGTCTTATTCATGATGAGAGGGTATAGATTTATGATTTAATTAAGCCAGTTGTAGCTAACTAGATATGTTGACAGTTATCATAATATAAGCTTGAGGTAAATGAGTCGTCGGGCGAGAGCAGAAAGTAACCACATCTATGATCAAACACTTCATTTGATGTTAACCTATTATCCGGAACGAGCCATTAGTATATTTTTGTGTCAGCATTTAGCATGACATTGCCTCTAGTGATTTCTTGGCACCATCAGCTTGAATTATAAGGAACAACTAGATCATTTACTGTTGATATATGTTTCCTCTCTGTTATCCATGTATCAATAACTTCTGTTTTCATGAGTTGCTTCTACAATTGAAGTTTGGAGTGTGTGATCTAGATCTGGTATTCAATTTCGAAAACCCTGGCTGAAAAATCTGTTTGGGAGTTTGCGAAAGAAAAAGGTCTGGACGTTGTGGTGATCAATCCTGGAACTGCCATGGGACCTATTCTCCCCCCAGTTATCAATTCAAGCATGCAACAACTCCAGCACCTTCTCCAAGGTAATCAGTGGTTTCGTAATTTTTATTCGGTTTCACATAATTAAATCTTTTTTCTGCATTGACGTTCCCTCATTCTGGAATCATAGCTTCATTACCGAATTTCAAACTTCTATGACCAAATTTTATTTCGAAAAGAAAAAGGCCGTGTATATTTCTATTTCTCTACCCAGGCTCAACTTATGACCCGAGCATTTTTCACTTGGGAGTTGTTCATGTCAAGGATGTTGCACGAGCACACATTCTACTCTTTGAGAACACAACAGCAACAGGAAGGCATCTATGTGTTGAGGCCATAACTCGTTTTTCTGACCACACTGCCAAGGTTGCAGAACTTTACCCGGACTACAATGTTTGCAGGTGACAAACTCTTGCCATCAACTTGTTGCAATTCCTTTTCCTTTCACCCATTTTAGTTGGTAGGGAAATATAAAAATTAAGTCATGAAGTTGATGTTCAACTATTCGCAAGATACATTCCAGTTTCTATTGGAGACTCATAGTTACATCTAACTTCAGTCTGTATTTCGGAGTTCAAAAAGATGGCTTGATACAATTAAGTCTCTGTTATAGACAAATCACCGATGATTTTTTGGCAGGTTTCTTGATACTCAACCAGAGCTGATGAGGGCTAAGAATGCAGCGAAGAAGCTGATGAATTTGGGATTAGAGTTCATTTCAGAGGAACAAATTATCAGGGATGGTGTTGAGAGCTTGAAGAGTAAAGGATTCCTCTAAAAAAGTTGAAGTAAATCTAAGATGTTCCTCTTTATTCTGCAAGGAGTCTTATATTGTCTTTGATTCTGTACACCGCCCCCCAATCCCCCCATGCCTGTAAGTGTTCATGCAATAAAAATATCTTGCTCTGAGGAGAAGCATCTTACTGTAAATTTGCTATATCTTCAGATTATCTCTTTTGAATTTACATGAAAGCATGAACTTAGTTATGTTTCTTTCTCATTTCTATAAGACTATATCCAATGGGGTTGTTGAATAAATTGATTCAACTATTGAATAGGTGCAATGGTTTAGCAATTCAATGTTGAATATGACGTGAATTGTTAGGGTGTTGAATTTATTCAACATGTTGAATAAAAAAAAGTGGAATCCACCAATAACATCACCACTCAATAGTGTTGAAAAGGATGGTGTTGAATCCTTACCATTGTACATAGGCTAAAATGAACATTTTGTTAATTATATTTATGAGGAAAAACACAAGAGAAACGGCCATCTAGACCGAAACTAAACCTATCAGCTTAGTCCTGTGGTCAGTCAATGTTACTCACAATAACAAAGTTATAAGTTCGAGTTATTGCAATGTCAACGATTAAAAGGCTTTTTTTTTCGAGTAAGGTTTATTGATTAGAAAAGAAATTACAAAGAAAAGTTAAGCCAAAACATCGAGAGAGAATCCCCAATCTATACAAGTACGCCAATTTGATTTGATCCGAGGAATTCTCCAACTACTCACTCTACTCCTAATAGTAGCTGTACAAAAATGCATTATATTATCTATCGTCCTTTGCTCATTCCCAAACACTCTTCGATTGCGCTCCATCCATACCTCATACACCACACAATTCAAACAGAGCCTACACAAACGACCCCGAAACGATTTGCCCTTGTACCGAGCCATGGCCATCCGAAGTTCATCACTCCAACACAAAGGCCTGCGAAACTCACCCAAATACATAAGCATCTTCCTCCACACAACACCCACAACATCACACTGGAAAAACAAATGATTCATGTCCTCCTACGATCCACAAAATACACAAACATCATCCGCCACCACCCCCCATTTCTTTAATTTATCCTTGATAGGAGTTTACCATGACAAAGAGCCCAACTTACAAAACTATGCCGAGGGATATTGCCCTTGAACCATACCACCTCAGCCCAAGCAACTTTTGGTATCATAGGCCTTATAACCTCCAAAACAACAGCAGTAGTAGGAGCAACTCTTTCTCCAATCTAGAGCACCCAGTCATCTCTTCCAGCAATCAACCGAGGAAGCTCCTGAAGCAAACAACTGATTTCTGGTGTAAACACTCAATTAAAAGGCTTTATATGGACAAGGAGAGGTACCTAAATCTTCCCCTGTCCCATGTGTACTAAAGGGTAACTCTATATATTATTTCCCCTGAAATGTTTAGTGTAAAAATAACGGTCTATCATGTGAATTAATAAGAACCGTGTACATTTGTGTCGTAAAAATAGTTTTCACCGATACATATGTCATAAAAAAAGATCAGATTTTTAACCAATAAAATAAGGAGAGGTGGAGGACTTACACTTTGCCACCTACCTACGTATGCAATTATATTATTGTTATGAATATAACCCCTTTTGTGGTCATGTACTTGAAATGGTACCAAAATATCTCAACTTTGTCGAAACCTTCTCATCACTAAATCTAAAAATTTGAGTCAAAATTCCAAGATTCAAGAATGGGTTGGTCTCATCAACAGTTGGTCAAACTCTGTTTTCTTTCGTGCCTGATTTTCTTGACATCATTACATCATGTTTCTTGCAAGAAAGTTTCATTGGAGTTGTACTATGAAAGTCTTTGTCCTTATAGTGCTGCTTTCATAGTTGAGCATTTAGCTCAGATTTTTGATAATGGGATCATTGATATTGTTCATCTCAATCTTGTTCCATGGGGAAATGCCAAGCTTCAAACCAACGATACATTTAAATGCCAGGTCTTCTTTCAATTTGCTTGCTTTAAAGTATGCTGAATTATCAAATTTTGCAGCCAAGAACTGTAGTAATATCTTTTAATCATTCGTAGTTACCAGTAATATTATAATTTTGATTCGCTCCGTTCTTTTTTAGTGGTCGTTTGTGGGGACAATTATTAAGGAATTACAATTGCTTACATAATTACCCTTAATTATTTGGAAGTGTTTTAATAAAAATTCGAAAGTATTTTGTCTTGGTGTATGCTCAACTTGTCCCATCATTCAATGAATATGTTCAATTTAAGGGGAAAAGGTAATGTTTAATGATTTCTTTGTTGGAAATTGTTGCTTTGTGTATTGAGATTATCAATTCATGGGGACAAGTTTATTAAAAGTACTTGATCTGTTGTGAAGGAAAGAAAGGATTAAGGGGTCAAATGTCTTGATGTTGTAGAATGACAACTAAAAAGGAACAAGAATTTAAGCTAAATGACAAAGAAATAAACGGAAGGAGTATATGATTGTAGTGGTTCTCACCTTGTTATGATGTGGCCTATTGTTATGTTTGCAGCATGGTGCGTATGAATGCTTACTTAACACCGTTGAGGCGTGTGCGATTGATGCCTGGCCAGATGTGGTAAGTGTTAATACTTGAATTGTCTATATTTATTGAGAAGTGTCTGCCCCTTCTCTTGAATTGAGTAGATTTGTAGTTTAATATTGGCACTTAGAAGATTTTCTAACTGTTCTTTCCCTCCATTTCAGTTGGACATAAAGTCTTAAGAAATAATTTTGAGATATTGGAGGGAGTAAAGATTAGAGTTTCTAACTTTGGATGATGTGCTTGTAAGTTCAGATTAGGAAACTCGTAACTTGTTCTCGGAAAAATGAAGTGCAATAACTATTTCTTACAACTCAGCTTCCCTGTAGATGAAGACTGATTAGAAGTGTCTTAACTGGATATCTAGGTTTACTTCGTTTGGTACCATTAGGAGATATGAGATGTTAGTAATATGTGCAAAGGTATACGTAATATTTTGTTTAATGTGGTTATATCAAATATTTTGTTGCAGAATGAGCATTTCCCTTTTATCTATTGTGTGGAGAATCTTGTATACCAAGGGAAGTATCTGCAATGGGAAACATGTTTCAAGACGCTGGGGTTGGATGATAAATCTATTACTGAGTGCATTGCAAGTGAAAAAGGACTCCAGGTTAGCATTTTCTGTTGCTACTGTTTTGGTTATGAATTTTAATTGTCATATTTTAAATTATGATATCAATAAAAGGTCGCGCTAAATGATTATATGAGATAGGAATTGGGTTACATGGTAGAAGGGTGCAACCCCTCCCCCCATCCTTATCAGACGCATAAGTGCATAACGCCTATCCCGACGCCTTCATAATCATTCTTGAGACATGTATTCATCTCTGTGCCTTCAGAATCTGCCGCTACTGTTTTGGAATTTTGGAAGTATAACAGACAATTGTTGATAACTGTATCTTTCAACCCCTTATTTTACTTTGTTCAACACTATGAATGGATTTTTCAGTTGTTTTATTGGGGTAATCAGATGGTAAGTTTGTGGATAAGCAAAAACAATATGGCAACCAAGATTCAACTTATCATACCGCTATGTATATCAACGAGGCTTTTCAATTTACTTTACATTTAGCACTAGCAAGTTTCAATCGATAAACAGCCGCTAAATGAGTTAGTTTTTCCTCCTACATCCTACTCCCTCCGTTTCTTTTTATTTGATTGTTTGAGCATTTTTTCTATGTTTCTTTTTATTTGATTGTTTACAATTTCAATGCACTTTTTACAATCCCAATGCACCTTTTTATAATTTCAATGCACCTTTTTACAATTCCAATACACATTTTTACAATCCGAATGTAATTTTTCACAATCTCTTAATAAAGTACTTTTTCCCCAAACAATCAAATAAAAAGAAACGGAGGGAGTATAATTTTGCGTTGTTCTCATTGTGCCCTTTCTTCCTGCTTCATGTTAAAAAGATCTAACAGTTGACCAACTAACACTTCTTTTGCAGCTTGACCTAAAGTATGCAGCGGAGACAAACGCTCTACAGCCTCCCCATACGTATGTGCCATGGGTGGTAGTAGATGGACAACCACTTTATGAAGTAAATTCCTTCTTCTCTTGCAGTTTCAAAATTCGTTTCCCCTAAATGATTTCCTTAATTTAATAGCCATAAATTATGACATAGAATATAAAGGATACACGTACGCCATATAGCCATAGAGCTTTGGGTTCTTTCTCTAATGTATTAGTCATAAAAAATGTAAAGAAGGTAATTAAATCTTTAAACGCTGTAGCAATGTAGCTCAACTTTTCCTCTCAGAAAACATTGCTTTGGATGAGAGCACAGTTTCTCTGGTTCGATAATTAGTTGACTTCGTGCAGGAATATGAGGACTTTCTGAACTACGTCTGTAAAGCATACAAAGGATCTTCATCACCCTCTGTTTGTGATGAATCTGTTACCATGTTGAAAATGCCTAAATCGAAGTTGAACCATCCAGTTTGCTATAAAGAAGTAATGCCGAAGTTACCTGGCATTGGAGCTACACTTATATCATGGATCAACCAACTGATATTCTAGCATGCTAAACAGAGTTATGGAGTGAATCAACAACGTGATGTTTACTCTAGTTGCAATCCGTGGATTACCTTTATCTTTATCATCGATGTAATTTTAATGCCAAGAACTTAATTATGTACAATGGATATGGGAACGCTTGAAGTTGTATAATGCTCGGAGTAGTCTACGCGGCTGGTTCAGTGTCGCAAACTGTCAATATCTTGTCATTTTCATTTTTTCGCTATTCTCATTGATGAGATGATGCAAGTGAAGTTTATAAGTGGTAGTGAGTATATACTGGAATTATCAAAACACACACTCACGAATAAACTTTGTAAATTGTCTTTGTTATGGTGAACAGTATTTATACTAGTACACAATAGATATCGAGTGGGCGTGCCGGAGTGGTTATCGGGCATGACTAGAAATCATGTGGGCTTTGCCCGCGCAGGTTCGAATCCTGCCGCTCACGTTTTTATTAAAATGTTTTTTCTTCATTTCTTTTCTCCTATTGTATTTGTTATTCTTTTCTGCAAAATTGTACCACAATAAACAGGAGTACATAAATATTCTATTCTCTTAAATGGGAAACAATACACGATAATGTTTTACTACCTACTTAAAATACATATATACTTGGAGAATATTGATTAAGTCTCATGGCATATATATAATTTTGCCGGTTGGTGAGGTTGTTGTATAGTATGGTATGGTATGGTATGAAATGAAAGTGTATATGATGAATTGAATGCTCAACAGAACAAATAATTTTTATACATGTCAGGTACATTGTAAATTAAGCAATCAGAATTATCGGAATCAGAAATTTTATGTAGGGCGTCGAAATAACTAATATTTGACAAATGCAGAAAAATGTAAACGATTAAGAACGAGCAAAAGGGAAACAGCATAATTTGTTACACTTCGCAAATTTACTACATTTGAAGTGTTACCTTATACTCGCACTATGTTTCTTTCTAGTAGTGCCATTCGACTTTTTATATATTTATATATAATTTATCAGATTTGAAGTGTTTTGAACAAAGAAATTTTTTATCACTAATAAAAAAAGAAATTTCACTATGTTACAACTTAAAATACACACATAAATTAAGCCAATCATCACTCTCTTATTTTGTTTGAAAAGTTAAGATATGATCAAATAAGAACAGAGAAAGAATTGAAATTCTTGATAAATGATGTGAAGCAATATTACTATTCATCTTTTCCTTTGATTTTTGTGGGGTTTATATATATTATTCATAGTGTATTTTCAATATTTAGTTATTCGACTAAGTTTACATTTGATTTCTTTAATTTGTTGACACTGACTTTTGCGTCTACTTGTGAATAGTTTTTTTCCCTTGCCGATCATCACTTTGGGGTCAGCATCAATTTGAATGGACACACCATTATCAGTGTGAGGGTGGTGGGTGGGGGTATTCATTGACTAAAGGACAATTCTATAACCAACATTGAAATTGTATATCTATATTCTTGAGGTATATACTCCATCCATTTCTCAAAATGATGGAATTTTAAAACAAATTGGCAATGAATCTGATCGATAGCTCAGCTGGTAAAGAATTAGAATGTAAGATATCAGTAGTCTTGCTTTTTTACGCGAATTGCGTTAAATTCTCATTGGAAATAAACCTTGTGTTTCGAAGTGATTGACAGACAAGCTTCAGTCTCCTGATCAGGTGAGGCACATCCGGCGATTCAACCTTCTAACTCGTACGTTTTGGATTTTATTCTTGTTAGAGATATATTTGATTTAGCGAATTGCACAATAGTCCCCCGATAGTGTCACCAGGTTGCAGTTTAGTCCCCATTATTGGCACCGTTGTAGTTTTGTCCCTGAAACTGGCCAAAAAGTTGCAGATTGTAAATTCCCAAGCTAACTATTCCCTTAATTTTTAACACCAACATGCGACGATAGGTTCAATTTGTGGCATTTTTTTAAGATTTAAACTCATTTTTGTTCCCTAATGAAGTTTCATTAGAAAGTCGAAATGCAAAACTTCATTAATTTTAACACCTAAGAATGAGAATAAAACAAATCATTTTTTGCCCAAATTTAACCTCTCATCACTTGTTGGTGTTAAATATTAACGGCATAGTGAATCTGAGAACTAATATGCAACTTTTTTACCACTTTCGAAGACTAAACTGCAACGATGACACTATTGGTGACACTGTTAAGAACTATTTCATTAATGCGCTTTATTTTCATTCTAATTATTTATGAATTAACACATACTATAATTGTTTATAAATTAATAATTTCTATATTTCTTAATTGAAATGTTATAACATTTGTCCTCTCATCTCTAATTAACAAAAAAATCATGTCTATATTGATTTGTAAATTTTGTTATTAGAAGTTGATCTATGCAGAGTTAGCATATCCATTGTAAAGTACATTGAAGATAATAATTGTGAATATATACTTTGAAAATGTTTAGAGCTCGAGGGGTTGCTCATGAACTAAAAATTAGAGATACGAATTGGAAACAAAAATATTTTGAAAGATAACTCATTAAATTCAACGTTTAGATAATATGTGGTCAAAGTAAAAAGAAAATACATAATCAATCCTATCAAGAAGGGAATAGTTCTTTTTACGGCTTCAATCCATGATTCCAACGCATAAAATAAATATATGTTATTTATTTTTTGAAAATTTTTCATGTGTTCAATACTTATATCGAATATGAATAGTAAAAATAAGAACATAAAAAAAATTACCTATCAATAACATAGTACTAAGATTCTTAATAAGTTGCTTATTAGCTCCTACCATAAAATGTATTTTTGGAAGAATTTGATTATTGCCTTGGCTGTAGACTGTAGTAGATGAATATGGAATGATTATTTGATTGGACAATTCATAAACGCACATATATAAACATTAATTGATGCGTATGAAGATAACAAAATTTATAATTTCGTGGGGTCTTTATTACAAAATTTTATAATTTCATACTTTGAAACCGACACTTTCTTTTGTCTTTATTGTTTTTCTAGAGAGGGATTGTGGAGAAAGCATTGGATACGCTTTCTTTAATGACCAAGGCCTTACGACGATTCCACGATATAATAATATCATATCTTCTTTAATTATTTAATTAATTGTTTCATTATCATTCACTAGGAGCATCTAAATCTAATAATCACTAATATAATAAATATCATTATTACAAATTACAATGATTTAAGTACGTTCCCTATAGCTGCTAGATAGCTAATAATTAGACGTTAATTTTAGACATCCATAATAATGGTCTAGCACTCTAGCTAGTAATTAGGTGGTGTCTCGCCATACACCAACAATTTTAGGAGTAGATAATTTATGGAGTAATTATTTAAATTATTACTGAACAATTAATTTACCCAATAACAAGAATTGCTTAAGTGCAGTTGTTTACAAGCAAATTAAGAACTTAACCAACCAAAATCATATTTAGGTACGTTCATTAAATTGTGGATAATTCAATAGTCGGATGATATATATCCTACTCAAGTTTAATTTATGGGTAGGAGGTCTTGAAAACCTTGATGGTAACTATGCGTTATTTGTAAACATAAATTTAAAACTAAATGTTAACTAATCATGCGTATTAATTAAAGAAAACGATAGGTTAATAAACTAGGGCTAATGGCGTTGCAACAAGATAACGATCACCTATGTTTACAAAATGTTTAATGTGTATCACTTATGTTTTAAAAGGTTCTTGTCGATCACCTACGTTTTAAAATATAATTTACTTGATCTCGCATATTAAATTATTTGTTAATAGCGTGTTGGAGGTGGATTATTTCATATTTTTCTTTTGATCTTTTATCCCACATTATACTGAATGAAATAATTAAAATAATTTTACTAACAACTCATGTGCCCCTTAAGTGTTCGACTGCATAGGTGATACACTAAAAGTATTTTGTAAATATATGTGAGATTGTCTCATTCAACCTCCATTCCAAAATATTTGCCATTTGTTTTAAAGACAAAATATTATACCTTTTATTTTTTAGTATTCAATGTTATTATTAATAATCAAATATTTGTTCCAAAAAATATAAATGACATTTGTTTTAAATTAGTTATAAGTGTATAATAAAGATGAACGATGAATACAAACAATATGCATGCATGGTCTTTGAAAGATTGGTAAAATAGTAAAAATATAAAAAGTTCACATAATAATATGTTAAGCGTCTTTAAACCATCATCTATTACAAATTTGCTTGGTAATCTAAAAAATAAACATATATAATACCCATGCCATAATTTAAATCAATTAATTGATACATTGTGACACTCCAACATACTCCCTCCGTTTCTTTTTATTTGATTGTTTGGGGAAAAAGTACTTTATTAAGAGATTGTGAAAAATTATATTGGGATTGTAAAAATGTGTATTGGAATTGTAAAAAGGTGTATTGAAATTGTAAAAAGGTGCATTGGGATTGTAAGAAATGCATTGAAATTGTAAACAATCAAATAAAAAGAAACATAGAAAAAATGCTCAAACAATCAAATAAAAAGAAACGGAGGGAGTAATAATTTGTGATGTTATGTTACTTTCCTTCACGTATGTATGTGTCAGTATTTGTTCAAACCACACGAGGATATCAGTGTGCTTCTGCTCATATGTTTCCGTTTCTTGCATTCTTTTGGAGATCCCATCAAATGGCATAACCAATTTATTCTCCATCTTTGGTAAATTAATTATTGTGCTTTCAGATTTTCATCCACCAATAAGTCTTGTCGGTCAATAATCATATCCAAAATACCAATAAAAAAAAAAGAAGAAGCCAAGTATATATAAAAGAAAAAACAATTTTGTTTCTCTAGCGGTATATAGTTCAACTGGTAAAGAGATAAAGTATTGATATCTAATCAAACGCAGCACGTTCTATAATTGACCTCATTTGTTTACTCCAAACAATGATGCGTGAGAGTCGTTTAGATAGCAATTTCATCATTTTTAATAAAATAAATTGTATGTTACTGTGGAACTCTTCTCTTAATAGTAGCCAATAATTCGTGTGCACATACCTAATAGGGTAAAATAAAACTTAAATATTTTTTCAAAATATGCACCTTAGTCCTGATATTGATTGAAAATGTGAAGTTAGTCTCTTTCTGTGTGAAAATTTAACATCTCCTTCAAAGAGGGTCTAAAGTACACTTTTTCGACCAATATCAGGGACTATTTATACATATCGAACATTTACAAGAATTAAAATACAATAATATATATATATATATATATATTATTTGGGACTATTTCAACAATTATATCATTGATTTGTTGTACTCAACTATATGTCTATTTGGACACAGGGTTGCATATAATTGTGCAACAGTTAAACAGTAATAATGAAAAGAGCTATTCATACATTGGTGTAATGTAGTATATGGATGTAGCAATAAATTCAGGCACCTAAAATCTTTGACCAAACAACTTATTATGTGTACCAACGAATTAAATTCCATGATCGCATCATGAGATATTCATGCACTTTTCTTCTCTTTCGTTGTAGCACAGAGATTCTATAATCCACCCTTAGTGCCACCCATAAAGGATGCCCACTATAGCCTTTATTTCTCTCTATGGTCATTTCACCATTTCACAACTTAATTAATTAATTCTAATGAAAAAAGCTCTTACTCGTGACCAGAAGGTTCTGGGTTCGAAACTCATCTCATCGCTAATTTACAAAAAAAAAAAAAATTAATTCTAAATATCTTAATTCATTAATTTCAACAATTTCTTATAGGTGTGACCAGGTTCTCGACACATCTTTTAATTCCTATCATCAATTAATTTTAATATGAAATTTTATGAATTGACAATATGAAATTAAATTAGTTTATTGATCAATGACACTACTTCTACGTTCTAACTCCCAAGAAATTGATTAATAACCCTAGACAATGTTACAACTTTAATTCGTATTGTATTCTTCATACCACTTCATGTGCCTCTCATATTTAATTAGTGTAATTCAACTCGAATCAACATATTGAATGTACGTCGTAATCTTACTTATTTACTATGAAGAGCCACCAAAATATAAACAGCATAGTTAATGAATCGTAGTTATTATTCTCAATTTAATTATTACTTATATTACTCTATTTTTATTTAATAAATATAATCTCAAGTAGTACAACCCTAGTTATTACAAGTACTATATTATCTTTAATAATATTACAATCACATATATTCCCTTTGTCCCTAAATAATTGGTACATTTTGATTTTTGTTGATAAATTTTAAGGAGTTTGATCAAGAATTCTCATTAAACGATAAGAAATAATATAGTCATGACTCATGTGGGACCTTGTTAGATTCGTCTTAATATTTATTTTTGGAATATCAACTTTTTATAATTTTTTTCGCATGTAAAATAAGAGATATTTATATTTCAAATTAAATTTTGTTGATCATGAAATTCAAAATATACCAATCATTTAGAGATGAAGGGAATACTGTTTACCAAGAAAAAACATGTCAACACATATTTCTGTGCTTAAGAGTTATTGAGATTTCATTCTTAAACAAATTAGGAATAGAGGAATTAATACCAAACACTTCAAAATCCAATTATATATCATCTTTCTACTGTTGTGCTATTTCTACAATGAATTTTAAGGAGGGATTTTGATTCTTTATGTGTTTTTTTTTGTAAATTAACGATGACGATTATAATTAACGAGTCAATAATAGTGCAATTGTTAAGTATTACAAATAAGAAATAATCGCGAGAAAGAAAGAGCAGCCAAGAAAAGACTATTTTTTCAAGCGGAAAGAAATAGTTGGCAAGAATACGCAAGAAAGAAATGAAGCGGCAATTTATATGATGAGGGAAGTTACTTTTTTTAGAGGCAAATAATATTCGGCGGAGAGTTATATTATTGATGGGTAGTTTAGTCTCATCTAATAATAATAAAAAATTAATTCGTTAACCTAGCATTACTCACCGATTTGGGGGTGAACGATTTGAGGGTGAATAGAGGAGAATGTGTTAACCTACATTAACCTAGATTCACCTACTTAAATAAAAAAATTGGTTCCAAACCGGGTGAATGATAAATTTTACCTAGATTCACCTAGGTTCACCGCAATCCAAACGAACTATTAGAGTAAATATAAGACAAATTATCTCTAATAATGTTTCAACCCAAAACTTCTTGATTGGAAAATCATATCACCAGACTATTGAGTTATCGATCATCATGCTATTGAATCATCGATTAATTCGTTATGATTAAATATATACGGTAAGAAATTAGAGTGAAGTAGTAGAAATAGAGGAATGGAGTGGAGGGGCCGCCGGGTGATGGAGTTGAATAGTAATTTTGTCACATCCACAAGGTCCACCATGTGAATTCATGCTATAGTCTTCTCTTCTACTAGACTACTACTACTACCTTATTATACTTCTCCCCCTCTCTCTCCCTCCCTCCCTCTCTCTCTCTCTCTCTCGGATTCTCTCCAATTCTTGACCCCTCTAGATAGTCTTCTTCCCCTCCCTTCTTGTTTTCTACTCCAAAATCCAAACGAGAGAGAGAATTCTCATTTTTCATCCATTCAATTTGCTCTTTTATTTCAAACACCCCCCCTCTCCCTTTTTACGTCCCATCATCACCCCCCACCCCACCCCTACCCCTACCCCCACCCCCACCCCACGCCCCGTCCTTCACCGAGAAAAGCTCTCGTTCACGTAATAAGACATCAAAATCATACATACTCATTTATTGATCTCAACATATTGAATGATAACATCGAGTGATCACCCTTCTTTATTTTCATTCAACCACACCACACATACATGGAAAATATGAATCAATCAAAAGATAGCAAATCTTGATAACATTTGTTCAAGAAAGATATCAAATCCACTAAGCACACAAATTCCTCATTTAGAAATATTTCGATCATCCAGAACATTCTGATCACTAATATTCATTTTTGCGATAGTGTACGACTCTCAGTTTGTTTAGTCGATGGAAGCACCATCTGGAGTAGGAGGGGCAGACTTCAAAGTCGAAGGCGAAGGACAAACATCATCATCAGTTGGTGGTAGCGGTGGTCCGAGTGGGTCAACGGCTGTGGAGACTGCACCACCACCACCGCCAAGTAGGTACGAATCCCAGAAACGTCGAGACTGGAACACTTTCTTACAATACCTAAAAAACCATAAACCTCCTTTGGCTTTAACAAGATGTAGTGGTGCACATGTGATTGAATTCTTGAAATATTTGGATCAATTTGGGAAGACAAAAGTTCATGCAAATGGGTGCCCTTACTTTGGTCATCCAAACCCTCCAGCTCCATGTTCTTGTCCCTTGAAGCAAGCATGGGGTAGCCTGGATGCTCTCATCGGACGGCTGAGAGCGGCGTTTGAGGAGAATGGTGGTAGGCCTGAGTCAAACCCCTTTGCTGCTAGGGCTGTGAGGATTTATCTTAGGGAAGTTAGGGAAAGTCAGGCTAAAGCTAGAGGGATTCCTTATGAAAAGAAGAAGAGGAAAAGGACGACAGTAGCGGCATCCACAGCGTCGGGTAGTGGTGGCGGTGGTGACACTGGTGATGGTAATAATGGTGGTGATGGTGGTGGTGCAATTGGACTTCAATCAACCACTACTGGTGTATAGAGTTAGTCCTAGCATGATTGATGCCCCCGACTGCCGGACACATAACCGCTCAACTGGTAAGGAACTAGAGTGCAAAATACCAGCAGTCTTGCCTGTTCACGTAATCTAAGTTCGATTCTCATAAAGAGCGAAGCTTCTGATGATGAAGTGATTAACAGACAAGCTAGTATGAACGGGTTATTTTCAGTTCTTCATCCAAATGTGAAAACTGCATTTCAAGAATTCCTCAAATTGTAATTATGAGGTTATAAAATTGGCAATTACAACTAACTGTTTCGTATACTCATCTTTTTTTTGGTTTACATTACACATAATTAAGTCCTGATAATCTCTCAATATTATTATTAATATTGCATTTAATAATTTATTATTATTATATGTACATACACCAATTCCTTGCTGTAATGATGCATTTTCATATTGCAATTAGTTTCAATCATTGCTTGGGCTGACTACTACATCATATAACTATTTATTTTATGTCTATCCTAGGCCATATTATCGTCCCTTCTCGCTCTAGCTAGCTAACTAGTGCATTATTAATATTTTTAGTATTTTTGTTGTTAGCGTGTCATTTTCTGTTGCTTTTGTCCTAATTCCGCTCTAATGCTTAAGAATTTTTTCTCTTCGTTAACCAGAAGAATTTTATCATAATTTCAGTTAAATATAGCATTATATATTCCGAAAACAAAATGAACAAATAAGTTGAACTTATTAATTTGTCATAAAGGGTTGTATAATAAGAGCCATAGGCTATCTACAATTCCATTATATTGTCATCTGATGAGTAATAAATTCTGTGAGGCTCTCCTATTTTATCTTATTGTGAGATTATCACATATATATATTTTAATTTTAGTAGTGGTGTGATAACTTTTGAAGGGTTTTAATTTGTGATGAATTCAGGATTTAAATTAAATTTGGAGGTAGGTAATGTAAACACAACTATGAGATAAAAGGTCAAGTCAATTTTACGTAAGAGTAAATAACACCTTTACTTCAGTAATTGTGTAAATGTACAATTTGAAAAAAATTCAGAGATCCAAAAGAATCCACTTCTTCTTCATGCTCTTCTCATTTTGCCCCTAATGTAATTTGGTAGTGACATATTAGGTTTTAATTTCTTAATGTTCTTTGCTCGCCCTTTAATTTGGTAATTTCCACAAATTTTTATATGAATATTTTAGTTTAGGGGTACAAAAAATGTACTATATAATTTGGTAATTATTATTGGCATATATGTGTTTCTAAAGTACTATATACTACTTTAGAAACACATATATGCCAATAATAATTGAAGTATGAGTAATGGTGTACAAGTTGGGAAAATATATATATTTTGAGCTCAAACTGAAATAAATCACAAATGTATATTGAAATGTAAGAGGTAATTACTAAAACGGTCCTAATAATAACAACAGTAAGTATCAGTTTGGTGCAGTTTGATCACCATAAGTGGCACCTGTGAAAATGATCTCTAATAGTGTGTATTAGGTGCACTTTGGCCCCTAAACTAATATTTCCATTAAATTGAACATTAACCGGTGAAAAAAGCTTACTTTTGTGGCAAAATTGAAATTCTGTAAAAAATTGGGACCAACATTTTGAGCCCATACTTTTTAAAAACTTTATTTTGACCCCAAAAAATTTTAAATGTCAAATTCTGTTTTGGTGGCAAAACAATTGTTGTTGCTGGTCTGGTCAATGTTAAGTTTAACAATATTTAGGATCAAAATACACCTAAATACCATTATCAAAGACTATTCCGTAAAGGTCTATATCAAACTTTCACTTCGTGAATCTATTTTAACAATTAACTTTGAAACGGAATATGCAATTATTGAAACACGAATATGGAGACTTGTTTCACAAATTCCATCAAATAAACATGAAAGGTAATAAGAGAGTAAGCAAGAGGTCCCTCTCTGCGGTACTAAGTTAGCAAGCTACCAAGTAAGCGCCAAGTGTGAACAGTAGCTAGCTACATAGCTCATATGGTCCCTTTTGCAATCCTTTTTATCAGTTTCACACATACACACATGATTCGTACACGTGGTAGTTTTATTTCAGGTGCTCCTTTTGTCCAAATAATAACACCTACTCAGACTAATATCAATTGGTTTTCACTTTGATGAGCTTTCTTCAAATGTACGTTTGGACAATTGGACCATGTTTAATTGGTCCTGTCATATATACAGAACATGCCAATTTTACGACGATGAAGCTCCACCATCACTCTTTCTTTACCGTTGAATGGTCATATATATATATATATATATAGGTGTGGGTCTAACTTCGTACGTTGGATTGATACGTTACGTTCATGTGGTGTAATTGTTAATGGTGCAATGTTTAGAAAGACTGGGTGTGGACTGTGGTTATCTTAATTAAGAATGGTTCGGGTACATCGATGGCTATTATTAGTCTAGTAGTATCTGATCCGAACTCAAGTTAGGAGGTCTTGAGTTTAATCCTCATTGGAAATATATTTAATTTATTTCTTATTCTACTACAGTATATTTGTAGTACATATTGTTATTTAGTTAGCTATTTAATTTTTGTACGTATTCGTTATTTGTAATATGCGTCAATCGTTATATTTTGGTGGTAGTTGTAAATTGTCCACTCCTTTATAATTTTGAAAAATATGTTTTTACTATTAAAATATAGTTTTACCATTCATTTATTAAAAAAGAATTAAGTTGTCCGTCCTTTCTAAATTTGAACATTTTTTCCATTTGTCTAATATTAGTACCATCGGCTTCCCTATATGAAATTCATGATTTTGTTCGTGAAATAGCGGTTATCTATATCCAAATATTTTGAACACTTTTGAATCTAATCAAAGTAATTCATAGGTGATATGCAAATGAAAAACCTCTTCGAAAAGGGCATATACTAGTATTTAAGAAAATCCAGAGAAAAGTAAAAGAAAAGTTAAAACTTTACACTCCTTTTGTGATCTATGCATGCAATATCATGTATTGGTGTGTGAAAGTGGAGCAGGATGAGTCAAGAATAAACAACATAGACGTCAATTGCAAATAATTGAGAATTGAAATATTTAACATGAGACATTAAATGAAAGTATCGGCTGTTATTAATCTAGTAGTATCGAGCCTGAGCCTCTATACAAAGGTCTCAGAATTTCATATGTTTTTAGGAGCTGTCTTTGCAGCTTTTCATCATTCACTTAATAAAATTTTTAGGCGACGCTTTACCACTAAAAAAGCATTGAATGAAAGTGACAAATTGAGATAAAAAGTTGAAGGCTTCAAATTATGTCATTATCTGGACATGTAATAATCTAGGGAAATCTCTCCCTCTTTGCCTCTTTCCATACTCAACCAGGTGCTCTTGTCTGCAGTTCAATTTGTTTCAACCTCAACCCAATCAATTCAATTCATCGGTGTTGTTGTTTTCCTTGTTTTATTATTGATTGACGTATGGGTTTGAAATTGTAATGATTGTTATTAATTCTAACTTATATCAATTGAAAATATTAATTAATTTTTTATCAAAGTCATAATTGCTTTTCATAAAAATAAAATATATATCGACATCTTAATATATAGTTTGGTGACATCTGACATAAATTTCAATCTACATGTCTTGGAATCAAAACTAGCTAGTTGAATACAATTATCACATATTTTATTCTAGTTCTTTATTAATTACTAATTTACAATTCGTTATTTATAATTTCAATACTTATACTTCCGTCCACTAATTTAAAATTAATAAAAGGAAATATATATATATATCAAGTGTTAAAGTATGTACAAAATATAAGAGAAGCATCATACACAATCAAAATAATATAAAATATGGAAGCAAGATTGTCAATATTCGAACTTAATGGCTCCAATGATATAGAATATTAAATAAGTGCTCCACTAAAAAAAATGTATATATAAGCTATAAATCATATCCTTGATATATGATGATGTCGATTTCTTTCTAGACGATAGCAACATATCATATTACATTATTTGCATATTACGTTTTTTTTGTCGGCAACCGAAACATTCATAGAATTTTAATCATCAAGCAATAACATACAACATAGCGTTTCATATATTCATTCCTTACAAAATTAAATTTTCATTATCGAACAATCTTAAAACGTAATTGGTCTACACAATCACAATAATTGATGTACACTCATTTACTTCTTTGTCAAAATCAATTATTTTTTTTTATTAACGAATGATCTACATCGATCAATTAATACCATAATAATTTATTTATTCGTATCCCGCCACTAAAATATGTTGTAGACTTCTTTCTACATTGTTAAAATATTAAGAAATCAGAAACAACTTCAAAAATTTTATTCAAAATTGAATTTCACGAAAATCTCACAATCCTTATATGCGAATTCATATTCGGATGATGTACTTCAAAATTTCCAACATGAATGGATTGCTATGGATAATTGGATACTGAATCCTTGACGAACGTGGCCCACTGGACCGAGTCAAAACAGTCAGTCAGTGAGTGAGGACTCAGTCCACTCCAGAGGTCAGCGGAGTCCATTATGTATTGACCGATTCATCAAAAGCCCATCTGATGACACTCTATATACTCTATAGTCTATAGTCTTTTTTGTGGCCCAAACTTTTTTCAAACATCAAAATTTAAATCATATAATCCGAATTCTTGTTTAATTTCTATTGGGATGCATATTCTCATCTTTGGTTTTAGAATGGCACCCAAAATTTAAATGAATTAAAAAAAACATTTATTGAAAATTTTGAGTTCGAACAAAATTGTTTGAAAATTTGAATTTTATATTATAAAAAAAGAATTTAACTATTATTTACCAATCTTTTCATCACATTTTATTTGATCGTTTTACTTTGCACAAAATTTTACAGTACAATTTATATTCATCTCATATTACTTCATTTTTTATCCTCAAATTTGAAATAAAGCGTAACGAAAAAAAATTTATTTTAGAAAAAGTGACCATATAAATTGATATGGAGGGACTATTTGTTTCTTTCACTCATGAAACAAGAATTGAAAGTACTCTATTGAATTAATCTAGAGTAGATTTTTTTCCACTCCAAACCTTTGATGGTATTCCACCACCCTACACCAATTCCTCCTCCTTTTCATGATGTGACCTAAAGTGAGGGTAGAAAAGTAATTTTACTCTTCATCCTCATCAATAAGTGAAACCATCCCACTCATCATTGCAATTAAGAAGTTTTCCCTAGGATAATATCATTTTCATGAAGTTATATTATTGTTTGGTATATGAAGCCAAATTAATTGAACCCATACTTGATACTGAACAACATACATTATTGGTGGACATGAGGACATCCTACAGAATTGGAATCATTGGAACCCATACTAAATTGTCAATTAACCACAAAGCACCAACATGATATTATTAAATAACATAAACGTCACATGTCTTAACATATAGAAAAACACGTCACTTGAGAGTATAAAACGTGAAATTGCCTAGTCTTTTTCGCATTGTTATCTTCGAATAGGCATCATCTATTAGACATCGCAACACAATAATACTTATTAAATTTTATGGATATATTCTTGCCAAGTCAAAAGTTCTAGCATAACTATATCGTTCCTGAGCTTCTTTCTAAATGAAAAGAAGGAAATATGTTTAAATATATTTTTTTACGTAAATTAAACTCGTCATCTCATGAAAAAAACTTAGATTCCGTATCGCTAGGCGAGCCTTAAATGATTTTATATGATTTGACTATTAGATATATAATATTATAAATCGTTGCATGACATTACATACGTCTCTCGTATTTTGTAAAGGAGCAGATAGTTGAATGTTTGCACACTCTCGAGTCAATTATGAAATAGGCTCCCTATACCATAAGGGTGGTTAAGTTGGTGGAGTAGGCGAGCTCGTGAACGTAAGGTCAAGAGTTCAATTTTCATTACCAATACTTTTTCAGTCGAGCATATCACACAAGACTTGTTGCTGGTGTAGTTTACATGGCTAACGTGGTTTGCAGACTATTGCGTTAGCCGAGATCTACCTATACACCCTCTAAAAGTATCAGTTGTAGGTCCTCTATTGCAAAAAAAAAACAGTCTCTCTATTATCATACGGGAAGGGGCGAAAGGGGAGAGGATGAGCGCTACCGGACCTATGCCCCTCACTATGTCTAAGTAGGAGTCTCTTCGAAGGCTAAGGCATGTTGATGTTGTGCAAATAGTCTTTTAATTTTATAAAAAGTAAAGACTTAGTTCCTACAACTTGAATTGATGCACCAATAACAATTTCTCAAGTTCGAAATTATTATACGAATAATCCTCATCTTTGTTGTTGTAGTTTAACATAATGTGCCATTTTTATATTAAAAATAACTTAATTAAATATTAAGAAGAACTTAATGGTAGTTCTCATTAAAGATTTAAATTCAAGAGACAATGTATTGACTTTTGACAAACTAATAGAAATCGTTTTATACAATGATTTAATTTTTATGATAAGAAGAAACAATTTTATCATCAATAAGATCATGACACGTGTTTATTTATCCGTTTTAAATTTTATCATAAAAAATGAGACAACACATGTCACTCTCTTTTTGCATTGTTCTCTTCCCACAGACTCCTCTTTCCCCTCCTTAAAAACGCTCTATTTACGTAAACACACAAAGCGTTTCCAACTCAATCTCTTCTTCTTCTCCACTATCATCATCTTCATCTTGTTTTTTTTCTCATCAATCTCCATCTTCCAAATTGCAATATCAAATATGAGGAGAATTATTCCTCTGAGGCTAGTTTCGGAAAAACACTCCATTTTTACACGTCGATCTGTGTACTCTGCAGCTCAACAAACCAGTATTCATCAAGAAAATGAAGCTCTTATCTCCAAAATGCCCCCCTTTGATTACACCCCACCACCTTACACTGGACCCTCTGCTGCTGAAATCTTGAAGAAGCGACAACAATATCTCAACCCCGCCATTTTTCATTTTTACAAAAACCCTGTAAGAATCTAGTATACCCTTAAATATTACGCGTAATTTTGAATTTTGATGGTTTGACTTTTTAATTATCGAACTAAAATAGTTATATATGTTAGTCTTGCGTAGTATATGGTGAAAAATATGGCAAACGTGTGCGTAATAATTTTAATTCAGATCAAAATTATGCATGTCAAATTAAGTCTACGAAATTCGTTAATCTTGATCATTGAAAAAATCAAACTAGGCAATATGTTTGGAACTGAGCTAGTAGAAAGAACTGTTTTTTACTGTTGTTGGTACTTTGAATATACTCCATCCGTCCCTTTATCTAAGCCCTTTTGCCCGAAATAGAAATTCCTTTTTACGTGTCATTTTATAAAATAAGGAAAGAAAAAATCGGGGAAGAGTTAAGTTTGTGAGATGAATTCAAAATTTTCTTAAACTTTGTGTAAAATTAAATGGTCATTAGAAAAAGGAACGAAACGAGTAATTATTTGATATGGGTTATTTTGTAGTTGAACTTGGTTGATGGGAAGATGCAATATTTGTTTGATGATAAAGGGAGGAGATATTTAGATGCGTTTGGTGGGATTGCAACTGTTTCTGTTGGGCACTGCCATCCTGAAGTAGTAGAGGCTATTGTCAACCAAACAAAGCGCTTACAACACTCAACAATCTTGTATCTCAATCAAGCTATTGCTGATTTTGCTGAGGCACTTGCCTCTAAGTTCCCTGCTGATCTCAAGGTCTACTTTTTATGCTTAACTTGATCACTCATACATCACTGTTCTTGAAGATTGTTTGTTTCGAATTTTGATGGTTGACTTTTGAAATTTATTAGTTCCATATTGTTGTATGATATTTGGTGAAAAATATGTCGAAAGTTAGCACTGGTAGTGAAGTTAACATGATTGTTATGTCTCAAATAAGACTTATGTGTGTCCGTTAATGCTAAGAGGAGTTGGATTGTACACAGCCTTACCCCTATGGCAACAGGGAGGCTGTTTCCGAATTGAGCCTACTGTACTTCGGTTGTTTTGTAAAACAAAAGCAAAAAACGGATGTGTTTATCAAATTAGTTCTGATTTGGTTAACAGTTCGACGTGGAGACTGCCTAATGTGCGTTAGAATTACCATTATCTGTATATGTTGGGTTCTGATAATAGTTAATTTCGATAGGTTGTGTTTTTCACCAATTCTGGGACAGAGGCAAATGAGCTTGCCATGTTGATGGCAAAAATGTATACCGGTTGTCACGACATAATTTCGATAAGGAATGGATACCATGGAAATGCTACTGGGACTATGGCTGCTACTGCCCAAAGTAGTTACAAGTTCAATGTTACCCAGGTATACTACATTTGGTTAATCATCTATCTTGAACAAAAACATAGTTATAGTGAATATTTATAGCAGCTGGCATTCAAAATCACTAATATTTCATAACGAACGACAAGCAATCACAGTAGTCTAAAGTGGGATACTAAGATAAGTAGGTTATCAAGATCATGATTCTTACTGTGAGACAATGATATCTAATAATATATCATAATTGTTTGATTATCTTTTAATAGTAAGGAAGGAAAATATCCAGTGTCTAGTGGTTGGTGATAGCTAACAATTGTTATGTTTCAAAATCGATTTTCTTTAACAGAGTGGAGTTCATCATGCTCTAAACCCAGACCAGTACCGAGGTGTTTTTGGCTCAGATGGTCTTAAATATGCAAAGGATGTTGAAGAAATCATTACCTATGGAACTTCCGGTCAGGTAGCAGGTTTTGTTGCCGAGGCCATACAGGTGATCAGTTACTTCTCTCTTCTTTTCAACTGATAATCATCCAAGAAGGAGTGTAGGACTGATTTGAATCTTTCAGCATCTATGTCTTTGCACTTTTTGTCACCTTCCAGAATGTAGTTCTAATTTATCAGCTTTGTTTGGTAGGGTGTTGGCGGGATCAAGGAATTGGCTCCTGGATACCTGTCATCTGTTTACGATAGTGTTAGAAGGGCCGGAGGACTTTGCATAGCAGATGAGGTCCAGTCGGGTTTTGGTCGCACAGGAAGCCATTTTTGGGGATTTGAAGGCCATGGTGTTGTTCCTGATATTGTTACAATGGCAAAGGTGTGATTGTTTTCTTCTTTGCGGTATAGTATTTCAGATGGATATGGTTTATGAATTATAACTATGACTTGTGATCTACACTTGTACATCCACACCATGAAACGAAGAAGTACTCTGAATCATAACTCAATACAAAATGCCTTTTTCCCTTGTAGACTTGCATTTCTCGTTTACAGTTTCTGGAATCTTATTAGCTTCATCAATTCTGCAGGGAATTGGCAATGGTATTCCACTTGGAGCTGTGGTTACCACTCCTAAAATTGCGAAAGTTTTGACTAGCCGCAATTATTTTAATACCTTTGGAGGTAATCCTGTGTGTACAGCTGGTGGATTAGCTGTTCTTAGAGTAATAGAAAAGGAACAGCTTCAACAGAATGCACTTACTGTGGGAAAACATCTAAAGGAACGTTTATCCGACCTAAAGGAGAAGTATGAAAGTATGTTATTCATCCATAAACGACAGAAAGTCCAAAACCCGTATTACTAATACTCAGTAATGGTGTTTGACTTCTGCATCTTGTTTTATTATTTCAGTTATTGGTGATGTTCGGGGAAGAGGCTTGATGCTTGGAGTTGAACTTGTTACTGATCGCCAGTCAAAAACTCCAGCAAAGGTTGAAACTGCTCAAATCATGGAGCAGATGAAAGGTAGCTTGCTTGCATGATTCTCGTTATTGACTTCTTGCTAAGTTACCATACACATTTAGAACATTTGTTTGATCTGACCTTGATATATTTTGTATGTTTGTAGATTTGGGAGTGATCATAGGTAAAGGTGGATTCTTCGGGAACGTATTCAGAATCACCCCTCCCCTCTGTTTTACCAAGGAAGATGCTGGTTAGTTGTCACAATACTACCGATTCTTTTATTCTCTTCCTATTTCATGTTTCTCGGAGTTCTTTCTTTTATGCTAACATCTTATGCATTTATGCTATAAAATGTAGATTTTCTTGTGGATGTGATGGACTATGCAATGTCGAAGATGTGAAGCAGTACAACGTCGACAGAAGCAAGAGCCTACTAAATCTGCCATTGATCTTTACATGTGAAAGTATATGTATATATGAATGTGTAAAATTATCTTCCAGGTATATAAGAAGTTGGGATGATGAGACATCACCTAGTTTCTCTCCCCGCGCTATAAATAAAGACAATGCTCTATTGAAATATTTACATATGTTTTCACTTAATTAAGATGATAATGAAAGTTATGCGTAGTCTAGCAAGAATAGTTTAGGTGATAATAGCGCGGAAGAATGACGCGAGCATATATAGCATCCGTTGGAACACCTAGCAACTCTCGATGCAGTTTTCCTACAGCCGTTGAATGGTAGAAGACTCCAAGCCTCCAACCATCATCATCTCTTAATCTGCTTATGAAAAATTAAGCTGTATAATTATGCAAGTAATGAAGCGACAAATTATCAAATAAATGTTACGCAATATTTTCAATACTTTTGAACGAAAAAAAAGGAAAGAGATACAAATTTTTTTAGATAATAATAGTGCTTGTGTAAAAATTAAAAGAAATTGGTGGTGCGGAACAATACATATATCCCTACTCAATCTATAAGAAAATCCGACTTCACCCATTTGAATAGGGTCCGGATATAAAGTACTATTGAAGATACGATTTGACACTTACTTGATAAACATTAAAATTAATTAGACGATAATTTTGTAAACATATTGATATTCTTATTGATCAGTTAATTCATACGTCGTAATATGATACTATACACTTACATAAAACTTGACTTAACTACGTGTTCCATTACCATCTTAACAAGGGTACACCATGCATTTAGTTATAACTCATTACTCATTCACGAACGAATATTGAAACAACGGATAATTAACCAACTCAATAAGATTTTCAACAATAACAAGCCCAAACAAATGACAAATGTTATCGAGGCCTGAGGGTAATTTGGTCTCCTCCCATGAAAACTTAGTTTCGTCAACTAACGGCCTTTTTCACACATGCAAGGCCCAATATAATTTCTCCCCCAAATTGAATATTCGGTACTCAATTAGGTTTAGTAAAACCCAACTTGAGGAAATTTCTCTTTCAATCGAAATAGAGATACAACTTACAAGAAAGCAAGAATGCTGACAAGTGATATACCACCAAATCAAACTATTTACATAAAAAATCTCAATGAAAAAATCAACAAAGAAGGTCAGCATTTTAGTTTATTTCATGTACGAACTGCGTTTTTTGTAAAATTAATGGCAATCTTTTTGTGGAAAATCATGTACGAACTGCGTTTATTGTAGTCTTTTCTTTTTTGTATTTATAATTTGTTAAAATTTGTAAATATATTGAGGTGTTCACTTGCGTTCTCTGTGAAGTGTGTTGAAGGGCTTGCAAAAATTCCTGCAAATATGTTATTTTATTGGTTAAAGGGAGCTTGTTTGGAGTATTTGAAGTTAAAAGGGAAGAGGGTATCCTATACTTTTTTAATTAGAGGATAAAATTTGGATTTTTAATGCTAGAGATTATAAGTATGATCTGGGGTTTGATGAAGTTGGTTATGTTCTGTTCAAGATTTCTTCACTAGCTTGGTTAAGATGTAGCTCTGTTACTGTAGTTAATCAGTCTTTATACGGGGACACTGATGTCGGGAGTTTAAAGTCACATTAAGATGCCCCAGTGCCTCTCTGAAGAGGTTTTGTTTAAGAGGGGAAGGGATGGGGGGTTGGGTAGTACACAGCATTATCCCTGTGATAATAGGGAAGCTGTTTTCAATGCCAAAATATAGATTACTTGTTTTATCGACGACTGGCAATGGGTTTTTATCCCTGTGATAATAGGGAAGCTGTGATATAGATGATGCTTAATGTGAAGAAGATTTATTTCCTCGAGTTTTTGTCTTGTAAACGGCGCCTCTCCGTGTCATTGTTGTTAAGACATCAGTAGTCTGATTAGTGAGCTTAGCATAATGGAAGGGCTTGGAACGACATGGTTAAGAATCAAAAGTACTATATGTTGAGGATTCAATTAACTCCTGGTGTGATGTGTATTCTCTTTCACTGCATGTGAATCTTGAAACGTAGCTTATGGGTTACATGACAAAGTAGTCCAAACATTAGCGATAAGTTGTGTTTGTGTTACTGAAACTCTCATTATATATCTATGTTGTTAAGTTGTTATATATTTATTATATATATATATATATTTTTTTTTTCATTTTACATGCCTCACATTCTGCATCCCCACAAATTTTATTGAGCAGAGTTGAAGAGGTCTCTCTATGCCTTGTTCTCCCAATATGGGAGAATTGTGGACATTGTTGCCTTGAAAACCGAGAAACTTCGAGGACAAGCATGGGTTGTATTTAGTGAAGTAACAGCTGCCAGCAATGCAGTGCGCCAGATGCAAAACTTCCCATTTTATGAAAAGCCTATGGTAGAGCTCAATTTAAACCTTCTATTGCTGCACTTCATGCGTTGGAACTTTGATAACTAAAAGTTGTTTCGGTATGCTGCATGGTTAGCCTCTTCACAAATCATTTCATTAAGAAATGGGAAGAAATACTAGTATAAAATAATGTAAATATTTCAAATATTAGTATCTGATCAGAAAATTGGTACTATGAGGTTGTAGGTTTGAAATGCTATCTTTGTGACATGTTTTCTGCTGTTGTATAGCACTTTCTTGATGATGGCTGATGTTAATTCCAGTTTTGTCTAGATAAGTAAAAGATCTGTTGTAAAATGTAGTTAAAACCATATTATTTTCCTGACTAACCTTTTCATATCTAGTGATTGTTAGGAGACAAGCATGTCTGTTGTTCACTTGATAGTATATCTAGAAGATTATTTCATGCACAATGATTAACGTAACCTCACCATATGCTGTGAAAAACAGAAGTCATACTACTGGAATTAGATCTTTTTTGATTTTTTATTTCTTGGATGACCTACTTTCACCTTTTAAATTGGCTAATGATTTTTACACTCCAACAAGTGATAACGGCACTCCACTTTTGGTAATAACAAAGGAGTGGAGTACCATAATCAAGGAATGGAGTGTAAAAATCATTAGCCTTAAAATATTATGGAGTATATTTCTATTCCAACATCTAAAATACTGTGTTATTATCATGGTTTTGCAGAGGATACAATATGCAAAGACAAAATCAGACTGTATAGCCAAGGCAGAGGGTACCTATGACAAGAAAAAGAAAGACGAAAAAGGTAAATGAACTGGATCTCAGTTTCATGTTTTCTCTTCCCTGATGACTATTTGCATGAACTGAAGTATAGGACATGCTTATACAAAATATTGATCCAAAGTGGGTTGATAATTACAATTTGATTCCTTGTGATATTCGTAATTCTTTCATTTAAAGAAAATTTGTTTACCTTGTCTTTTTATAAAAAGTAAGTGAAGTGATTGGTTTGGTGTATATTTGCCATCATACCCTTCGTCTTCACTATATGCCTATATTGGGATATCAGAATTTTAGTGTCAGCTCTTTCCCTTCATAATTCAGTGCTTCGATGAGCTTAGATTGCAATTGTACCAATTTTGTGAAATAGGACCATTGTACTGCTACCACAAGATCATCTCCTATTATGTGTAGACTTTGTTACTAACCTAGTGACATGCCTCATGTTGTTTTATTTTTTATGTATATCTCCAGCTGAAAGGAAAACCCATGTTGAAGATGGCCGGCAAAATGGTGCAGCCAATGGTTCTCGTGCTGATATCAATGGAGGCCCAGCTGTAAGTTCAGATTACCATTTAGCTTTTCTGTTTGTAATTGGCCAAGTCTTTTTATGTAGACTTAATGTTGGTTTAATATATTTTAAAAGAAGCTTATGTGCGATGTGGGGATTGATAACAAGGGAGTTGCTCTCATGCACCAAAGCTTCTGAGTTTCTAACACACCCTAAGTTTTATAGATTCAATTTTTAATAAGATCTGTTTTTCGTGCACTGAAGCCTCTGGAAACCACTCTTCTGATATTTCTTTAGTCGTTGGACTGCTAACTAAACGATGATGTCACAGGGTGCTACTCGCAAGCCAAGTGCACAGGACGCAACTGCAGAACCGAACAATATTCTCTTCATACAGAATCTTCCTCATGAGACGACTAGCATGATGCTGGAGATGCTCTTCAAACAATATCCTGGCTTCAGGGAAGTTAGGATGATTGCAGCAAAGCCAGGAATTGCCTTTGTAGAATTTGACGACGACGATCAATCTACAGTTGCCATGCAAGCCCTACAGGGCTTCAAAATCACTCCCCAGAATCCGATGTCGATCATTTATGCTAAGAAATAAGCTCACCTTTGACGACTCCTTTTGTTTCATGTACCTGAAATATGTAACAATAGACTATTTCCTAAGTCTTTCTATTCGTCTTCTCTTATATATAGACCAACAGTTCAGTCGTTGACATTATATCTGGATGTAGATTTTTGTCTTTTTTCAATCTCATTATAAAAATAATTCTGCACGAAATATAATAATATCAACCAACCTACTAATATGCTCCCTACATACACATCCAGACAATATTTAAAAAAGGACTCGTTATTTTACCTACATTTCTTTTTTATTTTCATTTTTTTTAGTGAACGGTGGTCTCATTTTACTTTTGAGTCAATTTCGAAACCACTCTTTGTCGACGGGGTAAGGCTGTTGCCTATTTATCCGGTCCTCTATTTTATTTAGGTCGGAGCCTCGTTAGATGCATTAAAACATCAACCTCTCTATTTCATTTAGGTCGGAGTTTCATCAGAGACACTAAGACATGTTGACATGGTGATGATGTTTTACGAAATAAACCAAATGGTGAGTAATGATAGAACATTTAGGTGTATGAAGTGGGGCAGGTTAAGAAAGCAAGGGAAGAGTGCAAGACACCTCTTGAGGTGATTTGAGTTTGTGTGTATGAAAGGGAAATGATTTTTGTGTTAGTAAGTGATGAATTAGGGATTGTTGGATTATATGCAAACACCATCTAGAAGAACCAAACATGTCACATGTGGCAGAGGTTATTACAACCAACCAACCAACCTACTATACAAAATATTAAATGTAACAGAAATATTACACACCAAAACAAGCCTTCAAATTTCTATTGGCATAAAATATCGACACTCAAAATCTCTTCACAGAGGGCCCACCTGTGTACACATGGTGATAATATATTTAAGTGCTTTATATTTTGTCCATCTTCAGCCGCCTCATGCATCAGCAGCCTCCTCAGTCAAACGCACGAGCTTTGACCATACAAAATCTCATCCTTCTTGCTTCACTAATTATCTTTTGCGACTAAAATTTTGAAATTATGTGTTTAATCATAATTATTAATGAGTTAGTGAGTATCTAAAAAATAATATGGATAGTATATAGAGTAGCTTAAAATTACATTAAAATTGATGTGAAAAATTAATTCAGGGTTACTTACATTAATGTATGACGTATGTACTATTATGCTAGCGAGTAGTGAACCTCATGTTTTATAAAATTATACTCCATATGTTTAGAAATAAAGGGTTGTTTAGAGAGAAAACATTTTATTAAGAAATGGTAATAGCTTACTAATATACTTTTTTTCGGATTAATTAACGATGAGACAAGTTTCGAACTTAAAACTTTTGATCACTGACAAAAGCTTTTTTTTCACTAAACTATATACTATACAATCATTAAAAGCAAACTCGTCACTAATTAGGAAGTAAAAAATAAAAGAATTCATTGACACCGTAAACAATATTATGAAAAAAATAAAAAATAAAAGATAATCATCTAATCCAAAGTAGGGAGTAATAAACCAAGTAATACTCATAATTAAGTAAACCAAAAAGTCACATCAAATAACACGAAAATAATATTAGATGATCTTATTCAATTTCCCTTTTTCTTCTCCATTTGATAATATTTCCATTTTCAACATTTTCCACGGTCAACAAAACCCCCATTAAACTTCCCCGAAGATGCCTATGCTCAAAACCAAAAGACCCTCAACCCCCCCACCCCACCCCTACCCCCACACCCACCCCACCCCAACCCCCACACCCACCCCTTCCAGAAGATCAGAAACTACACAGAAACAGACAACATCCCAAGATAGATAAGTATATTACAGCTACGTGGAAAAGAAACATTTCTCATCTTTTATAAGTTGCCCCCCTCCAACTTTCTCATTATTATTTTCCTTTGAACAATTCTCAATTTATTCTGGATTAATATCTTCTTGATTCATTCAAATAACAACCATTTGAACAAAAAAAAATGGCTGAGTCTTCAGGAAGTATTGAAACTCCATCAACTTTCTCATTTTCTACACCTTATAATAACAACAATAATTTGATGTCAAGCTCCTTCATGGACCTTTTGTCTTCTGATGATTTTCCAACAAACTCCATTTCTTCTACCAGAAGAACAAGCTCATTTGCTGATAGAGTTGCTGAGAGGATTGGCTCTGTCCCAAAATTCAAGTCACTTCCACCACCTACCCTACCCCTCTCCCCACCCCCCCCTCTCCCCTTCTTCTTACTTTGCTATCCCACCTGGCTTGAGCCCTAATGAGTTCTTGGATTCTCCTCTTCTTGTTTCCGGCTCACATGTATGTTTCTTTTCTCGGGTTTATTTGATCACACATGTTTTATTTCATTCGACACTCAAACATTCAATCATGCATATTTTGATTAGTCGCGTTTGATCGCACATGTTCTTAAATTTGACACTTTTAGTAACAAGCACTTATTGGTATCTAATCTTGTTTTTTTTTTGCAGCTTCTTCCATCACCAACTACAGGGGCTTTTCCATATTCATCCTTCAACTGGAAAAATAACTCTACCAGCAACCAAAGTCAACAAGGTGTTAAAGATGAAGAGAAGAACTACTCTGATTTTTCTTTCCAAACACAAACAAACTCAGCTAATATCACTGCTCAATCTAATCAGGTATGTTCAAGACTTTAACATGTCCCGATGTCTTCAAAGAGTCTCTCGTTTGAGCGAGATGAGGGCCTCTCTAGTAATAACAACGATGATGTTTTCGAATTGATTAATAAATTACTAATATTGCTAAGATTTTCAGGCACAACTAGCATGGAATTATCAAGAAACAGCAAACCAAGATGGACAGAACGAAATTGTGAAATCAGAACTCCAAACGAATTATCAAAAGAATGGTGGAAATCGATCTGATATCAACCAACAAAATCGGTCATCGTTGACTTTGAAGGAGGGAAGAAAATCCTCAGATGATGGATACAATTGGAGAAAATATGGGCAGAAACAAGTGAAAGGGAGTGAAAATCCAAGGAGTTATTACAAGTGCACATATCCAAACTGTCCTACTAAGAAGAAAGTTGAAAGATCAATTGAGGGTCAGATCACTGAGATTGTTTACAAGGGCTCTCACAATCATCCTAAGCCTCAATCTACCCGAAGATCTTCATCGTTGACTTCTTCGGTAGCGTCCTCTTTGGCATTGCAGACTTATAACAATGATGTTCAGGATCAGTCCTATTGCTCGAATGGTGCTGGACAAGTAGATTCAGCTGTAACAGCTGAGAACTCGTCGGTTTCTATTGGAGATGGTGATGAGTTTGAGGGGAGCTCTCAGAATAATAAATCTGGAAGAGGGAGTGATTTTGATGAAGATGAACCAGATTCCAAAAGATGGTAATTTTATACTACCCTTTAAGTCAATTGGTGTTTTGCATTAATATATTTAGCCAAAGTTCGATTAATGATCGATTTATGTTATTTTTCAGGAAAACAGAAGGCGATAGTGAAGGTATTTCTGCACCAGGGAACAGAACTGTTAGGGAGCCAAGAGTTGTAGTCCAAACCACAAGTGATATTGATATTCTTGATGATGGATATAGATGGAGAAAATACGGTCAGAAAGTCGTTAAGGGTAATCCTAATCCAAGGTAATAGATCGATCATTGTAATGGAATTTGCCTATTGATACTATTCTATTGGTTTGTGGATAAGATTCTATTACTATGCTTTATCCAATTACATTAACATGTCCTAATACTTCGAAGAGGCTCCCGCCTTAACAGCATACGGGGGAGGGGGATTCGAGTATCATTACAGAGCCTTATCCCTGAGATAACTATTATGCTTTATCTGGTATAGTAATATAATAGACTTTCATTGTGGAAATGATAGTGGTTCTACACACTTGAGTACAGTTCAGTGGATTACGCCCCCTTTTCGAACTTTTAAGCACACCCATAGCTTTCAAGATTTATCTTAATGAACAATGATTTGGTCCAAGTACTTGAGCGTTCTTGCCTAATACCATTGTCATTATCGCTTTTTGACCTAATTCATACTTATTAAAGATTGTTTTACAAGCAACTAAAGAGGTAGATAGTTTAGCCGATTGGAATGAGATTAATGGCTAATGGTTATATGTTTAGACTTCTTACATTACACATGAATTAATCTCATGTAACAACATTATAATTTCTGTACTTTAAAAGTTTTATAACTGATGTTTAGTGTTTGCTGTTAATTCCAGGAGCTATTACAAGTGCACCTGCCCTGGTTGTCCAGTGAGGAAACACGTTGAACGCGCATCAAATGACATAAGGTCAGTGATAACAACCTACGAGGGAAAGCACAACCATGATGTTCCCGCTGCACGTGGTAGTGGGAACAGGTTGAACTCAAGCAACCCTGGCAACAATGCAGGCATGGCCATCCGACCCTCGCCAATTCCACCAACTCATCAATCCAACTACGCAATGCCAATGGGAAACGTTAGGCCTCCAACGTCTCAAAGCCAAGCACCCTACACGCTAGAAATGCTTCACGAGAACAATCCAGGCAACAATTTTGGTGTTAGAAACTCTATGGGAAGTTTTATGAATCAATCTCAGGATAATGAGTACTCCACAGCTAAGGAAGAGCCAAGAGATGAAATGTTCTTTAACTCAATGTTTTGCTAATAAGTTTGGATGGGTGTTAGGGAAATTTAGAAGCTTGCTAAACATAAAAATGCAAGACAAAAAGTCACATTCTTTAATTTTGATTTGTTTATTTACTAGTAGATGTTTTTTACCAATGTATGTCTATGGTATACCACACAGGAATTCAACTTTGTATATTTTATTTGGAAAATATATAATTAAATGGTTTATTTATGGATTTCTTAGCTTAATATAGTTGATTGCAAGGAGATTCCATTTATTTTGTAGGTTGATGACATTATTATTAGTTGACATTATACTTTTGCCACTAAAATTAATTAGTTTCTATTGTCTTTGTGATCATGGTCATTGAATGACTTTTAACTAAATTATGATAAAATATTAAGAATAAGTATATTTTAATATGAATTTTTTTAAAATGTGCCCTTTAAAAAGATAATTTTAATATAATACGCAATATATAGTCATTGAAATAAAGCATATTACATTTAAGTTTCTGATGATAGGGTCTTGATCGAGTTCAAGATGCAAGACTTGAGCTCATCATCGAGTGCTTTATAGTCGGATCTATTTTAAATGTCTCGCTTTGAACCTTATATAACAGCTCAATCTTACGAAGAAACTTGATATTGAGTATGACCAACCAACTTGATCAATAAGAAAAGATTGGCTAATATGACGATCACTTCTTTCCATACAAAAGTGTACACATCAATAGTAATCTTTTTTTTGATAGATCGATAGTAATCTAATAATGTAATAAAGTTAAAAACTTACATAATCTAAATTTTTAGGATGATATTAGCGACTATGATTAATTCGACTTAATCAATAAAGTGGAGTTAATTTATACATACAAATATAAACGAATAACTAAATGCATGTCCATACCATATTCAACTACATCAATTTTATTTTATTTTATCTTTTTTATATTAAAAAATAGTTTTACAATTTAAAAAGGACGAAATCGTGATCCTCGTCCACATCTTTGCCTCGGAATACACACCACATTAAAAGGTTATGCCATGTTGTGATGTGATGTCATGGATAAACGATGGGTACGTCAGTGCTGACATCATGCCAGATCATCAATGGAAGACTTGAAGCGGTAAACGAAAGGTAGCCAAATGGATTTCTTGCGGATTAAATTGGTCAAAGTCAACCCTGTTGAGTGATTGGCTAATTGGAATCCAGCACTATCTCTCAACATGTTGAATAACATGGAGCACTTGACTTGTGTGCTCCTACCCACTTGGCCTCCTACATCTTTATTCAATGGTAACAATCAGGATCAAATTATTAGTGATATATATATTTTACATATAATCAAAAGAAATTGTGTGCACGAGTTAATCAGATAGCCTAGTGGAAAAGGCTCTTGCTAATGACCAGAAGATTCTGGGTTCGATACTCACCTCATCGCTAATTTACCAAAAAAAAAAGAAATTGTGTGCATAACTAAATATTATAGTAGTCCTTCCATCCTAATTTCTTATTTTATTTTGACTTTTCACGATTATCGAGACATGATTTAAAACATAATAATTTTTTTTTATTCTACACGAAAAAATTATAGAAAGTTGATATTTCAAAAATATAAATTGAAGCGAATCTAACAATATAATACATGCCTATATTATTTCTTATCGAATAATGAAAATTCATAGTCAAAATTATTAAAATTTGATTTTAAAAATAGAAAATGAAATTAGAATTTGAAAAAGAGGAGGAAATATCATATTTTTAATACTTTTGAATCCAATTATAATGAAAACGATAAAAAATTATGACACACTAATATCACTTGTTAAGGAAATCGAAAATTTTATGGTGATAGTACACAACCTTGGTACACATAGATCATAGATGCTTCTATTGTTGTGAGTCACAACTCACAAAAGAAGATGAACCTCGAGCATTTTATCTCAAACCGAATCGAACTGAGCTCGAGAACCATCTTTAGATGCCACCAAATCCAATCGAAGGTTTAATTTGGCTTGACTTATACTTATAAAAAATGAAATTAATTTTCTTCTTATTTTATCATGAATAAATGAATTTTCGTTCTTGTTTCGAACCATACTAACCGATCCACGACCCTTCTAATTTTTAGAGCTATATCGAAATTCGAATTTTTGGTCCACTTACAACCTTAACCGGAGATTAAGTTCCAACCTAGCAAGCTAAGTTAAAAAGAAGAAGTTAATTTATGATCGTGTGTATATTTTGTGTGACACTTTTTGTTACATTTCATTTATATTATGACATGTATTTGAGTTGTTTTTATAAATTAATTTAAAAAAATCAATTATAAAACACTTCTCATAATCTTCACAAATGTTATATGTCATATAAAGTGTAATTGATGATCCCACGTGTTTGTTATCGACTTTTTATGAAGCATTCAGTAACATGGTGACACCAGGTGCTTTTTGTACGAGCCAATTCTTGTGTGCTAACTAGTTTGATGATCGAAAGCATTCTACAAAGATAAACTCTAATCCATACATTTGGCTGTAAATCATGCATGCATGTTGCTAACTAAACATGGCAACAATCATCTCCGCTTCTTCATCTTGTCCTTGGAGCTCCGAAGCCTACGCCATTTTTGCTCAAACTCCAAAACACCAATCTCTCAACTTCCCTTTTCTCTTCCAAATGAACACAAAAAATACCCTTTTTCTTGAAAATGGAAAAAAAGATCAACGAACAGGTATGCGTGGTGCAGAAGCTAGGCAAGAGCAGAGGTATCTTTTTTGGAGAAAGCCCTTTTTCAAACTCACTCAATATTGTTCTTTGCCAGCTTACTCTTTGCGTGTTCTTCACCGGATTCTTCCACAGTCTTCTGAATCCCCTAGGTGAAAGTGCTTTCATTTCACAAATTATTGTAAGCACCATTGTCTTGTATGTTCTATTGTCGCATGTTCATTCGTTGTATATAGTCCTAGGAAGAGCCCGAACATGAGATCTATGGTTCACGTCTTCCCGACAGTAATGTAGCAGGAATTTAATATTATGATGTCCTGAAACTTTTAACGATTAGAAATCCGTAATCTTTTTGGTTGGCAACTTGGCATGGCTAGTTGACGACCATGGCATACCCCTAGATCCGTCTATATAACTATATAGTTTCTTGGAATTTCACACTTTTTGCATTCTTGAATTCTAACTGAAAATACATTGAATTGGCTGTGGATTGATCAGACGGGAGTTATACTAGGGCCGGCTTTTATTGGATCAAATGATACATTCAGAGCTCTCATTTTTCCAGTTAACAGCTTTTATACCTGTGATACATTTGGCTATTTTGGGATGATGCTGTTTCTCTTTCTCGTGGGGGTGAAAACGGATCTAGCGTTGATTTGGAAATGTGGGAAGCGAGCAGTGATTATAGGGTTCTGTACTTTCTTGGTGCCAATACTTCTCAACTTTGGTTTCACTGAGTTCTTGATTCAGACTTTGCCTTTGGATTCTAAGTTATACAAATCAATCCATTGGGTTGCGACGTTTCTTGCAATTAATTCATTCCATGTGATCTTTTGCCTCTTAGCTGATCTGCATCTCTTGAATTCTGAGCTTGGAAAACTAGCTATGTCTGCTTCCATGATTAGTGGAACTTGTAGTTGGCTCTTTATATCTATTGCATTCACAGCTAAGCAAACAATGGGAGGAAGACCGACGGGCACTCTGGCTTTTCTGTTTGTTACTGTTGCCTGCTTACTACTATTTATAGTAACTGTCATTCGACCAGTGATCATGTGGATGGAAAAACACACGGTTGATGAAAGGTCGATCAGCGATACTTATGTATCTGTAATCTTCATCATGATCATGGCGTCTTCTGTTATGGGAGAGGTAATCGGGCAACATTTTATATTTGGACCAATGATTCTGGGAATTGCAATTCCGGATGGACCACCTCTAGGCTCAGCATTGATTAAGAGGCTCGACACCTTTGTATCAACCATCCTTTTGCCTTTGTATTTTGTTATTGGTGGAGCAAGGATTGATTTCAAGAGCATAGAGCTAATAAATGTGGGGATTATCGGAATGCTGGCATCCTTCACCTTCTCGGTGAAGCTAATATCCATCATGTTGCCGTCACTGCTTTGCCAAATGCCAGCAACTGATGCTCTCTGTCTAGGCCTCATTTTGAGCACACAAGGAATCACAGAAGTCATACTCATGGAACGAGCTATGGCGCTTGATGTAAGTGACCTGTAACACATAAGTATCATTTTGTAGTTGCCTAAGTAGTGAACATATGTATACCAATCATTGATCTCATCAGTGCTGCAGTTTATCGACAGGCAATCATACAGTATTCTGATTATGATAATCGTTCTGTTCACGGGAACTACCTCTCCAATTTTGAAGTATCTGTACAAGCCATTCAATAGATTCATGCCTTACAAGAAGAGGACCATCGAAAATATGGGGCCTAACTCAGAACTTCGTTTGCTTGCCTGCATTTACTACCAAGACAATACACCTTCAGTTATTAGCCTTCTTGAGGCCTCCTATGCAACCCCAGACGATCCTATCTGCTTTTATGTCATTCACCTCATCGACCTTGCAAACAGAGCTGCAGCTCGCCTAGAGGCTCATTATCTCGGAAAGAAGATTCCTGCTGACGCAAGTGAATCAGAACGCATAATAAATGCTTTCAGATTATATGAACAACAAAATAAAGGCAGAGTCTCAGTGTTTCCTTACACATCCATCTCACCATTTGCAACCATGCATGTGGATGTCTGCAAATTAGCTTTAGAGAAGAGAGTTTATATGGTGATTGTACCATTCCATAAGTTATACATTGTCGGTGCATCAGAGCAGCAAGCCACAGCTTTAAGAGCACCAAACTGTCACATCCTCAAAAGGGCACCTTGTTCTGTTGGTATCTTTGTTGATCGAGGCACTCTGGGTGGTCAGTCTGCTAGTGCACTCGAGTCACAGTTGTATGTCATTGGTGTCATCTTCATAGGAGGATCAGATGACCGTGAAGCATTAGCATATGCTAGTCGGATGTCTAAACATCCAAATGTAAGCCTTACAGTGACCAGATTCGTCGGTCCAAGTAATGGCAATTTCTCCATGGATACTGAGAGAGATTCAGATGTTATCGAAGAGGTAAAGTTAAGTTGTGTAGAAAACAATAAGTTCGTTTATCAAGAAGAACATGTGAAGAATAGTGTTGAAGTGGTTGATATGATCAGAAAATTAGAAAATAACTTCGACTTGATCATTGTAGGAAGACACCATGATAGTAGTATGTCATTGCTGATAGGACTAACTGCATGGAATGATTTTCCAGAGTTAGGCAATATCGGGGACTTGTTAGGGTCGCCGAATTCCACCTGCACAGTATCTGTGCTCGTGGTGCAGCAGCATTCATTTGTAGATGATGATCCATTAAACAGTCCCCGGACACTCGTAGAACAGTCATATACAACAGTAAATATGCCTCACGAGTCACGACCATAGTAAAATTCATCCACTTGAAGTGAAACAATTTGTATAGACTGATGTAAGATAACTAGAAGAGTAGAGCTAGATGTTTCAATACATTGTAGAGACGATCGATACTTTATGTGCATTTGTAAGCTGTAACATTGAAAGTGAACAGATTAGACAATTTGCATGCAGATGGGGCTACAACTTTACATCTTAAGCTAACCTTGATGTATACTGCTGACAAACCTCATATTAACAATCAAACTTCAAGTATGAGTTTGGTTACTCTTACAATGGGGATACATTGAGGTTAAACACTTGCATTAACGACCAAGTACATCGTAAATTATCAGAACAAAAAACAGCCTCTTGAGCATAAACATCAACTGAATCAGGAACATAAAAAATTATCAGTTAGGATCGCAGATTTGGTGTTTTCTGATAAGACTGACAGATGCAGACATGATGAAAAGAGTTAAAACATGACGTGCAAAACAAAGCCAGCTCCCCCTGAACGATGAGGCTTCTCACCTTCATGCTACGTAATATAGACACCCACCATTCCTTTTAGGCTTCTATATGCAGTAAAAAAGTACGCTGATACCACCCTGGTTACTGTTGCCAAGTATTCAATCTATACAAATTGTTATTGTGAAATTCTTTAGAGACACTGAGGCGGCCTGTTGTAGTAAAGTTCAATCTTGATACAACACTTTACAAAAAAAAGTTCTGATCTGGTAAGAAGATCTATCACAAGCAATATGCAGAGACCATGTATGATTTTCTGTTGAATGCCTCTTTGATTGGGCAAGAATGCTCCCAACAATGTCTACATTAATGCCATACATGAATAATTTATGTAGCTTATTTTCCGCATCAAGGGCCAAAGCGATATCTGTAAGAATGATTCGATCTCTTTTATATCCGTATGAGATTTATCCCCAACCACAAATATATGACTCTTTCCGTTAATTTCTATTTGACTATAACCAGGTATTTTTCTGACTTTATTCTCCTTCATCTTCTTTCTTACTTGTGCGAACTCATCCCACTTACCATTTGCAGCGTAGGAATTGGCCAAGAGAATATACGCCCCTGATTTATCAGGCTCTAGTTCTAACAATCTATCACCAACCTGATTTGCTATTTCAACATCTCCATGCAACCTGCAAGCACTGAGCACTGCGCCCAGAACAGCACCATCACGTTGCTCTGCCGGCATCTCTAACACCACTTTCACGGCCTCATTTACTAGCCCAGATCTCCCAAGGAGGTCAACAAGACATGAGTAGTGCCCTGCATTCGGCACTAAGTTAAGTGCACGCATGGAATTAAAAAGTTTCCGACCTTTCTTGACTAGTCCAGAGTGACTACAAGCTGACAATATACCCACAAGGCTGATTTCGTCTGGTTTAATCCTTGAACGAAGCATTCTAGCAAATGTTTCTAATGCTCTGTTGGCATAACCATGATTGGAATATGCCAATATCATGGCAGTCCAAGAGACAACGTCTTTTGTTTGAATGTCGTCGAAAGCCATTCGTGCAGAACTCACATCACCAATTTTGGAATACATTGTCACTAGTAAATTAGTAAGCGAGGTGTGTCTTATAAATCCAAGTCGTACAACCAGACCATGAGATTGTAGCAACTTGCTAATACTCTCACATGATATCAATATACTGGTGAGGGTTGCCTCACTAGGCCTGATCTGGTTGCGCAGCATGACTATCAAATAACAGAAAGCTTCATCTTCGGCCCCTTTTTTCGAGAAACCATTAATCATTGCATAATAAGATATGGAATTTCTTCTCGGCATCAAATTGAAGAGATCGTCTGCTTCGACCATAAGGCCTTCTTCCGCATAAGCTGTGATCATGGCATTCCACGCAGCTATATCCTTCCCTGGCATTTGGTCAAAGTATTCTCTAGCCAGTGCTAGTAATCCATTTTCTGCAAGTCCAGTAATCAGGATGGTCCAAGAGATTGTATTTCTTGATGGCATGGAACTAAAGAGCTCTATAGCTTCTTCAACTCTCTTATCAAGTAAACACCCTTGGATAACAATATTCCATGAATACTGGTTCCGCTGAGGCATCCCATGAAATAGCTTTAATGCTTCATCAAGTTGATGGTCCTCAACATAAGCTCTCATCATTGCTGTCCAAGCAACCACATTTTTTTCAGGCATTTCTTCAAAAATAATCCTCGCCTTGTCGATAAAACCATTTCGAGCATAACCCAACACCATAGTGGTCCAAGTTACAACATTTTTATCAGGCATCTGTTGAAAAAGCTCAAAAGCCTCATCTACCCTTCCATGCTTAAGGTACCCAGAAATCAGTCCAGTCCAAGTAAACACATTCCTTTCCTTCATACTATCAAAGATTCGACGAGCCTCGAAAATTCGATCAGCCTTAGCATAAGCATGAACCATAGCAGAATCAGACACAACAGTTCTGTTCGGCATTTTATAGAACAACTCCTCAGCTTTATCAAGATACCCATGTTTAAGATACAACGTGATCATAGAACCATAAGAAAATCCATCTCTTTGAGGCATTTCATCAAACAACTTCCTTGCATCATCAATTTTTCCAAAACGACCAAGATCATGCATTTTCTGGTTACATTGATAAATATGTTCATCTACGTCAAATTGTCCAAATCTTGAACTGTTCATGAGTTGTTCAGAAAGGGAGTGATGTGAGCATGCAATCAAGAACTGCCACGTGTGTCTGCTAGAAGAATATTGCATTGAGAATAAACCATAACTTTGGCTGCTTTTTTTGCACAAGAATATTTGAGAACAAGGAAGAGTACGTTGATTGAGTCGGAGGAAAAATGGTCCCCGGCGGCGAAAAGGGTGTCCTTTCATTAATGCTCGTCAAGTTTGAAATTCAGCTGGGATTTCTGGGGCCCCAGTGAAAAATATTTTGTTAGTTATTAAAAATTTTGGTTTAGAAACTCGCCTTATTACTAAATTTACAAAAGAAAATATACACTTCGATATAAGTATAAAATCAAGTATTGTAAATGCATGCATTATCCGTTGATCCCATTGTGTGTTTTGAAGACGATCTTTTAAGGTAATAAGAACTTGCCTCTAGAACTCAGAGGAAAGAACACCCTTTAAGGTAATAAATTAGTATATAATTAATTTCTTAGTTTTAAATAAATTATCGTAATAGTTTTTATTCGAAATCTTCATAAAAGAATAATCATAACTTCTACATGAATATATATAGGTCAATAACGCAATCAACATATTGTATGTACTATTTGGCTTATAATTGAACTTAATAAATTAACAACTTTGATTTCATATTTTAATATATATGCATTCATGTTGTGTAAGTAAATAAGCATTAAAATATACTGTATTTCAGTAAATTTATTTTCGTTATAACAAAATTAGTAGGACATTATTTGCTTTTCTATAATGTTTAACGTTAAAACATGCCATTAATGTAATTTGAGTTCATAGCGAAGGATGTAATCAACCCTCTGTATCAGTCCGTCAATACAACAAATGAACCAATATTATTTCCTCCGTCCCTTTCTAATAAGTAACATTTTTCTAAAATAAAATTTCCTTTTCAGAGTATTATTTTAAGTTTTAACAAATTTGAGAATAAAAAGTAGAGACAAAATTATGAGATAAATCTAAATTTTTCTTAAACAAAAGTAATAAATGGCCTTTAAAAGAGGGGGTATTAATTGATTAATATATTTAATTATTTGCCGTTTATAGCATGAGACTCATCATTAAGTATTGATTGAGTAAACCTCATGCTATCGTTATAATATGTGAATCACATCAATCAAGTCGATCAATCACACTAAACAAGTCACGTATAACACGCTTGCCGAAATTTATAATCATACTCGAAAGAGACATAGATTACAACAAATTTAGTAATAGAATAATGATGTAAGATTATAAGGTGGCACAGATATAGACGGAGTAATCGGACGAGCTGCAAATATTGTACCGAATACTAATAATATGTATGTGATGATGTTGGATTACGTCCTCAAGTAATCAACTTCCTTAGAAGAATACTGTATGTATACATGCATGAAATCAAACGGCATTGCGATTTAAAACATTCAAGTCAATTCAAGGTCACGATGCAGGTCGCGCCGCTTCCACCTGCCTTCCTTTTTATATTCATCTATGCCTATTTTTTAACCACATAAGCTAAGTCACCCAGTGTAAAGCTTAATTATATAATGTTATGAGGAAAGCCAAATAAATAATCAAATGTCGGATTGTAATCTTACACAAATAATTAATGTAAGGTGTAGTTAATAAAGAACACCGACCATATTTCAATGCGGTATAGATTCATGTATGTCGGGGACGGATGGACGTAAGATTTTAACATGGGGTATTCACGAGTTATACTCTAGTTCTGCCCATGCTAACAATGTGTTAAGACGAGTGCATGAACAGAGCTATCATAAAAGATTTCACTATAATGGAGATACGGAGTACTGATGATCAAACTTGTGATCTCGGAGGGATAGTAATCTGAAAAACTTTTCAAAATTTGTATTTAGTCTCTATGATATACTCGTTAGAAACATTTACTGTAAGTAATAATAAAACCTTAATTAGAATTCGAATGTGCCATGAATTGCTCCAAACACACCCCGGATCGGGACTTCCTTGGGGCCTTGTTGGCCCCGATGAAGTTCCCGATGAGCCTTGCTCGATCTGTTTTAAACTTCCAGCAGCGAGTGATGTTGCCCCCTATGCAACCGTAGCATTGCCCGACCTCTTTATTTCAATTAGGGCCTTGATCAAGACTTGGTGCGCGCAATGCAAGTCCTAATGACGTCCGCTTTGCTGCATATTGAGGCATATTCCAACAAGGGTGAACGTGTTTACGTTCACGCCCGTTCAATCGTCTTAGTTTGTGATAATAGGGATGAAAACATGAAGTATAAGGTCACACCTCATAAGCTCTGATTCATATGTTGTTAAATTTGATGGAATTCGTTCGCTCCCAAATTATCAATGATCTTTCCAACTCTTCTCTTTTCTTTAATTACTCACCTGTTCATTGTGAAATTATCTAGTGGGCATCTATTATCCCAACGTTAATTTAGCTCAATTACGTTTCACCTTAAAATTCTTATGAATTACTCGAATTAAAATAATATAAGGTGGATATCAGTGGTATGACTAGTACTAATAGGAATATAGGATCACTTGACATCATCAAATTCAGGTCGAGGTATTACACACAGATTGGTCTCGAATTGACGTAAGATATAGTTACTACATCACATTTAATAATAAAAGTGTATAATATTATGAACCATTTTTTATATTTATTTCATTATCATAATGAGTCATTATGTAGTCCGTCTTAATATGTCCTCGCGCAATACATATTCTGGTCGAATAAATAATCAGTGAATATTGCCTACAATCAAACCTTCCACTTTACAAAGATTAGAAAAATGACATAGGAGTTATTTAAACATTGAAGCAACAACATGATTTCGTCCATAGCTATGGCTAGTCATTTTATAGCACGTGACATTTTGACAATGAAGTCATTGGGCTGCGTGTACCATAATAATAATTAATACTAAAATACTTTCACATTCAACTGAAAATTTTGACTAAATAATTACGGATAATTACATAATTCTGTAAGGCTACTAATAATCTTCTTTAAACCACTTACAATATAGGAGTAATGTAGTCTATGTTTTACAATATTTTTCTCAATTACCTCTATTTTAAAATATTTCAATTCATTATTTCTTTTATTGATGTTATTAGATATGATACCCATGAGGATCACATGAGATTTCAGTAAAAGTATATAGTCTCATGAGGATTTAAGGATAATCTAGTGCCAAATTCGTGCAAACTTTTAATGCGCTAAATCTTAAAGGCAGTGACAGATGTCACTCTGTTCATACAGGTTCAAATGAATCACCTTAACTTAAAACAAAAAATAAAATTATGTGGATATAAACTGCTGCAAATGCAATCTCTTGTGAACCTGGTAGTCCACTAATAGTAATTTGCAAATAGAGAGATGTATTGAAGTTGTAACTTTTGTTATTTAATTGGAGTTAGGATTACAAATATTTGTTGAAATTTAATTTCAATTTCTTATCAATTTATATTTTTAATACATGTGTTGATTATTTTATTGTTGTTATATATTCCTTAGACAAAATCATTAAATTAACAACATATCATCATCAATTTGAGAATTAAATGTAACAGAACATATTCTTTTAAATTTTATGTATTGAATTAGAGAATGAAATATGAATACTGTGAAAATTTACTGATTTATATCCTAAATAATTCTAATATTCTTACAGAACTACAGGTTCATAATTATATTTCGTCTAAACTGTAAAAATTTACGGACTTATATCCTAAATTTGGTAAAAATTGACATTGAAAAAAAATGAAGTATAAACATAAATGTGTATAACAAGTTTGATATAAATTTCGAACCATCACTCATAACGCGGTAAGTCAGCCCCTGTCTAAAGGTATTGTGATCATGTAACTAACTATAATTTGGGGCAAAAAATCACTGAAACAAAATCTGTTATAATTCACCTTGAAATTTGAATTTTCCAGATATCATATTTAACTATATATTATTGATAGAAGGAGTAATAGACAAAAATATTTTAAAATATAATGATCGATAAAACCGTAAAACATATAAACATACATGATTATTACCGTCATCGTCACCCCATAATTTTATTGAAATGAAAATTCTCTAATTTCACGTGCTTAATCCTGTGGACTCTTTAACTCTCCAATGACTTACCCGATGACCTCATCAGTAATGTATTATGTATGTGGCACAATATTACAAATTTGCTTAGCATGTAGTAGTCCCTGGCACTTTGTCGATCGACCGTAACGTTTGGAAATTAAAATTTAATTTATTGGGCTGTCTTATTCATATGTATTTCCTCTATTTCTAAATAATTGGTATATTTTAATTTTCATGATTAAATTCTAAAAAATTTGATTAATAATTTTCATTAAACTATATGAAATAATATAGTCTTGTGCAGGGGGAAATTTACCACTTTCAAAGTGGTGGTTCAAATTCATGTATTGATATTTATACTTATTGCGATGTGAATAAGTTAAATATAGACTTAAAAAGAAATATAAAATATTGTTTTGAAAATATAAAACACCGACTAAAAAAAAGAACGAGTATAAGCTATATAATTTTTAAAATAAAATAAAATTCAAGTTGGTTCATTACCAACTTGAACAAAGTGGCATCCGGCACTGGTCATGTGAGATCTTGTTAGATTAGTCTCAATATATTTTTTTGAAATATCAACTGTTTATAATTTTTTTGTATGTGGAACAAAAGATATTTATATTTTAAACCATATTTTATTGATGATGAAAGTTAAAATATATCAATAATTATTTAAGAACGGAGGGATTAATTAAATATCTATTCAGCTACTTATTGCGTGCTTCATTCTACAGTTGAACTTGATATATGTACAACTTGCATATCGTAATTAGGTTCCTCCTTTCTTCAACCTCGTGCCTGGACCATGGACTATTTGACCATGGACAATAATAATAAATAAGGTGTACAACTTTACCTAATTAATTGGTATACATACTAATCTCTTCATCCCTGGCGATTGTATTAGTGTTTTTTCTTAAAAATTTTATTCACGTCATCAACACAAGATATTTAAAAATTAATGACTACTTAATTAGACAATATTGATAGCATTCGCTTTTTAAGCATAATGAATTCGATCCGCCGATTGGATTAAATATTTATTAGGTTGGGTTTATTAGATGACCTCAATAATATGCCTCCAAAGCACTAAAGCTAATAAATACTCCATAGTTTAAGAGGTGGATTGGATTTATGGACTACTCCAATTTGTTCATTATTCTAACAAAAAAGAAGAAGCTAAATACAATATATTTCACCATCATATTAACTTGGACCACATACACAATATATTTTCTTAGCCGAAGTACCACTTTTTTATGTAAAAATACTCAACTATCCTTATTAAAATTTACCACATTCTTCCCCATTTCTCTTTTTCAATCCACAACCTCATCACCACCAACCAGCTTCCCCACCCCTATTTCTCTTCTTCAATCCACAAAGCTCCATCCATGTTTCTCTTCTTTAATCCATCAACCTCCATCACCACTTCATTCTCCATTTTTCTTCTTCAATCCACCAACCTCCATCCCCATTTCTCTTGTTCAATCCATCAACTTCCTTCCCTACCCCACTGAAATCGCTACCATACCCTCCACCCCTTATACCGAGCAAGGGCCAATTTCAAAGAGAGGCGGGGTGCGAGGCCGATTGCAAACAGGGGTGGGGGGACCGATTCTGAGCAGGGGAGGGTTGTTGGTGGTGGATTTGTGAATTAAATAAGAAAGGCGGTGGTTGGTTGCGGTAGTTTTTTGAACTGAACAAAAAAAATGAGGTGGGTGGTTGGTGTAGGTGGTGATGTAGGTGGTGAAAAGGGTGGTGGTGGCTTTATGAATTGGAAAAAAAAAAGGGAAAGGAGAAAAAAAGTAGGAAAGGGTAGTTTAGACCTTTGATGAGGAAGGTGATATTTGGGCTAGAAAAAATAAATAGTGGTCAACTATGTGATATTTATCCTATTTTTTCATTCTAACAATACATCATATGAATGAGAGATTACATACAATGTATTTAATATATGAACTACAATTTTATTAGGGAAAGTAACATCAAAGAGGCAATAATATAGTGTGGGGCATAACTACTCAACTGATAAAAAATTAAAGTGCAAAGTACTAGAGTATCACCTATTCATGTAACTCGGGTTCGTTTCTATATGTCGAAGTGGTTAACGGACAAGCTTTAGTCCCCTGATCAGGTGAGAGACATCCTACTATTTAATTCCTCCATGTACTCCAGAACATGAATGCATGAAAAATAGTGACGATTTCACACTTTTAGTGAGGTAAAAAAATGAGGCAATTTTCTTTTTCCAACTTCACTATCCGTATTTAATTTCTGACTTTAAAGAGGAACAAAAATTTGAACTTGACTAAAGAAGCCAATTATTACAAACCCTATGAATGACTTATAAGTTATAAGTAATGATCATAAATTTGACATAACCATTTGGCCTTTGCCAACCTCCTTCGTATCTACGAACTAGCCTACGAAATCTCCTATTTAATTTATTCATTTCCTCGTCACTATAAATGACCCTAACTCCCTTTCCTCTTCCTTATATAAACCCCTCTTTATTTTCCACACTCTCATCTTCCATACTCAAAATACCTTATCTCTAACGCCCCTCCCCCCCCCCCCCCCCCCTCCCCCATCCTCAAGAAAACAACAAAAAGACCAAATTGTCCATTCTTCAAAATGACTTCATTCCAAGAAGTCTCTACTCTTCAACAAATAAGTGATCACCTCCTTGGAGAAGATTTATCATCATCTCCTACATATTCATCATTATTTTCTCCTTCTCTTTATTATGATCAAACTCATGCAATTACCTATGATTATGTCCTTCCTATTGACATGTCACCCGAGTCGATTTCTAGCTCTTCTTCAACCTCTCTAACATCATACGATACTACCATCTTTGAAGACAATGTTGATGATGTTTACACTTTGTTCTCAAATTTCATTGATAACATGAACAACCAAGACCAAATATATGATCATGGGTCATCATCATCATTTCTTGAAACACAATCACATAGTTTTTATAATAATGAACCAAACCATACTCATCATCAAATACCATCTTCAAGAACTTCTTCATTTAAAGAAAGAAAGCCATCATTGAAGATTGAGTTACCACAAGTGAAGAACCTCAATTGGATTGACTTTGGTCAACTACACTCTCAAACATCCATAACAATAGACTTTAATGACTCCTCATCATTGTCATCATCAACAACAATAATGCCTCAAGTTCAAGTAGAGAAGAAGCATTATAGAGGAGTAAGAAGAAGGCCATGGGGGAAGTACGCGGCGGAGATTCGAGACCCGAATAGGAGAGGCTTAAGAATGTGGCTAGGGACTTATGATACAGCCATTGAAGCGGCTAGGGCTTATGATAGAGCTGCGTTTAAGCTACGTGGTAGTAAAGCTATAATAAATTTTCCATTGGATATTGGGAAAGAGGTGGTTCAAGAAACCGCCGGCATCGTGGATGGAGGGAGGAAGCGGAAGAGAAGTGTCACGGTGGAGAAAGTGGTGGCACAGCAACCGTTAGTGAAGAAGGAAAAAAAGTAGGCAATTGGTACTATAATAAGATACATATTTGATTATCAAGACTCAAAGAGGAGTCACTAGTATCTTTAATAAGTTCCATTTTGTTAAAAACTACCCCTGTCACATGGTCACATGGTCACATTTGAACTTTTATTGGTCAAATATTACAACTTATATATCAGTATCATTATATAATGCTCACTCTAATCGTTTTACTTCTCATTCAAGTCATTTTGATCACATATATTTACAAAAATACAAAATAATTAAAAATTATATTGAATTATATATAGAAGGACGTTTTTATTTTAAAACTATATTATTGATTGATCGATAATTTCATGAAAAGAACCAATAAAAAAATTAAGTTTGGCACAATAAAATTAAGTTACTCACTCTAATAAATAAAAGTTGAATGCATAGTTACTCGGGTATCTCTGAAGTTCGGCACAATAAGATTAATAAGATCGTCGATTAGTTAAGTTAGGGTATGTGTGCTAAATTTGGCACCTTATTATCAGTAATAAGACTAAAAATTTAGCAAATTACGAAATAATCTCCGATCATGTCACTAGGTTAAAGTTTAATCTTTAATAATTATAATGTGATAGATTATTAGTTTCCAATAATAACAAAATATTTGTTGTTAAAAGTCTATTAGATTTCATTCTAAAATCAATTGGTAATAGAAAAAGCACCCCTACCAAGATCTTATATAATATGACCCGTGAGAATATTATCGACTTCCGATATAGAATATACATTTTAACGATTTTACTTTAATCCTCAATTTAATATCCACACACAAATAGAGTTTAATTTATAGCGTGGGGTCAAAATGAATTTAAAAGACACGTACTTTTGGTGCCGAAATAAACATTACCGAAGCATGTTCGGCTAGTACTTCACCGAGATATAATTGTCGGGATGGTTCTCGTAATTGTGTATCAGGTGCATTTTGGTCCCACTAAATATTCGATCTGCAGGTTTAATTTCTAACGGTAATTTTAACGATTGGGGACAAAATTGCACTAAATTTACCAATTATGAGACTAAACCTGCAGACCTAATATTTAGTGAGACCAAAGTACACCTACACACAATTACATAAAATTGTTCCGGTAATTATCTCAGTTCACCAATAACTAACTAGCGAACTCTAGTAATAAGAGGGCACTGGATCAAGTTGACGTTTGTTTAGGCACCAAAAGTATCTTAAAATCCACCTTTTGTCCTAGATTAATTTTTAATCAAGTGGTTGTTAAAGTTTAACATAAAAGGAGATAAAGTTAAAATTAATATACATTTTTTTGTTAAGATAGAAAATTAAATTGCAACCTAGTGACATTAAAAAGGTGTTCTATATTAGCAATTTGCTCACTAATAAAGTTGGGTTTTATATAATCCCTCCATCCCTAAATGATTGATATATTTTGACTTTCACGATCAATAAAATACGATTTAAAACGTAAATATCTCTTATTTTATATGTGAAAAAATTACAAGGAGTTAATATTTGAAAAATATTTGTTGAGAAGAATCAAACAAGATCCCACATAATTACATTATTTTTTTTATTGTTTAATGAGAATTCTTGAACAAAAGTTTTACAGTTTGACTACAAAAATTAAAATGACCCAATCATTTAGGGACGGATATAATACTATTTCGGGTAGGTGTCAATATTAGAATGAGTCATGAGTACGAAGGCAGCCAAAACCTCGTAAAAACACATGTATATCCTTAAACACAACAAGTATGAAAAGGGACTTTCATCTAACGAACATTGATATGGTATATGTGGAGCTAGTTATAGTATTTGCAAAAGTACTATAGTTAGTCGCCGGTCATCAAATGCAACTGTCTCAATTTGATTGTCAATTTGGAAATCGAATATATAGAATACCTTAGCGTTACGTTAATCTTATCGACTAGTTGGATGTGCCCGTCAACGACGGGCAATATTTTCGTAAATTTCAACAGTAGTACTAATTTGTCAAGTTTTTTTTTTAGAAGTTTTTCCTTGTCGATAGAACAAAGTGCAAAAGTTGAGATGCATAGTTACATATCTAGTAATGAACTTCATAGGTACGTCTAATATATAGAGTTTGTTGTAGCTATCTAAATAGTTGTCCCATACTTGTTAGTCAACATTTAAGCCATGATAGATATGTAATATTAAGCATTAGAGTTGCTGGTTGCATCATCTTCTGGTTCAAGCAGTTGGAGGAGTTTCTTTTTTGCTGGTGCACCTGTTATATTAATGGTAATACATTATGCCAGTTGTTTTTATAATGATGTCTTATGATGTAGGGTATAGGCATATGTATACCTGGATTTAGTGTGATTTGGCTCATTTGACGTTTCAATGGTGACAATGGTGATTGGGAAGACTCTATTGACTTTCCTTTTGCAGAAGTTGTTTCTGTGGAGTTCGACCCGATGTATGATTGACTTCCTTCCCCAATGGTCGTCTGATCAAAATATGCTTTGAGTAGCATCTTTTTGTGGTCTTCATTTTGTTGACCAAAGTTTCGACGAAGCATGATGAGAAATGTTTTCCCCTCAAAATCGGACCTAATGGTGTCAACATTGTATTTCTCCCCCTGTGTATAAAATGAGAATGCAACAGAAAACTTTTTAATGTATTGGAATGGCCTACATTATATTCGTAGTATTTTGAATGTACCTCTCACATAATTAAATGGTTCCAAGTATAATGAATTACATTCCTAAAGTTCTGAATTTTGAAGTTGTACCAAGTTTGATATTCGGTAGATGTCTGATGCCGTTGTTTGTAAAATCCGCTCAGCAACATCATCGATAGCCAACACGTTGACACTTCCAGTTTCGTCAGTCACCGACATTAAAACATATGGTCTGCATTATTAGTATTGTCAATGTGCGATAGGTATTGATATGGAGTGAATTTTTTAAAAGGGGCGGACGTACTTCACTTCACTTTTTACTTGTTTGCAGCACTTATTGCAATTGTAATGTATTCCTACTTCATGTGTACTAACTTTTGCATTGCAGCTGCTACATCCAAGGTAGAAATATTTTTGATCTTCAGAGGATATTTGAAGGAAGCCTCTTATCCAATAGTCTCCATACTGTAATTCAATTTTGAATGTCACTTTTGTTTTGAGTATGTATATATATGTATATATGTGTGTGTATGTGTGTGTGTGTGCACGCCATGATGTTGCATAATCTGATTTTGTACTCACCTTTGTTACAGTTTTGAGCTCAGCAAGTGTTACTACTTCCACAGCTCCAGCCTCAGCAAGGTTTTTTGCTATTTCAACAGAGTGATCCTCCAGTAGTTCTTGCAATTCACTATTACTTTTGGAGTCAATCCTGGTGGAAGTTAAATTATAAATAACTCATAGGATAGTAGTTTATGTAGGAATTATTGTGGAAGACATATGTACCATAATTTCAATTTGTCAGCATCCTCAAGTGGTGGATTAATTGTGAATGATGAGCTATTCTTTGCGGAGAGTGCTATTCCTGCCAAATGCGTGAGCTAAAGAGTTATGCAACACCAAAAAATTGAAATAATTGATATTGGTTTTAAGTTGATTGTGTACTATTGTATGTTGAAATAGCAAGCCGCTTTGCAACAACGACTGATAATGACTTAGCAGCCTCCATAAGAATTGGTCCTTGAGTTTTAGTTAGCTCATCCCATAAGGTGACACAGAGTGGTATTTTTCTGCACATATAGAACGAGAATGTAAATTTGTAGTTTCTATTCATAGGTAAGACTACTTTGGGAACAAACTTACTCTTGGTCAATTAAAGTAAATCGTTGGATGGGCTTTAATCCATTGACGGTGTTAGCAATTGTGGGTTCTTCGAAAGATAGGATGACGCCCATAACATCTGTTGGCAAAAGATAAACATTAGTTTTATATTTAAATGATAAAAGTGCAATAGTGGTATGGTTTTTAGTATGAGTATAATACCAATATTATTGGGATTGGTAGTGGTATTGGCAACAATAATGCTGAATGGGGTCAAGTTACTTAAGAAATGAGACAGAGTTGGGCTAACTTCAGATGCAGGTCGGATCAGAGTGTCCCGTTTGAGAACCCATTGATATGGAGTATTGTAGAGGATTCTATATTTTTGTTCAACAAATCGCACTTGTGCGTTCGTAATATCATATACTTTAAACAAATGTAACTTTGGGACCAGTATGACTATGTCTGATCCGAAGATTACAGCTGTTATCTCGTTCCCCTGGAAAGAACATATATTAGTGCTTGTTTAATCTAATGTATACACATGGTACTATTTAGTGTGGTGGAACTATTAGTAGTACCTCCTCATCGGCTAGAATGTATCTTTTAAGCTTTGTTCCTGTCCCACAAGTGATCGTGGGGATGTCTTCAACGACGGTGATTCTTGATGTCCATTTGCGGGTCTCGCAGTTAATTTCAGATATGAGCATTGAATTTGTAGCCATCTAATTTTGTATCCTGCAATTGAATGTGTGAATATTGTTAGATATGTCCATAGGCGAAGCAATTCGTAGGAAACAAATATATGATAAGTAGGTACATACCTCAATACTACTAAAATATTCAGCAGCAGATGATATATACACAAAAGATTTAGAATCAATTGCAGATTCACACATATAACCACAAGGAGTAAATAGTAATGAAAGAGTAGAATGTCCAAATGACATTAAATAATAACTTTGACTTTATGACTCACAAAGGAGGTGAAGGAAAACAACTTAACACCCTGGCATCAATTTGTACTGTTGAGTATATCATAATAGATAGTGAAAATGTGGAGCACATGAGTAGAAGGGATGGTATTATTGGTTGGTGATCTGTAATATCATAATATAATATCAAAAGTTCATATTCAAAAACATAATTTTGTGGGAAGACTATTGGAGACTTGCTTTGGCAAGAACTTCATTGTATACAACATTAGTCGTATACTTGGTTCCTGTTTCTGTGGAGATCGGCGGGACTATCAAAACTCTCACATTTTTACCTGTTTTCGCTCTCGAAAGGGCTACATATAACTGTCCGTGAGAGAAGACAGGTTGGCGGAGATATATACCCACAAAATCGAGTGTTTGACCTTGTGCTTTATTTATGGTCATAGCAAAACAGAGGCGTAATGGTAGTTGTCGCCTCACAAAGGGTATCATATATTTATTGTCTGATGGGCTTGGCTCTAAAGGGATTCGTGGAATCCAAACATGTTTTCCTTTGAATTGGCCTGAAGCGATAACTGCACCTACTACATTTGATCCCAATTGCTTGCAAATAAGTCTTGTTCCATTGCATAAGCCCTCAACAGGATTGATATTTCTCAAAAGAATTACTGGACTGTTTATTTTAAGAACCAATTTGTGTTGTGGTAGGCCTTTCGGTTCCAAACTATTGAGGTAGTCGATGTAATCGCCTTGATGTGCTGCATTTTTTGCCTTGTCGTCGCTGATGTAAATGACCTCTTCTCCTGGAATCCTTTTGATCAATCTCATGTTGATGTCATCGACGAACTCATTTTTCGGGCATAGAATAATACGTTGCATCATATCATATGGTGTTGTTTCAAAAAGCTGCATATCAGGATAAACATAACCAATCAAATTCTCTATTGAGTCTTCAAGTGAAGTGTACGGTATCAACATTGGTGAAGGGATTTCAATCTCTTCTCTTTCATTTGATGGTTCTGTTCCATTACCAACTCTCATTAGGAACTCCACAAATGTTGGATCTGATTTTGCTCGCATGTTCTCCGTCAATGTCAATTTTTTGAAATGTTTCCACAACTTTGAACTGATTATGCTTGCTTGTATTTGCTCATTTTTACCACCACCTTTTACTACAGGCAACACTTGACGGAAGTCCCCGCCAAAGACTACTAATTTCCCTCCAAATGGGTCCTCATTCTGACATATATCTTGAAGAAGCTTGTCTAGAGCATGGATGATTGATTTGTCCGCCATTGGTGCTTCATCCCAAATTATGATCCTAGAAGTTCTTATCAAGTTCGCCTCACCACTTTGGATGGATATCTGACATTTCACATCTGGTCCAGCATCAATGGGTATCTTAAACCTTGAGTGCGCAGTCCGGCCTCCTAAAAATCCTGAAGAAGCAATGCCAGATGATGCCACTATCAATCCTATAAAGCCTTTGGATCGTATGTGAGCCAACAATACTTTGTATAAAAAGCTTTTTCCTGTTCCACCAGGACCATCGACAAAAAATACTCCACCTGTACCTAACATTGCTTTGTTGAATATGATCTGGAATGCTTCTTTTTGTTTACCATTTAAGTGGTTAACTGCATGTAAGTCTTCAATTGGTACTGGGATATTTTTTTCTGCTGTTACTTCTCTGTTATACCGTTCTGCATCTGTTGTTGTATACTGAAATGGTACAAGATGATATTCATTTATGTCTCTTCCCAGTGTTTCTAATGTATCATTTATTCCTTGCAATACTTTATGTAGGATGTCCTCTTTTGATAGATCCAGTTGGTTGGCTACTCGTGTGAAATCCTCTGCCATGTGATCATAGTAGTCAGAGAACAATTTTTTTGGGTCTGCTGGTCTGCAATAATGCAACAATGTTGCAAATAATCTACGAAGTTCAATTGGCATTTTGTATATTGACGCCTCTGCCATTGTTTTTTCAACGTCGTCATCATTGTGTAGCAAACCTCTCTTGTGAGCTGCCTCTTGAAATGTGTTATAGAGTACACCATCGACTGTTAACAAATCATCAAATGACTTTGGGCCATGGACGTTGTTTAGTAGAACCCGTAAGTAGTATCGTTCATTTTCCACAGGATTCACAACACACAATCGGCCTATCACCACACCTTTTTTCCTTCTCATCCAAGTTTTGTACTGAGGGTCCCAAACATAATATCTTGGAAATTCTTTATATAGCAAATTCAACTTCTTTGCTTCAAGATCAGTGGCATTTTTTTTCATGAATTCAGTTAACATGGTTCTTTTGAATCTTTCATTTTGTAGTACCTCTTCCAAATCTGCATCATCCTCGAATTGTATTGTTTGGAAGTTAGGAAGATGAACTTGTAGCCGGATCACAGCTGGATACATATCATGAAGTGGGAATCCATATATTCTCCATGCGGCTTCAACTGGAGAGACCCATCTAGCATTAACAAAATCTGATATCTCATTAATATTTGAACCTTCAGAGTCTGGTGCAATGCGAAAACTTATTTTATCATGACCTTTATGTATGTATTTGTATAAATACTTAACGGCTTTGATGTCACAACAAATCTCAACGTTGATATGGCAATCGAATTGTAGTAATAACGTCGGGTTGTATGGTATCACCCATTGGTTGTTTAATATGTGGCCCCTCACTTTTGCAGTCCTTTGATCATTCCTCCTGCGGTATGCTGGATAACATCCTTTCCCATGAGTTGTATGTTCTGTGAATGGCTTGGGATAGTGATTTTTGCACGTTTGATCCCGCATACATACATTTTCTGGATTGAGTTCTCCGCAAGGCCCGTGCATCATATGCTTGACTACCAAACTATACAAATGAGGGTCTTGTTTCCGGTCTGGAAGTTCAGCACTGACTACTCGATCATATGCTTCTGGTGTCATGTATTTAAAATCTGATTTTAATATGATGAGGAAGTGAGCATGTGGGAGGCCTCTTTTTTGGAATTCCACGACATGTACCACTGATGCTGGCTTACCAAATACTTTTCCGCTCATAATTTTGTCATGCATGATACTTAGTTTTGCCTTGAACACTCTTGCTAAAAGGTCAGGTCTGTTTTGAGCTTCTTCACCCGGGTGAAGTCGTTCTTTGATTTCAATCCAATTTGGGTTGCATGTCATGGTGAGAAAAAGATCCGGACGCCCAAATTCTTGTACAAGAGTCATGCAGTCTAAATACCGATTTCTTAGGTCTCTCGGTCCACCTATAAATGTAGCAGGTAGATAGACCCTTTTTCCCACTTTTCCTCCAACAAGTACCCCTGAAATGACACTATCCATTACACCTTGATAGTGTTCCCGCCTTGTCTTCTTTTGGTTGTTTTCTATAAAATCCAGACGCATTGACTCTATCTTGATGTAGTTGCTGATAACGTATTGCTGGAAGAGCCTCCCGAAGCGTACTATGTATGACTTGTCATTGGGACGATCATGTAATTTATACGCATAGTACTCCCTACAACTGACTGTTTTGCGCTTGCGCCTTCGAGGTTGAATGCACAACATGTCATCATCATAAGTTATTAAATCATCAATTTCAGGACCTGTAAATCCTGATTATATGTGATATACAAAAAGTTAGACTATTCATTAAACAGGAAGAGACATTATTATTAAGAGAAGTAAATATTAATAAGATAAATGTAGTACCTTGTTGTTCTCTTTCTAATATCTGTTCAAATGATTTGCAATTTGTATAACTCATCAGAGAACCCTTTCCTTTTTTGTTCAACTTGTATCCAACTCTTGGAATGTTGCAATGCCAACCTGGCTCACCGTTTGGAAACATCAACACATATTGGAGAGGATCATAACATCCGTAGTAATATTGCACTCGGTGACTTGTTCCGGATTTGGTATGCACTCGTATGTCCCAAATTTCAGCGTTACCATCTTCATTGTCTATCCAAATACCAGCTACCTCATTACAAGTAGGCTGGTTGTATGTTCTCTGGTCTAACCCTGGATCAGCTCTAAGAACTATATGGTATTGCTCTATGTTAACAAGAGCGGATAGATGTTTTAAAAATTGTGAGTATGGGTTTGGCTGCATCAACTCAACCAATCTTTCTACAATAGATGCATCTAACCTTGGTACTGTTGCCATCCTATTTGAAACCTGGTGTTCCGGATCATAGAAATAAAATTGAATGCCTCTTAGTTTTTTAGAAGCATCATGAGGGACCAAATCATTGAGATAGTGATGAACACTGCCGTGCACCCGTACTGTATACACCCCATGGTCTCTGCGTTCGTAGTTTTCATCGCACGACATGCCAATTGTGGTGAAAGCAAAGTGGTTATTATAAGTTCTGATCTGGTTTTGGAATTCTTTTGATTTAGCATCTGTGCCGGTGATTAACGAGACCAAGAATTCAGGCAGTATTGTATCTGCTAAGGTAATTTCCCCTCCTGAGCAGCAGATGCGACTTGTCTCTCTATAATACTTATATGCACCACAATATCGGCAAGGAGGTACTGGAGGAAGTACCAAAGTTTTTACATCTGTACTACTGGTGCTAGGAGAGACATTGCCTACTGTTTTAGCTGGAATAACAAAAACATTATGCTTCTAGTTAGTTTTTTTATCATCTATTGTACAATCAACAGATATTTAAAATATACATTGAGGTAAATACCAAGATTGATAGTTAAATACATAAGTATTTACAATGGAATAATACCTTTTTTGTGACGGCCTGGATTATCAGTTGTGAGAAGATTAGTAGATGATTCAGCCAATTTTGATTCATGAGAATCAGCTGGACGGAAGTCGGAAAGGGAATATTTTAATGTTGTAGTAGATATGATGTTGTTTATTTCTGGAGGTTGTCGATTGATATGGGAATATGTATCATCAATACATATCTAAACAAAATAATGAAAACAATTCAGAATACTTCAATTTGTCGTTAGTAATAGTAATGATATGAATCAAATGAACTTACCTGTTTTTGTATGGCATTGGTAGCAATTGCGTCCTCATCGCCACCATTTCTAGCTGAACTTTCTATTTGCCTTTTTTTTTCTTTGAGTGGAATGTGGGAGACATCGGCATTTCATAAATTAGGCTATGTATTTTGTTTATAATTGAACAAGTGTGAATAGTAATTTAATTTTTACGGCTACCTGCACGTAGTGCTCTTCTTCTTTTGTTGATTTCATCTTTGTTTGCTGGCCACGGACGTAATTTTTTATTTTACCAATAAAATTTTAGTCACCTATATATGGGTAATGAAGGGTATTTTTTTGTAGTAATTGGTACCTGCATATTTCTCCCTTCTTCTTTTATTAATCTCATCTTTGTTTGCTGTACAGTTGAGATAGTAGATATATATATGAGGTCGTATGTCTGTACACTTATGTATCTAAATAACTTAATAATATTAGTATTGTAGTTGTTGGATATGAAGGCAGACCTGTATAATATTTTTTATAAACAGATTTCTGGAGATTGTTGTCCATTGTCTATCATAATGGTCTACTATCTGTCATGGGTGGACATAAGTTTTAATTTTACATATAGCTCTCATTTGCAAGCAAAGTATATGGATATGTCTCTGCTTTCAAATACAGTAATAAAGTTTGGGAGTATGTCCTCATAACCCCATACTTAATAAAGGAAGGTGGTATGCTAAAATGATCACAACCTTACAAGAATCCTCTTTTATAGCTACCAACAAATGAAAAACTTCCGGACTATATATACAAGTTTCTATTTAATATTATATTAATATAATAGGGTACAATTCTAAGTCAAAACATCAGCCTATGATCACATATTGAAGAATAGCAGTAGTTATACACTCAAGATCACATATACATTTGCCAGAAGATGGAATACGAAGACAAACATGAACTTCAAACACATCTCAAATAACACAGGCGATTATCACATTTTAAAAAATAACAACAATTATAAACTCAGAAGAATGTATGTAAATTTAGAACAAAATGGAAAACCAGGACAGAACATTATAGGCAACACAGTTAAAATATGACAATCATTTAGAGATAAAGGGAGTAATAAGTTTATAAATTGATTATGTCGCACATTTACGGAATTTAAAAACTAAAGAACTCATTTTAAATAGTGTGTACCTTTTCTATAAGCTTCCTGATGTTTCTTCTTCCTGGTTCTTTGGAGTAATAGTTGACAATGTATGTTGAAGCCAAAATATACACGGTTGATTGTACTAATACACTTGAACTGGAATTACAATAATTACTTAGACTGTATAGGTTGATAGTAGGTGTTTTCTTTGACGAAACTACCCTTAAATATTTGATAGTTACCACATAAATGACCCCAAAAAGTAGGGGTAGTGAAAGTCCTATAAATTTTCTTTGTTCAAAAGTAGTCATTTACTGTAGATATCAATCAAATTGACAGCATCAGTAGCTTACAATTTTCAGTTTTTGTCTACCAGATAAGGTTAACAAAATATTCCCGCCCTAAAAATTGTCATATTTTAATTTTCGGTGGTTAACAAAATACGATTTAAAAAATAAATATCTATTATTCTACATGTGAAAAAATTCAAAAATTAATATTTCAAAAATATATATTGAGACGAATTTAACAAGGTTCTACAAGACTATATTATTTTTTATTGTTTAATGAGAATTCATGATCAAATTTTATAATGTTTGACCAACAAAAGTCAAAATGTGACAATATTTTAGGGACGGAGGGAGTATTACATAGATGAACAAGTGGAATAATAAAGTTAGAAGAGTAATCCGTTTTTTTCCTTTCTCCAAGAATTTGAGGCGGCAAACACAATCAATTACTATTAATAATATAGATATAACTACAGAAATAAAGGTGAAGAAAAACAACAAATATAATAATTATAAAAAAAGAGGCGAAAATGAAAAAACTTGAACAATAAAACATACCTGAAATAGGAATTCTTAATATTGAATGAGCAATTGACATGCCTTGATATTGAATGAGCAATTGGCATGTATTTTACCTTCAATTGGAGGTGAGATATTGTTGGTGGCGACATGGCGGGGTTACTGGTCGAGAGCAACTTGGAAGGTTGGTAGATTAGGAAGGTGGTGGTGGCGACATGGGGGGTTTGATAGGGTGCTTGTCGTGAGAATATTTGTAGGCTGTTGGGATATTGATTGGTAGAAGTTTTGTAGGCTATTGGGATATTGGTTGGTAGAAGTTAGGAAGGTGAGGTGATTTTGTTGGGGGAGGCAGATGGGTGAAGCAAAGTGGGAAGATGGAGGAGATGGAAGAGAGTTAGTTATAGATTTAAGGTACAACTCTTAATGCTTGGAGTACAATGGCATGAAGCTGGATATAGGATGATTACGAATGTACGACACTTGAAGCAGGGAGTACAACTGGTAATGCACGCGCGTCGATATGACGACCGCGCGTGCATCACACGCACATTCAGTTTTTACTACTACCTATAGATTCGTGGAATAAATATCTTCATTCTGGCTACTACTCTAATAATTTATTAAATTTGAGAAGAAAAATATAACTATACTTATGTGAATTTGTTTCAGTTCACCAAATAGCCTAATGAAAAATGCTTTTGTTAATGATTAAAAGGCCTTGAATTCGAAACTCACCCCATTACTATTTTACAAAAAATATATATATAGTTCGGATAATAATGAATACAATGAAGATTGTGTCTTGTAGTGGTGTTCGATATTGTCTTTAATAAAAGAGTTACTAGGATAGTTGTGATAAATGTCAAAGGAAAAATATTACGAGACACAAATCTTTATTATATTCATTATCTTAGCAATACTTTTTTATAACGGGAGATTTACAATCGCTATTCGAAGAGATAGTTAGCTTCTACTAAAATTTGTTTTTTAAGATTTCTCTAAAATACGATCATGCAATTTATACAAAATTTAGGAATTAAATTGTGTAATAATTAATGCTGATTTGTCCACTTCTTCCACGCATTTGTTATGTTGAGAGCCTCCATCCCGGATAGTGTCATGATGCGCATCTTCCCTATCTGAAGGTTTCCACCTGAGAATATGCACGGGCCGCGCTCTTTCTTCCTGCTGTTGAGAAAGCCTAGTGGTGACCCGTCCAGTACGGTGTAGCCTTTAAATTGTTAGTCCCCTTTGGAGCCACTAACTTGAAAGTGTGGCTGAAGATCGACCATAAATACTCCAACGATCAAGTCAGTCAAGATTTCTTGAGAGTTCGTTCGGTAAATGGGCCACACAATGGATCAGGTCCATTGTGTTGTGCCTTGTGTGAGTTGTGTGTATATATATATATATTATTGTACTAGGGTCCACATCAAGTCGAAAAGATATGGTTCTGCTAAGATTTTTGCTGTTAAGATTTCTCTAAAGGACTATCATGCAATTTATATAAAATTTAAGAATAGTGTATAATTAATGCATTCGGAAGAAATCTTAAGAGAAAATTTCCTAAGAGAACCGTAACCAATCCGCCACATCAAATTCATTACGAGAAATCTTAAGAGAAAAATTCTTAAGAGAAGCATAATCAATCCATTTATAAAATATACGTTGAATAAATTTTAAATTAATATAATAACATATAAATTATGTCAGCCACGTTCTACATCGGATCATATTGGAACATTGAAAACTATCGCACGAGGTTTGGTGAAGCATATTCATTATTGTAGAATTTTCAGTTATACGTAATAGAATTTGGTACAACGTTTTTCCATATTTTGGAGTCAATATAATAAATTGTGGACGCACTTTTTCAAAAAGGGATTTACGAAGAATTCCCCTGGCACCCTCATGATTAGGGAGAAAAGGTATTTCCACACAATATCTAGTCTTATTTTCCAGTCCTCTATTGGCACTGTAGTTAAATCAAGTTTTATTAATTATTTCCTTTCTAAATTAATTTTTAACTTTTAAGTTTGATATATTCAAATCTTAAATTATAAAAAAATTATGAGTAATTATAGCTAAAATTTAGTGCTGGTGATGGTGGCCGAAGTAGAAAGGGGTAGGTCAAAATGCTAATTACAAGACTTGGAGATTTTCATAGTTAAGATTTGAGATTTTAGGCGAAAGAAAATATGAAAGGACAAAACTGTCTTTTTAGGAATTAACGGATTTGACTATTTAATGACAAAATTTAACGGGGTAATACGTTGAGTGACTTTTGCAAAACTAGTAATATAATCCTACTTAGTTAAATTTCATACTTTCTTTGCCTCGAAATAGGTGATTGTTCAGGAAATTTAATGTATTATATTTTTGAACTCATATATGTTTTCACTTAAACATAAATTATATACTTTCTTTGCCTCGAGTAGTTTTTCTTTTGAGAGGATTATGTAAGATATAATAGTAAATTTTTTAAACTCCTTAATAAAACAGTTTTTGACTAAATAATATTATATATAATTTTATATATTCAAATTGGATAGTTTATGTTAATATATATACTTTTTATTTTTCATAATTATCAATTTAATTTTAATATTATTGATTAAATTTTAATAATTAAATTATGAACAAAAATAAATTATTTTTATTAGATAAACATTAATTAAATGTTGAGTTATTTATCAAGAGGGGCATAATGGTCAATAATGCATTTAATTTAATGTTAGAGGACCCTATTGACATATAAGATAAAACTCAGGGACCTAAAGTGGTAATATAAAAAACTCAGGGACCTAATTGACATTTAACATAAAACTCAGGGACCTAGATGTCATTTGCCTCATCATTTAGATATATGATAAAATTCAAATAACATGAGAGGCATATATATTTAGTGTATTATAAATTGAAATCAGTTGATCAATATACAATACTTTATGATATGACTAATAATATCAATTAGATATTTAGTCTTGTCATAACTTTTAGATGTCTTTTACTAATAGCCTTTTCAAACTTTACGGCCCAGGCCAACGTACTGGTCTAACTTCTAAGTGTCTCTTCTTGGATTACTGACTGATATATCTTTGCTTAACTAACCCATATCATTAACATCTGTCTTCCGTCTTCGACTCGTATTGAAAAGATCCATTATTAGCACACTAATAAAGAATTATTCACCCCTACCTCACTAATTTCGTACTTAAATTCACAATTATTAGGCAACTCAATAGTACCTATCATTATTACAAAGATTAATCCTTTGACTCAAAAAAGGATACACCTTGAAATCGTCCTTCTTCACGTTTCCCGTCCTAGAGTACATGAAGGATGTCAATCACGATATATGTATCAACCGATCATTAAACTGTCTTTCGGTCATTTCAATACATAGTCCGCTCCTCAAGGGAGTTAAATTCATGTTGGGCAAAGAGACGAGGCTGACGCTTAACACTCTATATTTTTATCAGTTCAACTATGTTCGAGACCACAATGCGCTTACTGTAGAGAATATGGCCTACAGAGTATTTGATTATACACGCAAATTGGTTATCGACTTTTCATGATCTAGTTGTAGGGATCTTTCATTTTCGAATAGTAAACACCAAAATAATTACGTAGTAGTAGTCTTTCACGGTTTCTATCATGCCCTTAACCGTACTATTGGAAAAGGGGGCAAATTGGTTGCAAGTTGTGAAACTTCATTTGTTTCTTGTATCCATCACTTTTCAACTTCATACTTGATAGATACTACTTAGACAGTAAACATCAGGAGCTAAAATTTTCCTACTTTATATTGGACTTTTCGCTTGAATGCAATTTTATTATCAAAGTTATTTACTTCCTCTTTAATTTCTTTTTCTTACTTGCAGAGAGTATTGGGAAATTAAATTCGTGATCTTTCGATCATAAGCTCACCTATTCCACTAACTTTATTATCTAAGCTCACCTATTCCACTAACTTTATTATCTAAGGAATTAAAAGTTTACTTCCTCAAATCAATATTTATTATCACATGATTTATTGCTACGTACTAACAATAGGGCGACCCTAATAAATTGTATGGTTCATTTAAATTATTATACACTGAAATGTTTAAGTTGGGATAAATCAAGAGTCAATCGAATAGGTTAGTGGAAAAGGCTCTTACTCACCTCATCGTTAATTTAGAAAAAAAAAGTTGGGATAAATCAATATTCAAAATAATTTATAATAAGTTTCATTACGCACCAAAACTAAATTTAAGTACAAAAAAATCTTTTTTTCTTCTTCCTAACTTTAACTTCTAATCGAGCTGGTGTTAAAAGTTAATGAAAAAATTGAGTTGGGGAACAATCCGCAACTTATTTGCAATTATTAGGGACTAAACTACAACGATGTCACTATTGAGAACCAAACTGCAACCTAGTGACACTATCATGAACTATTTCAACCATTCGCTCTCCATAAGTTAAGAGTATTTGATTGATAATTTCCCCTATACAATTCGATTGAAGAGATTTAGTAGCAAATTTTGATGAAAATTTATTACTTTATTCAATTTTTTCTCACATTTTCGAAACTTTGTTCAGATTATTACTTTACTCAATTTATAAATTTGTTCAAAATTAACTATTTTTTGTCATAAAAGAAAAGGTGGAAGACATTTGATGAGTAATAAACTTATATTGTAGGGAGTATTACGAAGCATTTGCAACATATGCCCTAAACTACTTTTTATATTATATTTGGAATAGTGAAAAATATAAAAAGTAAAAAAAGGTATTAAATATTGGATTTCTTATTTCTAAAATTTTCCTCAAATATTATAGGGAGTGTTCTATATTTACACCCTTTTCAAACCATTTTTATTCTTTATATTAAGTGTTGTAAATTATAAATAGGAAATTTAAATTTGTGTAAAAGTTAAAACATACTTCACAAATTTAATAAAATAATAGAAAAAATTTAGATAAGCTGCTGCAACCGTTCTAATGTACATATATTTGAGCCCTTATTACGTGTGCTTATTTGGGGCGGAGTGACTGCCTCCGTCCTTATCAATATTACTCACACGAAACAAAGAAATATTTAAGTCAAGATCACATGGCAAGACCACGACTTAAAGATTCTTGTCATCTTCTCTTATTGTTTAATTTTTTTTATTTGAAAAAAAATAGTCTATTGTGACTTTTATTAAATACTTCTCCTTAAATTAGTCAATTATTTTTTCGGACAAATATAGATGGACTAGTTATAAGATGCATGTCAATCATACAATATAATAAAATAGTCCTCCCTTTATCCCTAAATAATTTGTACATTTTGATTTTCATGATCAATAAAACACGATTTAAAATGTAAATATCTCTTATTATTCTACATGAGTAAAATTTATAAAAAATTAATATTTTAAAAATATATATTGAGACGAATCTAACTGGATTCCACATGACTATATTATTTTGTATCATTTAACGAGAATTAGTGAGTATTAGAGAATTTTATCTTAGAATACCTCAATCAGGGAATGACGACGTTTAAGAATATATTTATATCAACTTAAAATAATTAATCCTCATCACGAATTGTCATCTTTGATAGGTGTTTACGAAAATTACTTATTGGCCTTACGCATGCATATATTCCCTCTATATTTTAATTTAAATAAATGATGTTTTCAGTTTCGTGCATATATATACTCCCTCCATGTCAATTGACTAAGAGGTTTAATTTAACAATAGTTATTTTGAGAATTTAACAAGAGCAAGTTGTCGAAATAATTTCAGAAAATGGATTAAGGTTGTTAGCTAGGTTCTCGAGAGTTCCTCAGACTTTATTCCCTTTGATATATGTTGACGGATGATGGGTTATCATTAAAACTTAACTTTAATTGCATCATCGATTATTTCCACTATTTGCGGGATAAGTGCGGTTAAGTTCTAACACCTCCGTCAACATTTGAACTAAATTGTTGTAATTTTTTTTCAAATTCTAACAATTAAGCAGTATACAATTTTTAAACTTTTAATTGCCAAATTTCAACTCATTTTTTTAAAACCATTTTCACAATTTCCTTGATTCACCGTAGTATGGGTCACAACTAATTATATATCTTAAATCCTAAAGTAATGTCACTATCTTATATAACCCTATCTTATATATAATCCTAATTATTGATGAGTTGAATCGAGTAAGTGGGACAAGTCCAAAATCGAGTGAAAAATCATAGCTAAACGACTGCCAATTTATTTAATCATTTAGAATTTTCAGTACCAAAATTTTGGAGGATGTGTTACGTTAAAACGGTTGTTGTAATCACAAATACTTTTCAAATTTTAACTAACAACAATTGTACAATGAGACTTATAATATTGAACTAATTTAGATGATGAGTATGAAGGGACAAATAACTATTCTTTAATTTATTGAAAATAATTGATTAGATGAGTATGATTGGGACAAACTATTTTTTATTTATGATGAAAAATAATTGGATAAAATTGTCGTCCTTCTTAGGGACATGAATAATAAGACAACATAAGCAAGTACGTGTAGGCTCAAGCATAAATGCAAGAATTAATCAAGGTGATGATGATGAGGCCCATCTCACAGCTAAGGGCATCTCGCAATAATTGTTTTTTTAGGTTTCGATATACCTAAGTCATTGCATACGTAATCATGAGTACTATTTTCTTTATTTAAAAGCCAAACGATTATTAAAATTATTTATTTAATTATAGTAAGATTATTACTCAAGGTTTCTTTTTACAATAAAATTCTCGAAACAGGTTCTCTAATCTTCTGGGGATAGAGGGATATAAGATTTAAAAATTTAGGAGAAGGTTCGTTAAGAGTCTATCGATTCTTGGGACCTTAAGTGTGATTTGTGATGAATTGTTGGAGTTAGTTGCTTACATATTCTGAATTGTGATGTTATTGTTATATTGATTGGTGGTTATAAATATATGTGGATTTGATGTGTTGAAGGTTTGTTGGTAGTATTGCGATACTTATTCTAATTGTTTTTAGTTAAATTTTTTTAGTAAATATTGTCATAATACCCGGTTGTATAATAATTACCATGTTATTATCTTAACTTGGTTATGACCTTTTTTCAGGATTTCAATGACAAGAACAATTAAAAAGAAAGTTATTGGTCCTTAAAATAAAAAAAGAAAGTTATAGACATATGTGATTACCAACATTAAAGTTCAAAAATGAAGATATAGGCATATGTGAAGATCACAATAACAATAACAATAATATTAATATTGTGATTACAGTGTAATAACTTTAAATATATATATATAGGATGACTTGAAACCATCAATCGTAATGCAAATAAATATTAAAAAAATACCGAATGTGAACAAACCTATGGAATAATCAATTGTAAAATAAGTGTGAATATGCAGGGATAAAAGTATTTTAGGCTTCCAATATCACGGATTACTAAAATAATACTTACGATAATATTTAATAAATTGTAAAATAAGTGCAATCCTGTGAAGAAGTTATGGTAATACTTTAGGGAGAAAAATATTGAAAAAATATTTGAAGGAGACGTCAGATGAGTAAGGAGAAAAATATTGTGAACAAGACATGAAAATATTTGTAGGGAGAAAAATATGAAATTTCGAGATTGTTACTTAATTTATAGTTAGAAGTTTATTATCACCTAAATTCAATTAGTAATGTCTTATGGTCAAAATTACCCTTCTTTAATTATCATCGTTAGATCTATTAGATGACTAAAATAAACAATTGAAAGGATGAGATTAATTTAGTAATCAATACTAAGGATTTTCCTTAACATTTTAAAGCCTACTATGCTTTATGTAAAGTGTACTATATGACTAGTTTATACAAAATACTTGGAAGAAGTTTGTCATCGTTATTACAAATAGTTAATGATTAGGACAAAAATTATTATATAAATCATGAGTTTAATTGGATATTTTATTTAAAAGTACTACAATTAAGCTATTTTTAACCAAGAACTGTTTCACTAGAACAACACACTTTTTTTTTGAAATGTGAATACATACGATAAGCAACTATGTCCTTAATATGACTTTTAGCATCCCAAGATATTTCAAATTTCGTGAGCTCTATTGACTATCCTCCAAAATATCCCAAAAGGTGGAGAAAAAAAACGTCTAAAAATTGAAGTGTTGATTGTATATTCAAAATATTAGTATAATTTTAAGTTAATTAAATAGTTTAGTGAAAAGTAATTTTTTCACTGACAAAAGAATTTTGAATTTCGAAATTTATCTCATTATTAATTTATATGTGAAGAAAAATTGTACACTTCGATGTCAATATAAATAAAATCAAGTAATATGTAAATGCATGCATTATCCGTTGATCCCGTTGTGTGTTTTGAAGACGATCTATAAGGTAATAAATAGTTGGCTCTAGAACTCAGAGGAAAGAAGAAATATCTGATATAGTGAGACATAGTAATATATTGATTTTCTTCTAGAAAGAATATTGAAGTTGGTTTGGTTAGTTGTTGAAGATGGTCAGAATCGAGACCGCTAATTTATTACATTCAGCAACCACCGTACCGGATGATATTATTACTATCGTAACCGAACATCGGACTCGTTATAATTTTATTTACTCCCTCCATCCCTAATTGATAGGGACATATTGACTTTTTTGGTCAAAATTTGTAAATTTTGACCATTAATTTTTAATAATCAATACAAAATAATATAATCATATGAGATGTTGTTAGATTCGTCTCAATGTATATTTTAAAAATATATACTCCTTATAATTTTTTCATTGACAGAATAAAAGATATTTACATTTTAAGTCGTGTTTCGAAGACTGTGAAAAAGTAAATGTCTCTATCATTTAGGGATGGAGGGAGTAAAAAAATTATTAAAATGTATTTTAATACATAAATTATATAATTAATTTCTAAATTTTAAAAAAATTATCATAATATTCATTACAAGAAATATCAATAAAAGGGTCATAACTTTCTACATGAATACACATAGGTCAATAACGAAGAGTGAATTGCACAAATAGTCCCCGATAGTGTCACCAAGTGGTAGTTTAGTCCCCAATAGTGGCACCGTTGCAATTTAGTCCCCTAAAGTGGCAAAAAGTTGCAGATTAGTCCGCACGTTAACTATTTCTTTAACTTTTAACACCAACACAGGATGAGAGATTAAATTTGGGGCAAAAAATTATTTCTTTTGAAGACATAAGCTCATTTTTGGTGTTAGAATTTAATGAAGTTTTGTATTTCAGCTTCATAATAAATTTTCGTGAGACACTAAAAATAAGTTTATGTCATCAAAATTCATTTTCTGGTCCAGATTTGACCTCTCATCGCGTGTTGATATTAAAAATTAAAGGAAAAAGTTAACGTGAGGACTAATCTGCAACTTTTTGGACACTATCGGAGACTAAACTGCAACGGTACCACTATTAGAGACTAAACTGCAACTTGATGACACTATCGGGGACTATTTGTGCAATTCACTGCAATAACGAATAACGATCAACATATTGTATGTACTGGTTGGCTTATTATAAATTGAACTTAATAAAGTAAGTCATCAACTCATCATTAACAACTTTGATTGGAGTATATGCATTCGTGTTGTGTAAGTAAATAAGTATCAAAATATATTTCCAGTAAATTTCTTTTAGATAAACAAGATTAGTAGGACTTTGTTTAATGTTTACGTAATAAAAACATGCCATTAATGTAATTGAGTTCATAGCGAAGAATGTAATCAACTCTCGGTATCAGTCTGTAAATGCAATACATTTACAAGAATGAACCAATATTACTCCCTCTATCCCTTTCTAATAAGTATCATTTTTTTAAAATATAAATATTTTTTTAGGGTGTCATTTTAAATTTCGATATTTGATAAGAAAAAGTAAAGAAAAAATTATGAGATAAATTTTAAATTTTTCTTAAACTTTATACAATAGTAATAAATGGCCCTCAAAAAAGGGGACTAATTGAATAATATATTTACGATTTATCGTTTATAACATGAGACTCATAATTAAGTATCGACTAGTAAACTCAGGCTATCGTAATAATATGGAATCACACCAATCAAGTCAATTACATTAAATAAGTCACGTGTAACACGCTTGGCCAAAAAAACAAGATTACGTATAAAAATAGAACCCATAATTTTGTGGTTACGGCTCAACCAAGATTAATTATAAACATAGTTTTATTATAGCAAATAAATCTTCATCAACAATCAACATGCATATATACCCATGAAAATTCTTCAAACTACTGGAATACTGGATAGTAGTTTGTTTTTTGAAGTGCATCTCCATCTAATAATGTGTTAATTCATCATTTTGAAAAGAAAAAAGAAATCATATATATTGATGAACGAATCAAAAGTAGATTAGTTACTTATTTGACAAATTATTTTAGTCAACCAAAATAGAAAGTGCATGTTATGCAAAGCCATCTGGTTACCCAACGTGTACCTTAGTCAAGATATTTGAATTCTTTCACAAACTTTAGTAGTAAAATATTACTGCCATGTTATAATATTATATTTGATCTAAATTCACATAATCATATTTGAGGAACTATATAAATACCCATCTATGGCTCTATGTATACCCTCCATTCCCATCCAACCACCCTCTCAAAAATCAAATTTTATTTTCTCAATTATATTTCCATCATAAACAAACGATACAGAAGAAAAAAAAGATAAAATATAAGTATTTTTTATTAGTGTTACTATTTAATGGCACTTTATTATTGTAATAATAGCAATAATAATGATGATAATTATGTAAGTGATCTTGCTGTTCTTGATTCCGTTAGACGTTATCTAATTGATGATTTCGAAACTCCTACGTTGTTTTGTTCCAACAATTTGTTTTCCGAACAACAAATGTTTCCATCAGCTGATAATCTTGAACAAAACATCGTAAAAACAGAGTCGCATGAAGTTTCTTTGTTACAACAAGAGTTGGAGTTTGCAGAGGTGAAAGCGGAGGTGGGGGAGGAGAGGAGAGTAGTCGTGCCACCGGTGGTGCAACCAGTCGAGAAGCATTATAGGGGCGTCAGGAGGCGGCCGTGGGGGAAGTACGCGGCGGAGATAAGGGATCCGGGTAGGAATGGAGCCAGAGTTTGGTTAGGGACTTATGAGACGTCTGAGGATGCTGCTCTGGCTTATGATAGAGCCGCGTATCGCATGCGCGGTTCTCGTGCCTTGCTTAATTTTCCCCATAGGATTAATTCGGGCGAACCCGAACCTGTTCGGGTTACGTCAAAGAGGTCCCCGGTTAGATCACCGGGGAGCTCATCGTCTGTTGTTGGCGATGATAGCGGTTCACCAAAAAAGAGGAAAGTAGATGTTGCATAAGAAACAATCACATCAACATCAGCGCGCTCCAATATCTTCTAAGAGGCTTCTGCCTAAAGGGATAAGGTGAGTCGGATAGTACGAAACCTTACCTTGTGATAAGAGAGATATGGAGTAAGGAACAATACACAAGTCTTCTATATTTTGGCTCCATTTGGTTCGTTTTTAGTTGTAAAAACAAGAGTATATGTACATATTGCTTCCTGCAATCTTGTCTATTTTCACTTGAACCATGAGAATCAATATTTCCTTTTTTTCATAAAAGCATTACGTTATACAGGATTATTTATTTTCTCAATTTGTACGTATCATCCTTATCTCTCGATTTGTTATACAGGAGTAGGACTGGAGAAAGTTATCAGAAACGAAAAAAGATTATAAATTAATTAATTCATGAGCAAGTTGTCGATTGTAAATTGAAGTGTTGAAAAGGGACATATAGAAGCTGATTTGTCCATCTCTTCCACTTGTAAAACGATGTCGACAATCTGTCGTTTTAGCTTGTGTTGGAGTTTAGCTTTATCTCTGCAACTTGCAACGTTTCTCTATCAATGCTACTAGCCAACACTGTTTATACATGTGGTTTTTCAATAATTCATTAAAAAGCCCCTCAAACTCTATACACCTAACATAATCGTCAGCCCATTGATATTTAATAAGTCACTATAACCCTTTACACGTGATCCGTATGGTCCGGATGATATTAGGCACCAAGTCAGAACTCGATATGATCAATAAAAGATACTTCGTCATCAGATTTGACTAGTAGATATTTATTTTGTTACTCATAATATATCCAATATTATCGACGAAAAACAGTTCAATGTTGCTAGGTTCGAGAATGCACAGTTGCACACCAGATATGTATCCAACTTAAGGTTATTCGTGATCGTGGACTGATATTTCTGAAGCCGCCTAGGAAGCATCACTTGTGTCGATTAAAAGGCAGATAATAAGAAATTTATCCGAAATATGTCTGCAATCAATAAATTGCAAGAATCAGTCCAGAAACACAAAATAAGGTATGGATGGAGCCATGGAGGCTACAACTCTTAACGAAAATTTCGGCCTCATCAAGAAGAAGGGATTGAACGTCGGCTACATGAAATGTCGGGATAGAATGGCAACGAACAATTACCTTAGTCGTTCCATGTTTTTATCTTTCAAGTTATATGTAGTCCTCGAACGTTCTTTGAGATGGCGATCACATTGAAGCTGTCAGAGTCGCGATTTCTGTCAACCATCTGTGGAATATCCCAGGCAGCATCCTGCACTAGAATAATAAAACAAATATGCTACTAAGGCAGCACTTGGCAAGGCAAGAAGACAATAAAACCGAAGCCGAACAACACACGCCCCCCTATCCCCTAATGCAGAATTGCAGGTGTATATGCCCATGGCCATCAGTTAACTTGATGCTCAGAACATCCTCTTCTATCTGGAGATACACCAAGCCCCCAAATGTAGTCACCATTGAGTAATAACAAATTAAATATTAGTAAAAGGCGAAAAAATAGTTGGCAAGGCTGGCCAAGTCAGTGTTAGGTGAGCTATGACCTAAATGCCATGAGTTCAATTTCTTCTTTACTCATAGAGTGCGCACTGGGTAAACCTCGGGCTAATGCAATAACCTACCAACCACGCCACCCAAGTATTCCACACTAGGGAAGCCATGTAGGGCAACCTCGACAACTAAAGTGTCAGTAGGTGAAATCGAACTTAACACCTTGTCGTTACAAGCTCACTTAATCCACCAACTTGACCGCACATACGAGTCAACATTATTATATTTGTGACAATCAAGGTTGAGCTGCATGTAATGCTCACCAAATCACATTAAGTAGACCCACCAATTATATGCACAACTACTTCTGGGTATATATATCTATCATATCCATGTGATGAGTATGTTATATGTACATCAAATGCTAGTAGGTATTCATTAACACTACAAAAAAAAAAGAGGATATTTTGGCCATGAAAAATCAGACAATTTTCTTGTGGAGATGAGAGAATTAGATACGGAGCCTTTTTTTAATTGAAGGTAGTTGAATCAGATCACAAAAACTAAGAATTGTTCAGTTGGCAAGTAACATACTACGGGGTATATCATTAATGGTGTGATTTACGTCATATCAACTACTACATTTTCATCCGAGGCTTCCAGCCTAGTGGTAACGGCCTTAAAAGAGACTCGGGTTCGATTACTTTACACTCTAGCTCTTTAAACTATCCAAGATTCGTGTGACATACTCGACCAAAAAAAGTATTGGTAGTTGCGAGTGAGGTTACTCTGCAGGGTTTATCCTCATCAACATGTTTTCTTCATTATTAAAACTTAAATAGTTCGTCGGTTCACCCACTCTTACCCCACATGGCTTATTCAACCAATATAAATCACCTCCAAATTGATCTTGATATGACCTACCTCAAAACAATCCCCTTATAGAAAATGGCAACATCATATGAAGATACTAGAGGAGCCTCTGTTTTTGGTTCAAAATTACATGTTGAAGCAATCATGAGCGTTATGCCTACAAAACCAACTGACCCTAGACGTTCATACAAGGTCCAGGTCCCTGGAACTCCTAATGCAGCCTTTTTTCGAAGGCGTTTTCAAACGATTATTTGTTATAGATCGTCCCCTGATGACGAAGGGGGGAATTCAGGGTGGATTATGGCTGGGTGGATTAAGGAATCATTAGGCAAGGCCTTGGCTGAGGAACCTGTCTTTGCAGGCAGATTAAGGCGAGGCGAAGGCGGAGATTTGGAGGTTGTCACTAATGATTCTGGTGCCAGATTGGTTGAAGCAATTCTGGATATGAAGATGGCAGAGTTTCTTGATTTAGAGGAGAAAAAGGAAGTTGAAGGTGAACTTGTCTTTTGGGAAAATGTTGATGAACAAAATCCTCAATTCTTCCCATTGTTTTATGTCCAAGTAAGATAATAACTTCCTTTGTCCCAAACTCATAGAAAATTATGGGCATTTTTTTTTTCTTTTTTTTTTATATTAGCGATGAGATGAGTTTCGAACCCAGGACCTTTTGGTCAATAGCAATAATCTTTTCCACTAGTCTATTCGATTAACTCAAAAATTATGGGCATATTAAGTTCTTTTATATTAAGATTTTTTTGAAGCATTATCATGTGAAGAGTTGAAGCTAATGTAGCATTAATTGTGTAATTTATGCATAAAAGAAATTTTAATAGAAAAGTCGTTAATAGAACCGTAACCGATCAACCGCGATCGAGTCATGATTTGAGTACTAAGTAATTGTTTAGTGATAACTAATTCGGTGGTCCTAGTAAGTGGGGTCAAGTTGTATTTTGGTCACAATAAGTTGTATTGTTGCAATAATAGTGTCTGATTGTATACACCCAATTTTATTTAATCCTAGAATTAACGGCGTTGTCAAAACTTCATGTTTTTTTACTTTTTCAAGGTAAAAATGCGCTTTTAAAAAATCTGGGGTAACTTTTTGTCTCCAACCATGAAAATCATGAACAAAGTTGTTGTTGAGTCATTTGAATGATTTGAGAATAATAAACCAGATTTTTACCACTTATTTTAACTATGGCTGAAAAACAGCAAAAAAGTTAAGCCAAAATTTTCAAAAATTGCACTTTGACCCCCCAAAATGTCACAAAACGTCAAATTCTAACGTTACAGTTAATTTTGACACTAAAAGCGAATCGAGTGTACATTTTCGTGACATTGTTGCAATTAACTCGACTGTTACGAACTAAATATTTCTGTAGTAACATAAATCCTTGTTCCACTCTAAGTACTAAGATTGATCATGCAATCCCATAAGTAACGATTGTAGATCTCGTTAAAAATATTGATCATACTAAAATTGATCGATGCCCTATTATTATTATTTTCAGGTAACTAACTTCAAATGTGGAGGATATTCAGTTGGGATTAGTTGCAGCCTATTCTTGGCTGATGTATTCTCCATACTAAACTTCCTGCAAAAATGGTCTGATATGCACAAGAACATAATCTCAAGCTCTACCAATCCAAAATCCCCAATCTTTTATCTCCCAAAACTTAGAGAAATTGGAGGCTACCCATCAACGACAATCGATCCAAACACAAGGACAAAACCAGGACGTAGCATGTTTTTCGATGCAGACGCCAAAATCTTGAATTTGGATGATGATAAAACTTTCAAGAATCTTGCAGAACGATGCATTAATGAGGCAGAACAAAGGGTTGGGAGAAAAATCGAGTCGAAAACATCGTTGTACTTGAAGGGTAAAGCAGGAAATATCAAGATTGAGAATTTTGAAAGAGATGGAGAAGATGAGAAGTTACATAACAATGTGGATTTATTGAGATACATTGATGGGTGGGAGAAATTTGGAGATGGGCAAAAAGGGTATTTTAGTGAAGGAAATATGCAAGATTATGTTTCACATTGGATTAATTCAGAGTTTGATGAAATTTTTGTGATGATTATTCCTTCATATGAAGATGATTTAAGAGTGCAAGTAATAGTTACAATCAATAGTTAGGCAACCAGGTGATGATGTTTCCACAAACATTGTCCAGTTTTGCAGATTTTCATTTGAGCATTTTGGTTATGAATTAGATTTGATGTGACAATTGAAATTTGAATAATTTGTTTAGATTTTTTTAATAAAATATTCTTAATTAGAATAATCGACAGACTATTTATACATAAATATAATAATTAGACTTGCGACACAAAATAAGGCGTTTTATTTACTTAATTCGAGTCTTCGCAGTAGCCATAGTTACCTGCAAGGGTGATCATTGGTCAACTTAATGAATTAGGTGAGCTTGTGAATGTGATGATATCATGAGTTCAACTAACATTGTATTGGGCGATTACGTCATACGAGTTTGTCCCGTATAATTTACTTGAATTTTATTCGGTGAATAGCCGAGAGTTAGAAAAAGTAGTTGGTGTTCACTCGATAGAATCCAACTTGAACGGCCTGATTGAAGCCCATGTGTTTGCCCAATGTAATAGTCCGTAATAAAATGGTATAGCCGTATAGTCGTATAGATATGAGGACATCTTTATACTTAATCGGACTCGAGGCGGACCTATTCAGGTTCGTACATGTTAAATTCAACAATTACTTTTTAGAAAAAAAAATAAAAAATTATATAATTATACAGAAAAAAGTGTAGAAATTAGTATTTGTATTTATATATTTATATATTGAAGTGTTTTGAACAATCACTTCAAAATTAATATTAATTTTGAACACCCAATCAAAACCACCTAGATCAAACCATTGTGTAAGTAATTGAGTGGCGAACTTATTAAGGAAAAAAGAGTCTGGTTAATTATAAATTGAAGAAATTAAAAGTTGTTTCTTTTGCAATAGAAACTCTGCTTTTATTTGTGTACTTGTTTAGTTGGAGATAGAAAGAGATAAAAAGATGCATTATGACTACAAAGCTTCTCATCATAGAATCCAATGCTTGATTGCCTTTTGAAAAATAACAAAAGTGGTAATATCGTTTACATAATTACATTTTATACGTGGGTCAATTCATAAATGATTTTCATGTTACCATGAGAGCAAGGTTGTGTTCTATTCAACGTGCTTCTATCGACCTACCCTATTTAGCGAGAAGAGTTTCGTTCATAGACATTAAAACACGTTATACGAGCGTGCCTCGAAAAATAATTTTGTTTGAGCAGACAGCATTATCTATGTGCTGCAGATCACAACAGAATGTACACAATGGTCTTGGCACACAATATTCATGTAAGTCACAATCTTGCTATTGTTCTCTTGTTTTACTTTAGGACCACATCTAGAAGGCATCATCTTCTCCATTTAAAAACAACTTTACATTGTGCACAAAGTTGGTGAGGCAAGAATAGATTACCCTACACCAAATTACCTCCACTCAATATCTATCATCCAGCTAGCTACACTCCAACATTGTTTTCCATTCTTTCTTTTTAAATGTATCGCCAAATTCTCATTCCACCTAATAACTAGTTAACACACAAAAATTGATTTGAATGAAATTTATATCTTGTAAAATATTTTTTCTTTTCTACCTTTCATGTTGGCATATAAGTGTATGATACTATGAGTCTATGATGTGTACTATGTAACGAAAATAATGATAAAAACACGAAGTCACATAAATGAATAAGTCATTGTTGAACTCAGTTCCACATTGTTAGATTAAGACCTTTCGGATGGATATATAAGATAAAGTTTCCCTCCTCCCATCTTTAATTAGTTTTAGGTTGAACCTTGTGGACTCTTAACATGGTATCATGAGTCAATTCTCTTGCTAAGATCACGTGTAAATCTCATATATGATGTTCAAGTGAAATTACACGTATGGGAAGAGGATATTGAAAAACTCAGTCCCACATTTTTAGATTAAGACCTTTCGGACAAATGTATAAGATCGAGGGAGCATGTGTATAATGATTAACTCCTACTCTAGCTTTCAAAGCCTTAAATTCATCACGTGAACACCGATGGAAATCGAATTTCAAATTAATAATTTTGTTGAATTTAAACAGGCGAATTGAATCTAACCATTTTATGTCCAATAATACTTCATGCAACAACCGTAATTACCTAAACGCACTTTGAATCATCAAAATCTAACGAAGATATATAAACATAGTTATGCTAAATGTTAAAAAAGAATGAAATACATACCGAATACATGATGCTTATTAAGATGAGTCGAGATGTTACACAATATAACAATGTAACATCTGAAATATCTTTAGTCCTAGCTCTAATAAAACAGAGGAAACAAGAATACTCAAATGATTATTGCAATATACAATAATATGTGAACATGTAAGATGAAGAAATTAAACCATATGTTGAATTAAGCAAGTAGAGCAACTCCTCCAAGCAATGCCATGATAGCAACAATTCTATTTCCATGCAGGGAGGCACCGTTGTCCCCGGGTGCCGAGGGAGCTAGAGGTGCAGGGCCGGGTGCTCCTGTTGGAGACGATCCTGGAGACATAGTTGAACCGGGAGCCATGGAAGGTGGTGCCGGGGGAGAAATAGCCGACATTTCAGGGGACATGGAAGGAGCCATTGGAGAAGGTGGTGAGCTCATCATCATTGGAGGTGTTGCCATTGGTGGTGGCATCATGGTGGTTGGTGGCATGCTTGGTGGCATCATGATGGTTGGAGGTGGTGTTGTGGAAGTGGATGGTGGCATTGGCATGGTCATTGGAGGTGCTCCCATTGGGGCTTGAGCAATAGACAAGGAAATGGTAGATGCAAAGTACAAAGAGAGAATGAGCATGGCACTTGAAAGAGCCATGAATTAGGAAGTTGATGTTAAGAAAAATGGAAAAGTTGTGAGAATTGTTATGATAAAGAGAGTGAGAGACTTAAAAGGTTTGGTATTGAGAAAATATGAGAAACTTTAATAGAGGGTGATATATAGAATTATGAATGAAGAGAGATTTGGCCAAAGCTATAGTTTAGTTGTAAGAAGCTGATTGGTTGTACGCTCATCATTACCGATTTGAATTCGTGTGAATGCAATACTTTTTTTATAATCCTGCAGCTGTTGATTTTCATTTCGTGTTTCGTGAATTTATTTCATTTACAAGTTAAAATTGTAATTGATAGGACGCATTCTGCGATTTATAACGAGCATATTCAACCATCTGAAACTTGTTGTAATCTGTATATATATTTTGTATCTTCAAACCTAACGTTAAATGGGGATGTTAGTATCACTTCTGAATTGACCCTAATGCGAAAATCCTCTTTCTCACCCATGTATGTAATATGTATAATTGTAAAGAATAGATTGAGTAAACTTTTCACCTACTAAATTACTTTACTTCAATCACAAGGATCATATTCACAATTGTTTTCGGTTGTTTTGCCAATTGGTTATTTCTTTTTGAAGAATGACATTAAATGAATGTCAACTAGTTTTATCATGTTAGAATTTATTATAGCCATATATCATGGAGAACAATCTACATGCTTTAGCAAGGAATCCATCGACGTGTTGGTTTTCTTACCCTAGAAGTATGAGGCAAATTCACCCCCCCCCCCCCCCCCCCCCCCCCCCCCCTCACTTAAGAAAAGAAAAGAAAAAAAGTGGAGCATGGGAAGTCCATGCCTTTAGAGGTAGCAAAAATGTTCTTTAAAAAAAATAGTGGAGCATGGGAATTCTATGGTTTTAAAAACACAATTTGATAATAAATTGCTATTGTTTATATATACTATCTTGGGCCATAATGAATATTTTGGAAAAAAAGCTAACAAAAAGTGAATGAATAGTGTTTAACTTTAATATACTTCGCTATCTTCGATGATAATGAAGACAAAATTATCGAAATGGTCTCAAGATTTGAGCAAGATTGTCATTTGCTCTTTGAAAGTTCAAACAATTTAGTCCCTGTAATTGGACAGATAAAGATTGTAACTTAGTCCAAAAAATTGATGAATGCGTTAAAACTTCACGGAACTTTTATCCTCACAAGTGGAAGTCAGTCGTGCAAGTACCATCAAGGGTTGATCCCTCCATTTATTTTTTTTACGTATTAAGTCATAGTTTTAGTCCAATTTCAAAAATTAACATACAAATTTTGGTCAAATTATAATTTCAACCCATTTTTTAGGATCAAATTACTATCACTAAGTCAATAACTATTACTTCGTAGTTAAACAAAGGTATGATTTATGGGAAAAATAGCATTTCAATGGTTAATTGTTTTGGGGACCGGATGCTCCATTTGTTTCTATCATAATTCATATACCGACATGTCGTATAATTAATTTGGGATCATATAGTATAAGATGTCACATTCCCATCTTATGAGGTGTTCATTGATGTCTCCAAGATGGACCATCTTCTTCCTCTAATTTTTTGAACAAATTATTTTGTTGTTTAATTACATTGTGAATACATATTTCATCTTTCACCCCTCATAAAAATTGTTTGTTTAAATAGGAATGTGACATGTTGTGTTTTTAAAAGTGTCGGTGGAATTAGAAAGTGGCGTATAAAACCGCTTGACTTTTTACAAAAGAAATAGTCCTGTTGACTTATTCAAAACTTATAATCACTTCATAAACAATAATGTTGTTAACCACTCCTTCCTTAAAATTTACATCTTCCTTATTTATATTAAATCATCCGCCCCTTCTATATAAAAATTCTCATTATGCTAATTTGTATGATCCAATAATGTAGTTCATAGTATTGCTTGTTTGGATTATGAATTGGTGCAAGCAACATAATCCAATTTATTGATCCGAGCATGTTTTGTCGTCCAATTTTAACGACTCTGTCAAAAGAGTATCACATTTCTTAATTTTATGATATTATTTTCTTGCGAGTAAAAATATTCAGTATTTAAAAATGTACATTTACCAAAAAAAATCGAGAATAACAAATACGGTTTTGGGTTTGGGCCTGGAGGGGGCATCTTATAGGCCTTAGGTGGACAGGGGCCGACACACAAAAACGAAGTCTCAAATCCGATCCAGTAATTAAGACCCGACCCATTTAAGAAAGTGGATAATACTATATCACTCTTGTTCCTTATCATCATCACATAGCTCACTGCAACTCCTGCAATATTTCACCATGTCCACAAATGTTCTTCCCCAGGTAATACCCCCCCCTCTTTTGGTCTTTTTAGGAATAAAATAAGTACTTTATTGGTTTTTTTTTGTTGAATTTGGTTTAGTAATGAATTTAATGTAATTTAATTCCTACTCTTTAGGGAATAATTATGAATTGTTTATGATACCTAGAAATCTAAATATGGAATGTGGCTTAAAGATACTAGCTTTATGTTGTTTAAATTCATGTGAATATGTAATCAAAGTTCTTACTTTTTTGGACTAATTGAGCAGGAATTGTTTGTGGTACCCAGTGAACCAAATTTCTAGTTTGGATAAAAGACATTAGCTTTGTGTTGTTTCGTTTTAAGCTAAGTGTAGTCGGGCTTCGTAATAGCTAGCGTTAGCTTAGCCTGGTGGGCACGGGATATTACTTAGAATCGCGAGGTTCTGATTCAACAACTTGCAATGACTAGGCCGAATCTGTTTAGTTATGTACTTTTATTGATAAAAGTGTAACCAAATTTCCGACTTTTTTTGAATAATTGTGCAGGCATTGTATATGGTACCCAGAAATCTAAATTTGCAATGTGGTCAAAAGAATGTAGCTATTTCTTGTTTTGTTGGTCAGCGTCCTTCACCATCTGGGTTATGCCTTTCAAGAGTTGGGTGTAATGCTTTTGGATTAGGGAAGATGAAGAAGCGGAACTTGTTTGTTGTTAAAGCTGAAGAGAATGGGGCAGAAGCTGAGCCGGCTGCTGAGGATGAAGCGCCTGTGGTAGCTGATGAGGTGGAGACCACTCAAGAAAGTGAGGTTGAAGTGGAAGAAAAGGCTCCACGAAAGGAGAGGATAAAGCTTGGAGATATTATGGGGGTAATGCACTTTTGATGATCATATATATTGCTGTTTAACCAATTTTCAATACGACTTCGTTTCTGAACGTTGCACTAGGTACATTATGAATTGCCTAAATTGTTGATATTGGCTGATATTATGCTCATTCAAGATTATGAGGCGTGGCTCAGAAAGAACAATTCTTAGATTCCTACCTTTAACAAGTGCAACTCTGTTTATTTATTTGTATGATTTATCTCGTGTCGCGAAATAAAAGTTCTGAGCTGAAGTTTGATGGAACATTGTAACTTCTGTAAATTTGATACCACAAGTTATTAAGGTTTGATACCACAAGTTATTTAGGTCTCTAACTGTAAGTAGTCTTGTCACTAGATATTGAACAAGAAAGCGGTAGAAGCATCAGAAGAGATAAGGCGCACCCCTGATATAAGAGTTGGGGATGTTGTGCAGATCAAATTGGTAATGCTCTTGTCCTTATCCCAAGTTTCCACCTTTAGTTAATTTGAATTCTGAGTTTGAGGTGGATCTGTGGACCTCAGGAAGTACCAGAAAACAAACGAAGGTTGTCTATCTACAAGGGTATAGTTATGTCCAAGCAGAATGCTGGGATCCACACAACTATCCGCATTCGTAGAATAATTGCTGGTATCGGTGTTGAGATTGTCTTCCCAGTGTAAGTATATGGTTTCTTTTTGCAGACTCCTTTGGTAGGTAATTGTAATTTTGACAAGCTGCCTTGTCTACTATTACAACCATGAATGCATCTAAGTTCCAGTTTTTTTACTTTTACTGACTTGGAACAAAGAAGAGGGTGCACTTTCTTTAAAGTTGATATAATTACTTTAAAATCTTGAAATGCCATTGTGATATGTTTGGGTAATGATGACGAGTCATGCTTAAATGTTCCTATCTCTTCTACTCATCGAAGTGTATTTGTTCCACAGTCTATTGGGCATATTACTTGTTGAGTATCGGTCTACTGTGAGCAAGCATCGACAATCTAAATAACTTATGTTGCTTCAAAATGCTTTATTAAGTGCCAAAACATGTAGAGAACTGAAGCCACTCCTATTTTTATAATTGCTATCAGGAGCAAATATGATAAGTGCCTTAAATGGCTAAAGTTTCTTAATTCTTTTAGTCCAAAATGTTAATTGTAATATTTACCAAGTTACAGTCTGAACATTTTCTTGTTTGAGCACTAGTACAAAATTTTTGAATAAACTATTATATGTGATGGCCAAGTACCTCCTCTGTGCTTTAACCTACGGTAAAAGTAATAATACAAGTTGCACAACTAATTCTCGTATATCTAGAATGAACTTCCTAATTCCCATGTAAACTATGTGTTTGACAAGATAGCATGCAAAGTTGAACAATATCGTTATTTTTTGCGACGTTTATAATAATGTCGTTCTTCACCTTATTTCCTTATTTACGTGTCGGTCAGCGGTCTTGCTTAATATATTATAGAGAATATACTAGCTCTCTTCTACTTGTGAGCAGGTGGAAGCACATTTATATTTTCTGTTTCCCTTTTTTACCAGGTACTCGCCAAATATTAAAGAGTTGCAAGTACTCAGCCACAGGAAAGTCAGAAGAGCAAGGCTGTACTATCTAAGAGACAAGCTTCCAAGGTTGTCTACTTTCAAGTGAATGCCATACAAGCTGCAGCTATGCGTGTTTCAGTTTCTGTCAAATTGTACGTGACTACCTGTTCATATTCTTGAGCTTTTCGTTGACTGCAGCCATTGTTTAGTGACTCTAATTATGTAGTTACACAACATAACGTTACTCTATCTTCTCAGTAATTAGAGAGAACTAAGCGCTATCACAACGTTCCATTTTGAAAAAAGCATCGACTTTATATTGTGAACTTCGGGTTCTGCTTAACTCTTTGCTTACACCGTCTGAGATCACTCCGATGGGCTAATCCCATTCATTAAGTTGCCATCACAGTGGTGGACTGTACTCTTTAATTCTACCTCAACTATATTATCACTTGAACTTTTCATAAAGACAAAACCACTTCTGTGAACAGTGTGAGTATGATAGTGGACATGCTTTGGTATAGTACTCAGTTGTACTTAAAAAGTAAATAATCTTTTCAGTCATTGAATGAAGAAGAAAGGCATCATTTGAGCAAGACCATATAGACAACAATTAATGTGTTCTTGTACCAGAACATGCGCTTCCAGATGCCTCTGCACATTAATTCTCTAGCTACTTCCTTCAGGCAGAGGATGCTACATGGATTAATTTTTGTATTATACTCCCTCCGTCCCTAAATGATTGCTATATTTTGACTTTTATGGTCACACTTTAAAAAAATTGATCAAGAATTCTCATTAAATGATAAGAAATTACATAGTCATGTTGCACCTTGTTAGATTCGTCTCAATATATTTATGAAATATCAACTGTTAGTAATTTTTTCGCATGTAGAATAAGAGATATTTATGTTTTAAATTGTGTTTTGTTGATCATGAAAGTCAAAATGTACCCATCATTTAGGGATGGAGGGAGTATTTGCTAAAATGATCTCAGATAATATGTGCAAGTTGCATTTTAGTCCCTATAAATGTTCGGTTTGCACAAATGATTCATGACATTGGATGAAAAGGTGTATTGTAGTCTCTCTTTTATATTAGACGTTAAATTTTAACGGAAAGAGAGACTGAAACACATTTTCAAGAGGTTTGCCTTATTTTTATCAAAATTTAACGTCTCCGTTAAAAAGAGAGACTAAACTACACTTATTAAAAACAATATCGAGAACCATTTACATACACCATACATATATTGAAATTAAAATACAACTTGCACAATATCGAAAACCATCTAAGACCATTTTAACCATTTTCTCACCTATTCGAATGGAAAAAGATGGAGGTTGGGTAATAAAAAGATGGAGGTTGGGTAAATTTTGATTTTACATGGTCAAACTTTAAAAATTTTGATCAAGAATTTTTATTAACCAATAAGAAATAATATAGTCATATAATATCTTGTTAGATTCGTCTCAATATATATTTTTGAACTATCAACTTTTTATGATTTTTTAATATGTAAAATAGGATATATTTATGCTTGAAATTGTGTTTTGTTAACTATAAAAAGTCAAAATATATCAATCATTACGGACGGAGGGAGTAACATATGTAAAGTCTGCTTTCACTATAGACGTAGAACAAGGGAACTATTATTGCGTCTCTTTATAAAGTTTATGAGTGAAAGATGATAATAATACAAATGAGTTCGCTTGGTGGGTAAGAAATTGACTACAAATATTTCTTCTTTACGAGTAGACAGCCACCCACTTATTCATTCATATAAACAGTACCACTTCAATGATAAGCTGCCAAATTTTATATACTATTGCAAAGTGGTAGATTAATAAATACTATCCAAATAGTAAAAAGTCACAATTTACACAATTATTATTTAAGTTCAATCTTAAAATTTTGAAAATGGAGATGAGTTCGAGGGAAGGGATGAGGTCGTGATTCGTAGGTGAAAGAGTGGGGGGGGTGGAGGACAGGGGGCAAGAGAAGGGATATGTGCATCACTAAGAAAATAAGGGATGGGATAAGATTGAAAATAATGATCTAACATTATATCGAACATTCCTCTTGAAAATGAGCAAAACATCCCTTAAAAGTGAGCATGAAAAATCTATTTGATAAAATAATAATACAAGAGAAATAATACGATATTTGAGGGGCCATAATCAAATAACCTTTTATTAAATGAAAGTAATTAGGAGAAGTGGAGCTAAAAAAACTGTCTAGTTAAAGTACAATTAAGACACGTAAGCTATGTAGCCACCAAATGGGCCCCACATATTTCGCTTTTGAATCGGACATGATTCAACGTTGCCGCCACGTGTCCTCCTCCCTCCATAATCATTGTCTCCCACCTATCCCACACCTTAATTCATTGCATTCAAACTTTTTTTATTTATTTTTTGGATTAAAAAGTAAATTTGGTTGGATGAGAAAGCAAAAGTGATATTAGTGGGCATACCTTAGAGCTCGGAGATCAAATGTTATTACATTTTCATTACTTCCTTTTCACTTTCTTGTTTTTTCTCTAATTTTCCCAATTCAACTTAATCTTAAAGGTCCGTTTTTTTATTCCCTTTTTTTAAAAAGTGAATTTTCCATTTAATCATTGAATTGTTTTTTCATTTGTTTTTGTAGGTTGTGGAGAATAGTTTGATTGGTGTTTTTTTTTTGTATGCTTTTATCAAGATGGATGGTGGCACGAACCAGTTGGTCAATGTTGTTCCTGAAGAACTCAAATTTCAATGTATTCTTCATTTTCTTTCAATCTCATTGGATCTCTCTCTATTTCTTTTGTTTTTATATTGTATTATAATGTGTTATGTGTAAATGATCGAGTAGTGGGGTAAGATAGTATGCAGCCTTACCCGTGATTAAGTTTGGAAACTGAAAATAATTTCTATGTTAATTTGTATTTGAGATCTCTAAGACTAGGCACGGCATTGTATGGATATACATTTATTCGTTAAATAATTGATGTGTCGTGCATGAGCATACATAGGCAGAGTAAGGACTCCAGCTCTATTGTTACCGAGCGTATAGTTGGCAGAAATTTTAATATTATGATGTCCTAAAATTATCAACCACATTAGAAATCTTTAATCTTAGTGGTGGCCATGTTACATCCAAAGCTCTGATTATGTTGAATTCGAATTATGTGTAAGACAAGATTGTTGTGATATGTGGAGAATTAGCCCTCATTGTTGTTTCGGCTGCAATTTGTCAGTTGAGCTGGAGAAGCAAAGCTACTGTGATTTGAAAGTTGTAAATAAAACAGACCAGTATGTTGCTTTTAAGGTATGTTCTATGAAGTATTTTGGTAGTAAGAACACAATTAAGATCATATTAGTTGCATTAAAGTTGCTTTGCTGAACACTTAATTTAATGTTTCTGAATCGCGCCAGGTCAAAACTACATCACCGAAGAAGTATTATGTAAGGCCAAACACGGGCGTGATTCAGCCCTGGGATTCATCTGTCATAAGAGGTATCACTATTATCAGTTAAATTATATGGTATGGATTATATTATACTATCAGGCGTAAGGAGGGGGTGGGGGTTGATAGTTCGCAGCATTACTCTTGTGACAACAAGGAGGCTGTTAGAACTGACCCGAGAGTGGAGTGCACACACTATTTACTACTTCACAATATGTAAGAAGCGTATGTAGTGTAGTGAGCCCTTTAGATATATTTTCGTTATATCCATGAGCGAGAGAATGTGGATTTTTTCTGGTGAAGCTTACATAATAAGGAGTTTCATTTTGTCTGCTAATGTATGTTTTTTATGTCACTTGAAGTCACACTTCAAGGTCAAAAAGAGTTTCCACCGGACATGCAATGCAGAGATAAGTTTCTGTTACAGAGTACTACAGTAACTCAACATACCGACGTTGATGAGCTTCCAGCAGATACTGTAACTTTCTCCCTCTCACGAGAACTCTTATCATAAGATTCGGTTGTTTATTATCTATGCAACTAAAGGATGTTCAAATATCAATGTTTGTGTGTACAGTTCACTAAGGATAGTGGAAAAGTTGTAGAAGAATGCAAGCTAAGGGTTATTTATGTGCGCCCCACCTATGCTCTTGGAAATTCTGATTTATCTCGACAAAATTCTGATGCATCGGTGAGTTCAGCTTGATTTCATCATTTGGTTTGTTTTCCCTGGAGTTTGATGCCAATAAATCTCTTACAACTCGCTTTCACTGATTAAGACGATTCTATTTCTTCCCATCCATAGTTCAGTAGTCCAGTTTGTGATTGCATTGGATCATAATCTGAACTGCAAAGAAACATCCTTATACATTTCGCTTTCACTGATTAAGTAATGTTGTGTCTGCTTTCCTGATTATAACTTTTACTTAATTTTGCAGATGGGCCAGCCAGACGATGCAAAAGTGAGTAGTTATTTCCCAATCGAAAAAATTGGAACTGCATCTGTTAAATAATCTGCGTTTTAGTAATAGTAACCATCTTGCATCCATGAAGTTACTTTTATAATATGGTAGAGGATTATAATGATTTCTGAAAATAGATTGAGACGCAAATCTAATGACATTGATAATTTTCTCCACCTTCTGATATATGATAAATGCTAAATCCTGATAGTTTCTAAACTATCTTAGTGGTGGATTTAAGTCACGCAAACACCAAAATTAAAGGAGAATACATTCAGAAGACAAAAATGAGTGGAAGAGGTGGGGGGGAGTCGATATTTTTCCACAACATGCTTAGAGAGGACGTTACTTGAGTTGCCAAAAGAAATTTCAGCTAACAGTGGTGTGCTACCCGTAATGTGTCCGATTTTGCTTTGCCTGAAGGCTAAATTTCTTATGCCAGTTTCTAGATTTTCAGCGTGTGATCTAAAATAAGCATTATGGATATATTGTGGTTAAATTTATGTCTAGATGTTTAATGTCTTCTAATCATATAATTGACATCCCTTCTCAATTTATTGGCAAGCAACAGGCAATCGAACGCCTGAAGGATGAAAGAGATGCTGCTGTCCGACAAACAAAGCAGTTGCAACAAGAACTGGTAAGTGAAATTGTGTAATAACACCGAACACCTTCAATTCTAGTGTAATGATTCTGTGATCTTATGTTGTAACTCTCTTACAAACAACGACTTACGAGTCTATCAAAGCCTCGACTTAGTTTTGTTATGTGTAAGTGCGTGTATATTTAAGTGCGCTTACACATTTCTATTTCTTCGCTATACAGGACGTCCTAAAGAGAAGGAAACCCAAGGGAGGTGCCGGGTTCTCCTTGCCATTCGCACTTGTTGTAGCAGTCATCGGATTTCTGGCGGGGTTCATCCTTAAACTATTGTCTTCTTGATCACCTTATTCGCAATAAACTTTGGCGGCATTCCTAGATTCTGGAGATCGAACAAATTTTCTTCTCTTCAGTGGTGTTTGTACAATCTCTTTTATTTGCAGTGATGATAAAAGTAGGTATTCATTATACTATCATGTTTCTGTAATTTGATAATCTTCAAGTGTTCCTTGAATCAATAGTTTATACTTTATAAGATACATGTACAACGCAGCCTTTTTTTTATTACGTACTTTGAATTAGAAGGTAAACAGGACACGCAGCACTTACAAGTTACCATGCTTTTATTTATAAATATCAAGTGCTCATCTGTTAATTGAGAGTGTTTTCATGTCACTATTTTTACGACGCCAACACATATTATATGCATTAAAATATGAAATTTCGAATCGAGCCCCTTAGTCGAGCTTGTTGAAAATATGCATTGAATCTCGAGATCAGCAATTGGATCGGAACTTGGTCGGTACTTGATCACGTCCCGAAATCACCTACGAGGGTGATCAGCACTTAAAGCGGGACTTGGTCAAACTTGACCAAGTCCCGAAGTTAACTACGAAGAGGGATCAGCCCTTGATCGGAACTTCACCAAGTTCCAATCCTGATTATTCAGCAAGGGTTCTAGGTGTTTTTGATGGGCTTCGGGCCTTCTCTGATAGTTTTCTCATTAGAATAGACTTGCAACTTGCAAGACACATAAGATTAGTATGAGACAAATATACATAGAATAGGTTTCTAGTTTTCTATTCTTCTGAGATCTGATTGATCATCTGTAATCTGCTCCAAACCCATTCTAGTGAAATTTCTGGTGGCTCTGCCCGTGGATTAGTTTTAACACATTGTTAGGGATACCACGTTAAATCTGGTGTTCTTTGCTTTCAGTACTTTACGTTATTCCTTTATCTTCGTTGTTCACCAAATTAGTCATAGACAATTTGCTTCCGTTATAACAGAGCTGATTCGGGTAAAAGTCCTTTCGTTCCTGGATGAAGTCCCCATCGGCCATCGCTTTATCTCAATTTCTAGTCAATTTCGGTTCCATTCTCAGACTCGGATGAGAGCATAATGGTGGAGCTAAACACTTACCCAAACACCACTGTTAATCGGGCTATTCAATCATGGAGCCCAATGTTTCTCTAAAAAGCCCAATTTAATTTCAATCAACTATTACAAATTTACAATTTACAAAACATTTTGGCGGGATCAAATCAGCTCCCAAAATTCCAAACCCTCATTTTTCCCGCGTCTCCTTTCTCATCTTCTTCGTTTCTCTCATCTCTCTCAATGCAGTCAAAATAGTTCAGATTTACCATAAAAAGTCAAAATCATTTCACCTACTCACCCATGGAAAGTCAACTCACCTTCTCCTCCACCCTTTCCCTCCCAATCACCGATCTGTCAAATCACTCCGAACACGCGTGGTCAATATTCGGCCTCCTCCTCTCCCTCCCCCTCCCCCTCCCGATTTCCATCCCCGATCTCGCTTCTCGATTTGATTCACTTCTCTGCACTCCTTCCTACATTCGTTTCCTCTCCTCAATTCCCGACTCTCCGTTGCATTTAACTAGTGATGACTATGTTACCATATCTTTGATAGGGTATATTGCTATAGCGAGGTCTGTGTTGAGTGTTAACGCGGGTTTGTGCGTTTCGAGGGAGGTAGGGTTTGGAGACAGTGGTGGAATTAAAGCTTTGAAGACGTATAAGAGGAGGAAATGTGTCAGAGGGGAAGATGAGTGTGAGGAAATCTTCAAAAGGAGGAAGTTGAACTTTGAAGGTAATAATTAACTAAGTTATTGCTGTATTTTTCTGAACTTGCTAGTTTTGCATTTACCAACTATAAGTTTAGTTTTGAATTTTTGATGATTGATATTTCAATTCTGAATTTCTGTATATTTTTATTTGTTGTATAATATTTAGTAAAAAGTATAGAAATAAAATGTGTTAGGGAAGTTGAATTTTGGAGGTAATAAATAATTAAATTATTTTGATAATTTTTGGAAGTTGTTAATCTTGGATTTACTATGTATATTTCAAAGGAGAAATTATGTATTTTTGAATTTTAATGGTTGACTTTTTGAATTTTGAATTTGGATGTATTTGTATTTGCTGTATAATATTGGGTGATAGTATTGATCATAATGTGTTTCGATGTGAACATGATAATTTTGGTAATATTGTTTGTATGTTAATGTAGACGAAGGAGACAATCGACTGATGCAGTTGTCTGTTGCCGAACATATGCCTTCTTCTCAGGTAGTTCTATGAATGTTTTGATCTCTACTTGTATCCCGTTGCATCTTGAAATATTTTCGAGTTTTTCATTTTGATGTTTGACTTTGTAAAATTTTGAATCAAAGTGTTGTTGTATATGCTGTAAAATATTTGGTGAAGAAACTACAGAGTGCTACTTTTATAAATGTAATTTATTATTGATGTCATAATTTTTTTCAAATCAATGTTATGCGTGTCACTTTTGGCTATTAACTTTGTTGTTCTTAAAACCATCGAAATTATACTAGATATTCTGGGGTGCAGCCGTGGAGGTAGTGTTATAATGATATAATCTGGTAGGAGGCATAGATTGTAAGTGACTATTCCCAAGACTGACTCGTGACTCATCTGAAGTAAAAATAAATAAATTTGTTTCCTGGAATTGAACACAAATGCATATATATTGTGTCATTTAGAGGTAGAAATTTTGATTTATAAATTTATAAATGGAGATGTTTATATAGTGGTATAAGAGTCTAGATGAAATGTAGGATCTGTGGTTTGTCTTTCTTCTAATCGTATATTACAAAAAACAAAAACGTGGGATGTACTTCAGGATCGTGTTTCCTACAGCTGTCTGATAAACAAGTCTCGTTCACAATTGGCATGCAAGGAATGATACTTTCAGCGTTTATTCTAATTAGTTGCTTCAGAAGTAGGCACTTCATATATGTCCTAGAAGGTTAGAACATCGAAGGTTACCATATGAAAGATCTACTCTCTTTTTGTTTTTTATTTATTTGTCATCTAGTAAGGGTGATGCTGTTTTGAAATGCGTTTTGGCCTGTAATCTAACATAATTGAAGATGCAACCCCAACTATAAAATGTCTGTGAACTATGTTTACAGTTCATATGATCTAAAACTTTCTGTAGGGAGAGATCCAAATTTTACCAAAACACTGTTTATTTGGAGATCTTTTATTCATGAGTATTGTCTTTTAAAGGGTGTACTGATATTTACTGTTATCTTATGGTTCTGCAGTATTATATTATCTACACCAGTCTGTCTGATATCTAGATGTTCTCAGTTCTCACCATAGAAGAGGATGCCTATCCTTATTATTTATTTTTAACTTTCTGTAGTAGTTAAAGCAAATAATTATATGCTCTGTACAAACCAATCCTGTTATTCTGCTGTATCATATTTGCTGGTTGTTTGTGCTTCTTCCATACTAGAACACAATCGTAATGCATATCCTACTCCTAAAATATTAATGTGTTAGTGGACAACGTTATCTCGAGACCAATGGCATTTGCATATTGGTGTTTTGTCTCCTAACATTTAATGGTATTCATTATAATGGGTTTTAGAGATTACACTTCCATCGTGACATCTAGGATTTCAACATTTGTGCAGTTTTATCTGGTACAAGACAACGTCAGCAAGTCCTTCAATATTACCATAAAAAACCCTCTAGATATGGGTTTCTCGTACAAACTGTTTGAAGAAAGAAATCAAAGAGTTTCTTGGTTAATCAACTCCAATGTTCAAACTTGGAAGACTACTGCACACAACAGAGATAATGCATATGTGTGTGTCAAGAAGAAACACATATATACATTAGGTGACTCGGACAGTGAAAGCACTTCAAATATGGCTAAATTAACAAAAGAAAACAGATTAGTGAGTTTGACATTCCTTCCTGAGACAAATGACCACAAGACCACAGTAGTGGGTGCAGAAGATGAGGGTATTCTCTTTAGAAACATGAGTTCAAGAGAAACCCACCAGATGATTGTGTATAACAGGCAGGCTAGTAGTGATATCAGTACATATGAAGCAGTGTTCAATAAGTACAAGCTGGAAAGAAGGAAAGAGAACTCAATTGGTGATGATGATAAAGGTGAAGGACATGTTGATGAAACAGCATCAGACTGTTTGCCAAAGGGAAATGTTCAAGGTAACATTACAATGAGAGTCAGAAATGTGATGCCTTCTCTGGGAAAGTTAAAGTCAAAGTTGCCTATACAGAACCAAACTAACTCTGGCTGTAACATGCTTCCTGATGATCATGAGCATTTGGAAAATTCACAATCTATGGATGACAAACCAAAATTTGATCAGTGGGGAGCACAAACTTCTGACAATCCAACTATATGTAAGACTAAGGAGAAGAATGATGTCCAATACTATATAGACCAGCAGGATCATAAAAGAGAACAGAACTCGAACTCTATAGATAAAAATATTCATGAACAGAATAACTACCACCAAGATAGAAAGGAAAAACATAAAGACAACAAAAAGAAGCATGCCCGTATCTCTGAGAAAGTGAGTTTCATATGTGCATTTTATGTTTTTGAGATGCTGTCATTAGCTTGATAATTGGATCCTAATACTCAATGATAAAAACGATCTTCTCTAATTTTGTAGAATCAACTGGAGGGAAGAGAACACCCCAAATTTGAATCATACATTGTAGAGGAAGAAGAGGGGTCAGGTAAACTTCTTAAATACTTGTTGTTATGAACTGCATATCTCCCAGAAAGTGAACTTTATTAGACCTCTTTCGCACATTTGTTTGCAGGTGGGTATGGTACAGTTTATAGGGCAAGGAGAAAAACTGATGGCTTGACATTTGCTATAAAATGTAAGATGCTGGATCTTTGTTTTGTTTACAGCCATTTATATCTAGATTCTGTTTTAATCTCTAAGGTAATATGCATGTTACTCCTTAGGCTGACTCGCCTTGAGGTTGTAGTGCGTGAGCATTTCATGTCATCCCATTGTCATGATGTCATCAATTTGTGGATGGCAAATCCTATGTACTTCAGATAGGCTGTTTAGTGTTCTACCAATCTTATGGGATCAAAAGATCTCTGACCATCAGTTTTACTCTTCTCGAAGTAACCTGAGGTTTATTACTTATGGATCTGCAGATCCACACGAGAATGCTAGCAGAAGTCATATCCAGAATGAGGTGAAGATGCTTGAAAAGTTTGGGTAATGTGCCTGCAATTATTAGTCATGGAATTCAATTATAATACTTGTATATGCATTCATCTTTTAAACTCAGTCTCAATCTTGGTGCACATTCTATCAGGGGCAAGAATTTCATTATCAAATACGAAGGCTCTTTTAAATGCGGTGAATCAGATTGTCTTGTTTTAGAGCATGTGGATCATGATAGGCCTGAGGTAATTATCATTTGACACATCTGTCTCAAGTGAATCAGAGAACTTTTCACATTCTTGCTGGTCTTTTGATCTTTTACACAATTAGGTCTTGAAGAGAGAAATAGATATCTCTCAACTCCAATGGTATGGGTTCTGCATGTTCAGATCGCTTGCTTCTTTACATAAACAGGTGAGATTGATGACATATAGCATGTTTAACTTTAAAGATATCGTGGAAAAACTTATGTTTGTCCACATGTTCACAGGGTATTGTGCATAGGGATGTTAAACCTGGAAATTTTCTCTTTTCTAGAAAGGCCAATAAAGGTTACCTCGTAGATTTTAATCTTGCTCTGGTGCGTGGCTTCTGATTTTCAATTCAAAGGATATTTGTTGGTGCACAAATATTAATGAAAAACCATCTTATCTTTGCTTAACTGATAGTTTTACCTTTAATTTATTGCCTCAGGATCTGCACAAAAAATATTTATCCCCCGGTAAGCATTTACTCAGTCCATTCAAACTCAAGCTACTTCAATATTTTGGCCAACTTGTCACTGAATTTATTGTCTGCCATCTTTTTATTGATCGACTCTATCCTACTTACTTCTATGGCTCTAACTAATCCAACCTCAATTTTTACAGAGAAGACGAAATCAAACAGCAATGTGACTTTTAATCGTGTCCCTTCAGCCACCAGATCACTCAATCCTGCACGTAATAACCAATTCCCATCTCCTGGAGCTTCTGGTCATACGAATAATGAGGCAGGAAAGCACCAGCCGATACCCAAAAACTTGAAAAAGAAGGCTGGCCCTGCGAAGGACTATGCACATGCTACCAATGGTAATATGATCAAAAGTCAAGGTGCTGATGGCTCTGTAATAACCTCAACAAAAGACGCCAACAGTAACAGGTCTGCTGAAAGGTTCCGAGAACCCATTCCATGCCAAGGAAGAAAAGAATTGCTTAGCTTAGTGCAAGAAGCGTGGCAGGGTTCACAGAGTGAGGCTGTGAATCGCCCAACTTCCAAGAGAAAGAGAGTTGCTGCGACTCCTGGAAATGTTGAAAGAAAATTTGTTTGCGTGACCCCCATGCCACTGCATTCCACAGGAGTACCTGTTGCTGGAGCTGGATTGCTAAAAAGCAAAGGTATTCTGTTTATCACAACCACAGTTCGCAAAGGGTTGTCTAGTTTTATTTTCATTGGTCGACATAAACCAACTTTACGATTTGAATAAAAATTGTCATTTTAGCATTGTAGTGGATCAAATAATACAATATCAAATTGGTATATGTTTCAACAAATATTATACAAAGATATTCAAGTTCACCTTTAAAAGTAAACCATCAAAATTCAAAACTAGACTATCTTTTTAGATGGAGTGCCTGTATCTCAAAATCATTGTGAAACTGAGCGGAAATTAAACTTTTGTCTTTATTGTATTTTCTTCTCTTAGGTGACATCAAGCAGAAAAGAGAAGGTCCTTGTGTTGGAACCAAGGGCTTTAGGGCACCTGAGGTTAGTAATTCAGTTGCTTGCCATACTGCATTCCTGTTTAACATTGTACTCAAGTAACTTCATTCGATAATATTGATACATGTACTTAGTTATTATTGATATTAAATTCTATCAACGGGAAGTGTATAAGACAGTCTTGATGTTCCAGTATCACAGCATCATTCACTCATTATCTTTAGTTTTTCACTCATCATTGTATCTCTTCCGTTGTCCTGTATAATGAAGTATTTTATTCAGGTATTGGTTAGATCTGCACATCAAGGTCAAAAGGTCGATGTTTGGTCTGCTGGGGTCACCTTACTCTACTTAATTATTGGAAGGACACCTTTTGCTGGTGACCCTGATCAGTAAGTTCAATCTATTCTCCCCTAATCTTTTTTTTTTTAACAATAACGCACAACAATAACCAGCCTTAATTCATGACAGGAATATCAAGGAAATTGCAAAGCTGAGAGGCACTGAAGATCTTTGGGAAGTGGCCAAACTCCACAATCGAGAATCTTCATTTCCATCGGTAAAGACTTCATTAAGTTCCAACTTCTTTATCGGTAGCAGTATTTCAAAATCTCATATTATACAATGCTTAAAGGAAAATTAATATTCTGTAGGATTTATTCGATATCAAAGTGTCTCAGCCTGTTAAACTACAAGACTGGTGTAAACTGAATACAAGAAGACCAGATCTCTTAAGGATCACTCCTGCATCTCTCTTTGATCTTGTGGACAAGTGTTTGACAGTGAACCCAAGATTAAGAATCAGTGCAGAAGAAGCCCTTGGACACACGTTTTTTGATCCATGCCGTGATGTCTTCAGAAAGTATAGACTGCACAAGCAAGGGCTCAACCTGGAGTCAGGCATCAATTGATATAGCTTAAACTTCCTTATCGAACAAATCAGTGCATACTATGAAGTATAATTGTGCAAAGCCATGGCCAAGCGTCGACTGTCAATGTTAAGTTCAGCTGTGGAAGGCATTTGATTGTAACGTCATCCTGTAACTTGGACAACTGAATCATAACTTAGTTTATATATATATACATGTAGCTTAGCCAACAGTGTAGAATTTTTTTATTCAAATTGTACCAAAAGGAACTGTCTTGTACAGGTTTAGTTATGATATTACTTATAAGAAGTTGGAAATTATAGACAGTTTAATCCATTTGATGTGATATAATACATATATTATCATTTTAATTTGCTTTCTTAGAAGGGAGGGAACAAATTGAAAGGATAAATAGTTGAGGGAAGAAATTGAAATCATGCACATATTTTGGATGTTAGACGAAATAAATCATTCAACTATTTGTAATTTTGTCTTCTAACTCCTGACACAAAGTGCCATGCTTTTGTTGATATGGCAAAGTTGTATTGGTCGCGCAGAAGACTAGATTATGAATCTTGTTGATAGTTTTTAATTGGCTGAAAGTTTTTGGAATTTACATTTTCGTTCACTAGTAATTAGACCACCCAAAACAAGGGTTAAAGTGGGGGTCAAAGTGACTTTAATGTGGGTATCATCAAAGGCAACAAAAGTTTATTAAATTGGAGTTAAAATTTGGCGATTAAATTTTGATGCTGAGAAAATTGGAGTTAATTGGGGTCCAGGGCCAAAAGGAGCCAGAGCCACTTTCACGCGGACACGTCGTCCCCTGCAGGGCTGGTCCAGCGCGTGGATTTTTCATTTTTCATTATTTTTCATTTTTTGTGGGAAATTATAGACAATTTAATCCATTTGATGTGATATAATATATATTATAATTTTAATTTGCTTTCTTAGAAGAGAGGGAACAAATTGAAAAGATAAATACTTGAGGGAAGAAATTGAAAGGATAAATACTTGAGATAAATTGAAAGGATAAATACTTGAGGGTACAAGTTGAAAGGATAAATACTTGAGGGAATAAATTGAAAGGATAAAGGCTTATTCGCATTTTGCCCCCTATACTATTACTTTCGTTTCAGATTGCCCCCTATACTATTAATCGTTTCAGATTGCCCCCTGGATCCCTTTTTTCAGTTTTAAAAGATAAAATGACTATGATACCCCTGTCACTATTACAAAGTATAGGGGGCAATATTAATATATTTTAAATAATTGAAATTAAACCCCAACTCCTTCTTCTTCAACACACCCCACCCCCACCCCCACCCCCACCCCTACAGGAGTATCGAAGAACCAGAGGAGCATTTGGACTTTAGAGATTCCAACAGGTTATGGAAAACCTTCTACATGGATGACTTAGGCGAGAAGGACTAAATCTAGCATTTGATGACATTTATAATGAGAGTACAGATAATCCTCCTTAAGATGGAGATGATACTTGGGATCTAGTATGATGCATTCTTTAAAAAATATTTAAAAAAAAAATCCCTATATAATCAAACGATAATTTAAAGCCTAACTTGCAGATACAGTACATATAAATGTCCAGCCCATTCAATTAACATGATTCTCACACCATAATTGAAATTAGCTCGATTAAAACACAAAAAATTAATCAACCTGGAGAGAATTTGCCGATCGAGTTATATTGGGTTTTTGGTTTATTATTACTATTATAATTATCAAGAGTAACGTTCTTGATTCTCTCAAGCTTGAGAGGGCGAGAATTAAGTTCAATAATCACAAAAATAAAGGGGTGAAGATTAATGGGAGTTGGGGTTGGGGTTGGGGTTGGGGTTTGGGGTGGGGGTGGGGTGTGTTGAAGAAGAAGAAGTTGGGGTTTAATTTTAATTATTTAAAATATGTTAATATTGCCCCGAATACTTTGTAATAATGATAGGGGTAACATAGTCATTTTATCTTTTAAAACTGGAAAAAATGGATCCAGGGGGCAATCTGAAACGATTAATAGTATAGGGGGCAATCTGAAACGAAAATGATAGTATAGGGGGCAAAATGCGAATACTTGAGGAAACAAATTGAAAGGATAAATACTTGAGGGAACAAACTGAAATCATGACGTGTAATTTGTCTTGTAATTCCTGACACAAAGTGCCATGTTTTTGCTGACATGGCAAAGCTGTATTGGTCGTGATTGCATCTCAGAAGACTAGATTGTGAATCCTGTAGAGAGTTTCTAATTGGCTCAAACTATTTAGAATTTACATATCCGTTCACTAATAATTAGGTCCATTTTTTTGGATAATGACTATAATTTATAATGATATTATTTTATGTCATATCATGTCACGATAAATTATAAATAATATAATAAAAATAATAAAATATGAAAAATATATAATGAAACTTTCAATTTGATTGTCAATTTGCAATTTAGAATAATTTCTTATGTTTGAGGACTTTTGACATTGAATAAATCTTGTAATTTTAGAAGTCAACTATTTATATAACATTTATAAATACCAATGAGCTTAAACGAATTCAAATAACAAGATACGAAAGACGTACACATAATAATAAATCGATATACTCATTCTTTAACAATGACAAACTAAATAAATTACTTTGAATAATTTCATAAAGAATTTGTCTTTTTATCTTTCATTTAATGGTTGATTAATTAGTACGAAATTACAAATGTAAAATTTTATCCTTAAACTATAAATTTGACACATTCTGGAGGGGTAAAATTGCAATTAAAAGATTATGGAACCTCCACGAAATTTCTTAGAAGAAGGTACTAGACGTCTTGACCAGTAGACCCCCTCACTAAGTAAACCACCCCCCCCCCCCCCCCCCCCCCGCACACACCCCACGCCTCCACTATATAAACTCCCCATCTAAATATCTCATTTAACATATTTTTGCAATTAGAATCGTTTAAACAAGAAAACAATTATGGATACATTTACGTCCTTCTTCAACAACCAATCCTCTTCTCGCAACAGTTTCAGTTACAATTCGCTCAAGAATTTCCGTCAAATCTCTCCCGTTGTTCAATCTCACCTCAAACAGGTTAATTATCGTCCCAAATTTATTGTCCAGTTTTGACTTTTTCAATTTTGACCTCATGTATTTATGTATAATTTGTATATTATTGTTTCGATTAACGGATTAAGGTTACGAGGCTTGTTAATTTATTAAATTCTCGCCGTTGAAAGTCGAAGCTATAATAATATTTTAGTATGTAGGGATTATTTGAGTTCGATGTGAGTTGATTGAATTAGGGTTTCAATCGGGCTGGTGGAGTTCGCTAATTCGTGTGTGTCGTGAATAAATTGTGTTATTTAACAAATAATTGATTAGAATTGAGAAGATTGATGGTCAACCTTGAGAGGAGTGGTTTGACTTTTGGTTTAGTCAAGAATGGAAGAAATTGAGGAGATTTCTAATTAATTTCCCGATTTTCGCTTTTGATTGATTTCTTCATTCTGTTATATTCAATTTTGACCTCATATATTTATGTATAATTTGTGTATTATTGTTTCGATGAACGGATTAAGGTTACGCAGTTTGTCAATTGTTAAATTGTCGCCGTCTAAAGTCAACCCGGATAGTAATATTTTAGTACGTAGGGATTACTTGAGTGCGATGTGATTATGTGAGTTGATTGAATTAGGGTTTCAATCGAGCTGGTGGAGTTCGCTAATTTGTTTGTGTCGTGAATAGATTGTGTTACGTAGTGGAGGATTATTTAACAAATAATTGATTAGAATTGAGAAGATTGATGGTCAACCTTGAGAGGAATCGACTTTTGGTTTAGTCAAGAATGGAAGAAATTGAGGAATGTCTAATCAATTTCACGATTTTTGCTTTCGATTGATTTCTTAATTCTGTTATATTCAATGCAACCAAAGAATCAGAATAGCAGTGATGTATAGATCAATTGGCTCATGAAATGCATCATTAAGTCGAGAAGAGTTTCAAGAAATGAAAAGAACGTTGCTCGGAAAGCAAATTGAAGGGTGTTTGTGATTCTTATACGTTCTCTTGGTATAAGTGATTGTTTAGGCTAAAAGAATTTTATTACGGATGCATTCATTTTTTCGTATGGTATTTATCAATTTGTAATTATTATACTTTAAATGCAGAGTGGAATTTTTGTAGAGATAAAATTGTGAAGAAGTATCACTTGTGGAATTTTATAGAGATAAAATTGTAGGGAAGTATCACGTTTGTTCAAAACGATCAAAATTTTGAGACGAGAATTTTGGTCTCGAACAATCGGTTATATTAATAGGAAGGTAGTATGTTGAAAAATTAAAGATTGATTTCAATGGTGCTTCATGATTGCAGGTCTATCTTGCACTTTGTTGTGCCCTTGTTGCTTCGGCTGTGGGAGCTTATCTTCACATATTATGGAACATTGGTGGGATCCTTACCACATTCGCATGCCTTGGGAGCATGTTTTGGCTGCTTGCGACACCCCCTTATTATGAAGTAAATTATGCGTTTTATTTATATATGGATTGCATTGGGCGGTGTTTATAATTCTTAACTAGTTGTTCTGATCTGTACTTACTGGTTTATGGTGGCAGCAAAAGCGCGTGGGTCTGCTTATGGCAGCTGCAGTTCTCGAGGGGGCATCCATTGGTCCTTTGATTGATTTGGCCATTCAGGTTGACCCAAGGTACATGAGTTGTTTATAATTTAATGCGTCTCAACATACAATACGTGTTTGTTTCGTTGAAGTGATGATAGGGGAGCGTGTAGTATGGCTATTCAGATGGATGCATCCATTGATTAATTCTCTAATATTTTTCATCTTCAAATTGTAGGCGAAATCACATGTCATTTAAATTCTGGATTTATCAAAAATGATCATAATTGTAGTTCATTTTTTTGAAAAATTTGTTGTTCTCATGGATTCTATACATTGTTTTTTCTATATTAAAATTTGAATGCTTTGGATCGATCTTCACATTTCCGATTTCATATTGCCATATCACTTTTATAGATGGATGGTGAATACATGGTCTTCTTTGAACACAGTAAAAATTGTGGTCCTTCTATGGTGTTACCAACTTAATTTTATTTGGTTTAGCATTTAGCAGAACGTTTTGTGATGTATATGTTCACCACATTTTGCAGTATCCTGGTTGGTGCTTTTGTTGGTTGTGCTGTAGCCTTCGGCTGCTTTTCGGCAGCTGCCATGGTGGCAAAGCGCAGAGAGTACCTTTACTTAGCAGGTGCTCTTTCCTCTGGAGTGTCCATTCTGTTCTGGTTGCACTTTGCCTCCTCACTATTTGGTGGTTCCATGGCCTTGTTCAAGTTTGAGGTATTGTTGGCTTCTTTTTCCTTTGTTGTGCAACTTATAGCTAGTGTTGAGCAAGAGAACATTTTTGCATCTCACCTTTTGGTATTAATTTTTCATGGTTTATCTTGTAGTTGTACTTTGGGCTATTGGTGTTCGTCGGCTACATTGTGGTGGACACACAAGAAATAATTGAGATGGCTCACTTGGGAGATTTGGACTACGTGAAGCATGCCCTCACCCTTTTCACTGACTTCATCGCCGTGTTCGTTCGAATCCTGATCATCATGGTTAGTACATTCCTAGAGCATGATTGCTGTTAGCTGTGATTCGTCCTAGCATATGTCTCTTGAACTGATGCCTGTGTTCGTGTTGTTATCGTGCAGTTGAAGAACGCAAACGAGAAGGAAGAGAAGAAGAAGAAGAGGAAGGATTGAATCCCGCGAATCCATGGTTGGTGTAGTGTGCTTGCTTGTATAAATGTGGGAGCGAGTTGCTGTGTGGTGGTCTAATCATTCCTTCTTGATATAGACGTTACTCTGTAATAATGTAGACCTGTGACAATTTCTAAGTATCATTTACATCGCCGGTTAGATAACAAGAAATTGTCTTTGAGTTTAAGGTGTAGGAGAATGTTGTACGCATTATACTCAACTTCTCATCGTTTACAAAAATGGTGTTTCTCAAATAGTGTGATAATATGACGAATTTGACGGACAAGACTAGCTTTCACATACCCCGTTTGTGTAGTTCTTTTGTGAGATCTTTGTTTTGAGGAAAGTGGACAAAGAAATTGGGACAGGAATAGTTTTTTTTAAGGGGTTCTTTTATCCTATTGGATAGGGGTCAAATGTGAAATATGTAGGGTGAGTAGTCTCTTTGTGATTGAGCAGTATATAAAAGATTATCCATCTCTAGTGATTTAAATAACGAGGGGATGAGAATATTGTCACTGAGTAACAAGATGACAACTAGTATTGGGTGTAAAAGGTGAGTTTCTAGGATGGCTTATTTTGCTTTTGTTGCTCCTGAACTAGATGATGGATGGAGTGAAATCAAGAATTGACCGGAGAAAGTAATAAACGAATGATTTTTACAATCTAACGAGTAATAATATACTTTGTCTTTAGTATAAACGTGAATAAAGTATAACAAAAAGGTGAAGTGTTACAGTTACGAAGTGAAGTAAGTATATGAGACATACAAAAAGGTTCTAAAGAGTGTCGATTTTGATGTTTCATTAATAAATTTCTAATTGAAATATTCTTTTATATGGTTGTATAGTGATTATGGTGAATCACAAAGTAGACAAAACATCCTTTTATAGAGTGTAAGAGATAATGCATGTGATTAAGTGAGTATGTCCACTATGATAAGCACAAAGTAGTGGAGATGTTGGTAGTTGCCCATGACTTCTGGCTTGTTTGCATAGTAATATTCTCACATCAAAATCTTCCATGCGAATTAAAGCTCACTAAATATCTGCAAATGCCGGATTTCTGTTAACCTTCACATGTACGCTTACTTTTGTTTAGAGGTGTCTACAGCCATATCCGTGGAGTTACTCGGATAGTCTAGTAAATTTTTTTTTTTGTAAGTGATCAAAAGGATTTGGGTTCGAAACTTACATCATAATTTTTTTTGTTAAAAAAGAAAAAGAAGTCATTTTCATAAAATTGATATTTTATTTCTGTTTTTCATTGCCTTCTTGGCGAAGTTATAATTACGTTTTTATATTTCGATGAGTGGTTTTTGAAATTTGAAAATAAATTATTTTGTATACGTGTTATATCTTATTTATGAGAAGTATATTGTATAGTGTTGGTTGTTTAATGTATTTTGCTTTTATATTAAAATTTTAGTCAAAGTAATCTAAGTCAGTTAATGCTATATAATTTTCTAACTTTGATCATTAAATCAAGTTGGTCAATCTTTTATGTGACCATTATTTAGAAATAAATATAGTCTACTTTTTATGCCAAGGTCGTTGTAATAACCAGTCTTCGTTATATAATGGTATCTTTTTGGTTTAAATTATGTTTCATTTTTAGTTTTTAGGCAAAATTTTCTCCAATTATATTGATGTTAGTATCATGATTCATGTGGAGTTGATATAGTTGACAGTAATGTTCAAAATAGCGCAAAAATCATCAATCATCACCTATGTTTTATCCTGAATCACTTGCGTTTTAATTTTAAAGAGTAAATGGCGGAGGCAATCACTTATGTTTATATATAAGATGTTTTCGCTCCATCACATGTTTCAAAACGCCATTGTCAAGCACTAATATTTCAAAATGTTCGATTCCATCACCCCTTCTATCGATATGTCGTTGGTTAATTCGAATTTGGGGGTAGGTTATATTATTTTATTTTATTTTGATACTTTTCTCCCAAATTATCCAATAACATGACGATATACCCTTACTGAAATCCCACGTGTCCCTCACGGCTCATGCTTGTCATACTTAACGACATGTCAACAGAAGGGTGAGGGGCTAAACCATTTTGAAATGTAGGTGACTGACAAGAACGTTTTGAAACATAGGTAATGGATGTGAAGCATCTTGTAAACATAAATGATTATTGTCGCCACTAAGCCTATTTCAAATGTCCTCAAGCATTCACCCATGAACAAAAATTGATTTTTTAGTACAACAGACTATTTATCATTGTAGACTTAGTCATGTGGTAGAAGTAAATATATATAACTTTATAATTAGTAAAAAACAAAAGAAACAAACAAAAATCGACCACGGGACGAGACCACAAAAATGGATCTTTCAGTACAACAATCTATTCATCATCGTTAACTTAGCCGTGTTTATGAGATAAATTCAATTTTCAATTTTTTGTGCAAAAGTAGATAGAGAGTACTATTCAGGTTTTTTCATCTTGCCCCTCAATTATCATCATATATTCAAGTAGGCCCCTCATATTATTATTTTTTCAAACAACTCCTGATATTATTATTGACCCATTCCTAAGGGGTACTTTTCATACAACACTAAACTTATCATCTTCGATCTTAACCCCCCCCCCCCCACCCCACCCCCACCCCCACCCTTATCAAACCCTCACCCAACCTTTTTACATAACCCGTTGAAGCCTCAATGTCAAATTTGCCTCCTTACAAGTAAGCTCCATTGAGCAACAAAATCCCCAATCCCCATCCCACCATCACCTAACCTCACCTCCACCTAAGGATGTGGAAGAAAATCGAAACCGAGCGAGCCAAACAGGAATAGAACAAAAAATAATCAATTTTTTTGGAACATATCGGAACATGACCGATTTAGGTTTCACTTTGTAGGGAACCGAACCAATATATGTTTGACTTAAGGGAGAATCGATAAAAATCGAAACGAACCGATGACATATTATATAGAAAAAATTAAGCTTGGTAGAGGATAATTGACGACATGATTTAACTTTGTTCATTATTGGTTTGATATATAATAACAAAATAATATGTTTTGAGGTATATATATATATTTAAAAAGTGGCACCGTGTGATGAACGTGTATACAAATTTCGGAATTAGTTTTAACATGAGCTCGTTAACTTATATAAAGTAGATATATTTTTAGAACTTAATTATGAGTTGTAGTTAATGTAAACCAATACCAATCACATTCAGATTTGAGGCAACAAATAATAGCATTAGCTAGAACGGAGTAGACCCAAAATTTCAAACCCAAAAGTGTCTCACATTTAAGTCCAAAATATGAGGCCCCATAACCGAAACCGACCAGAAACCGATCGGAACCAGTCTGCCATGGAACCGGTTAGGTCGGTTCGGTTATTTTTTTGTTCGACACCGAAACCGACCTGAAACCAATCGGAACTGGTCTGCCATGGAACTGGTTAGGTCGGTTCGATTGTTTTTTTGTTCAACACCGAATCGAATCGAACCGAACCATGCATACGCCTACCACCTCCACCACTAGTTCGTGGGATTTCACCGTTGTTGTTCAAATGTTCGAGGAAGCTATTGGTCGAAGGGGTTTTCTATTGATCTAAGGCTCGTCGGACTTGAGTCGACCCAATACAATAGTAACTATTGGGTCGTAGGTCGTGAGCTGAAGGGTTTCGTTGCTGCTGGTGGTGGCTTGAGAAAAAGGTTGTTGTAGTTGTTAGTTTTACGATTATTGTGAGTAGTCAGAGTTGTTTCTTCGGAGAAGAAGCACGTGGTTGCTAGTTCACGGTTGCTGAGTTGAATGAGTTTACAGTGCGGATAAGGTTTACATACGATAATTTTAATAGTGTATCGAAAATGTCCCTTAAAAAGGTGTTAAGAATAACATGAGAGAACTACTTAAAAGATAATAATATCATAGAACACTTGAAGATAACGATAGTTGAAAAATCCTAGACAAATGTGCCTAAAATTTAGTGGAGGTAGTACCATATCACGCCGTGGTGTACCTTCTAAACTTATTTGAATAGTACAATATAGTGCATTGTTAAGTTTCTCTTGACTTTACATATCCAATTTCCCGTGTGTTTTGCTTGATTTATCGAGTTTTATAGATCGTATATATTATGATGGCATCATTTGTATTTTCTAATATTAGAATGTAATAAATTATGAAGCTGTTAAAGTTGAACAAGATTGAAAAAAACTATAGTGGAGTGCATGACACATCATCATGTGCCCACATGAAGTATATTTGAAAAAATCAATGGCTACTATTAAGGCTTTAAAAATCCAATGGTAACAACACAACTCATTCAACACACATAGGCTTCTCTATCAATAAATTAAATTAGATTATCAACATTATGTCATCACAAGAAGAATTTGATCTACATCAATAATATAACTACCCTTCAAAATTCCAAATGTAATGGCCACGTTAATCTTAACCTTTTGTATTACAATGGATTTCTAACTAATGTTGATTGTTTGTTAAACTTTGTTATTAGTATTTTCAATCTTTTAAAATGTGGTATTTTAAATTGTGATAATGTTAATGTAACTCATAACACTAGACACGATGTTGAATTATCTTACTATATAATTTGGGAATAGAAGTTAGAATAAGCTATTTTGAAGCATTTCATTTGAAGTTTGAAGCCCATTCTCTCCTATAAATAAAATAGGAGATCAATAATAAAATTATATACTTTTTATGAACATTTTGTACATTAACTATCCATAACTATCAGTATATATTATCAAATATATTTACCTTTGAATTTTTTAAAAATAGTTTTGCAAAAATTATTATTTAAACTTAATTAAGATGAATTAATAATATTCAATAGAAATATTATATTTACTTATTAATAAAATTATATATTATAAAACGATGAACATGTTCGCACATACCGAACTGTATACAAACATCTAGTATTATCTAATTAGTGAATGAGTTATCAAAAAAAATATTCTCGTACTTATAAACTAACAACATATATAATAATTAAATGCCTAAGCGTAATTCGATTGGTTCAAGGATTTGAAGCTACGTATACTTAAGTTAATCGTGTGGTCCAATTCTTGGAGCTGAAGGCCAAGATACGAGATCAACCTGGATGAGCATGTCACCTTGAGTTAAGGTTTACCTGATTCTGGGTTTTTTTGTTACTCAAAACAGTTTAAGGAAAAACAAATCTTCGTATGATATATATATATATATAATAATTGGAAAATATAATTAATACAGTATAAGAAATCTAAATGCAAGGTTAAACAACCACATTAAGTATTTCAGTTATTTATCCTTATATTGTTTCCTAACATGAGTTTTATGTTTTGTACTTTCTCAAATTTTGGTATAATTAAGATAAGAGAAATGTTACATCATGGGTTTTAAATGAACTATTAATATATGCAATTCCATTATTGGTATTAACTAGTTTAATAAATGAGGGGTTAGAGGATGGAAGGTGGATTGGTTGAAAAAAATGCACATGTTAGACAAATCAAATAGTATATGGTCAAACCAAGGGTATATAACCAGAAATATTCTTCCTAAATATCAATACCTAAAAGAGCCCATCAAACTGGATTATGTAAAAGAAGAAGAGCCCATTGAACTAGTACTATTAATATTAATAATAGTATGTGTTAAAAATATTAAAGTTAAATATATTTTTCACAAAATACATCTTAACATAATAAAAATGATTTTGTTTCTGGCACATAATTCAAATGGCAAAAATCTATAGAGCAAAGTACCAACAATTTCGCCTCTTCACGCAACTTGAACTTGATTTTTTTTAAGGAGCGAACCTTGTATTGATGAAATGGTGAACATACTAGCTCTAGTAAAGTGATCACGTGAGGCACACTTGCTCATTTACCTCCTTCGTGTACTTCAGAATAGGTTGTTAGGGTTACCATTTCATACTTTTTATAACAAAAATTATCATAGTTTGAATCTAAAATCAATTTATTAAACTTAAAAAAAATTAAAATGTAATTTTTTTTTGTAAATTGAATGGAATAAGGTTACAAAAGCAAATAAAGTTAAATGATTTACTTATTTTTTGGGTAATGAAAGTTGAAACATTTACTTCACAAACAATAAAACACAACATCAACACCAAAAGGTCATACACAAAAACAAAGAACAATAGACCCCCCCCCCCCCCCTCCCCCCCTCCCTTCTTTCTCAACCATTTCTTTGATTCCTCAAAATGGTCCTTACTCAAAGTTTTCTATTGAATTGTACATATTCTTAGCTCAAAGAATTTATATTTATTTGTTCATTTTACTTATACAAAAAATTAATTTTACTTGTGGTGTTTTTTCTGAGACTTGAAGAACAAAAAAGGGAGGAAACAAAAAAGAAACTTCCTTGGATCTTTGCTTAATTTTTCTGCATAATATAATTTGCAAGAAAAATAATTCCTTCATACCCAGAAGCAAAAAAGTCTCAAGACTACAATTGAACATAATAAAAAAATATTGCATCACATTTTTAGCTTTTTTTTAATACATAAAAACTATATTTTTACAGTTTCTTGTTCAGTTTATCTCAAATTTTTGTTTATTGAAATTTAAGGAAAACAATTTGTGAGATATGGGAAAGAAAGGACCTTGCTATCATTGTGGTGTTACAAGTGAGTTTCTTTTCTGTTTTTTGGACATGCTTTTGTCCAAAACTGATGTTTGAAGAAGGAAAAATGTGTTCTTTTTGGTTTTCTTACAGTTTGAGATGGTTAAAATGAATTTTGAGTTGTGAACTAGTTGTTGACCAATTGAATGAATCCTAAATGCTTGTTACAATTCAAGAATCGGGTAAATTGACAAATAAAGTGATAATACAAATTGGTGTTGTCCATCTTGCATTATGTTGCTAGAATTTGTGGAACTCAATATTGAGGCTGTGTAAAACTATTGAATATGTTCTTGTGTTTTCTAGTATCGAAACTGTTCACTATGTTGGTGTGAACTAGCCTTTGACTCTTTAACAGCATATGTTTCTGATGGGATTCTGTCACTGATGCAAAATTGAAGTGTTAATATTTGTATCCGTTTCGATTTCCGGGGGACCTTAATCTGTTTGACATGAAGCCTATATTGTTTCGTTGCCTTCTGGTTTCGGCTTCGGCTACTATATTAGTGTGAATTAGTTAATGATCCTAATGGAAAGTTAGTGAAGGATGCTGAACATTGTTCATATGATCATTCTTGATTTTAGATTGTTTTCCAATTAAGAATGTATGTTGCCAATAAAATTTATCTGTGTATGACATTAGCCACTTCCTTCCAACCATTTGATCATATACACCGTGCTTGGACTCTATTCCTGTGCAGCTGTGCTCCTCCCTTAGTATTCTGCATTCTTCCTTCGTTTGCTGTACTCTCATCGCGCTTCATTCTTGGGCATTGGGGGTGTTTGTTGAATCCTGAATTATTCTGAACATATTGCTCAAACGAAACTTAAAGTTTGATGACATTACTTATTGAGTAATGAGTTACTTCAAGTTTTTAAGGATTGTTCAGAGAAGTTGATTTTGAAAATCCATTTGAACATCCTCATTGTCGCTTTATTTATCAGTTAACAACAACATGCCCAATGCATCTAAAAAAGGAGGCTCCAGAGGAAATTAAATTGTGTGCAACCTTACCCCTCTCAATTGGACTTAAGCTCCGTGACTATGTTGACTGCTTTACTGGTATTTCTTAGTCTTCATTGGCTGGTAACCAAATTGTTTTTTTCAGGCACCCCTCTCTGGCGGAACGGGCCTCCAGAGAAGCCAGTTCTATGCAATGCTTGCGGATCTCGGTGGAGAACAAAAGGAACGTTGGCAAACTATACTCCCTTACATGCTAGGGCTGAACCTGATGACCTTGTAGATCATAGGTTTTCTAGGCTGAAGAATGTATCAATTAAGAACAAAGATGAAAAGATTCTCAAAAGAAAGCAAAGCTATTATGAAGATATGGGAGGCTTCGTTCCTGACTACAACAATGGTTCGAAGAAAGTTTTGGATGAGGATACAAGTAACCGTTCAAGTTCTGGTTCTGCCATCTCCAATTCAGAGAGTTGTGCTCGATTAAATATTGCTGATGCAAGTGATTTCACAGGTGAACCTCTCAGACAATATGCTTATTTAAACCATTCTCATCCGTGCACGCTTCAGGAAGCTATTCAGAATTTCAAATTAGCTTACTTCTTATTGTTTGGAACATTATCTGATCTGACTCATGAAATATCTGTTCATCGATCATCTTAGGTCCCTCCCAATCAACTGTATTTGATTCAACGGTGCCTTCAAAGAAGAGAACTTGTGTTTCACGCCCTAAGCCATCCTCAGTCGAGAAGCTCACCAAAGATCTTTATACAATCTTGCATGAGCAACAATTTTCATACTTATCTGGATCTTCTGAAGAAGATTTGCTTTTTGAGAGTGATAAACCTATGGTATCAGTTGAGATAGGACATGGTAGTGTTCTCATTCGGCATCCAAATTCAGTAGCTCGAGAAGAAGAGTCAGAAGCTAGCTCCCTTTCAATTGATTATAAGCAACGTCCCACAATTGAGGCTTATTCATGTTTGACTACCCTTCCTGTACATAATATTAATAAGGGCGTCAACGTGTCAAATAAAATGAAGAAGCCTAGTAGTTCGGAGTTAAATATAGATCAAATGAATAGGTATTTCCTCAGTCCATTAATTTACTAACGCCTCGTGATTCAGAGGTATCAGTTCAACAAGATTGATGTATGAACTGTTTTGACATTGCAGGAACAAGGACCAGCTTGAAAAGTTACAGATTCTTGGGCATCACAATTCACCATTATGCTTTCTAGACCTCAATGTAAGTTTGTTATCTTAGTTCCTTTCTTCTGTTCTTTGTTAAACGCTTTCAAATGTATGTTCAGCTAGATGTATAATAAGCTTTTCGGAGTGAGGTGCGATAGTTTTCTCGGAGCTATTGTGAGTTCCCATTTTAAGATATCTACAATAGTTCTTTCATCATTGCCCTCCTGCCCTTATCCAAATTTAAAAATGGTAATCTTAAGCTGAAAAGCAACAGTTGCACAGCTTGGATCTCCCTTGTATGTATTGACTCGAAATCATCAACGGATCTGAAGTTTATCCAAATATACAACAATTGAAGCGAAATTCATGCAATTTACTTCGTTGAATCAACTGCAGGACATCCTTAGCTATGATGAGTTTGTTGGTCAATTGACAAGTGATGAACAGCAGCAACTACTGAAGTATTTGCCTTCTGTTGATATTTCTGCACCCCCAGATAGGTTTGTATTATTTTGCCAAAGCTAATCAGGTGCAACATTACAGCTTATAGGAACTATTTTCGCACTTAACTTGTATACAAATGGAGCAAAAGTACATACAAGTAGTTAGTAGTTAACCATGTTTAAAGTGTATAAAAAGAGCTCCCTAAATTACTGAATGACTTTCGGAGTATCATTGGAACTCTCAGATATCACATGTCTTAAACATATTAACCCCACGAATGACTATTACCTATGTTCTTGGTAGTTTGTACATATTTCAATGCCCAACACTTCTTCTCAATAAGAAAGTTATACTAGGGGTCAATTCTTGAGTTCATCTTGTAGTTCGGAATATCTTTGTTTTAATCTATAGATCCTTCGGATAAAATGAGCTTCTATTTAATAAGCTGCTTTATTCCCACAGTTTGAAAGACATGTTTAAGAGCACTTTGTTCAAGGACAACATATCTGCATTCCAGAAACTTCTTGCGGAAGGTGTATTTGATAACACCTTCTCAGGCACCAGTATAGAAAATTGTAGAACCTTAAAGAGGTTTGTCTTGTGCAATCTAACAAAATCAAGCTGGGTGGAAAAATATACTTTTCTCAAGGTTTGTATTGACATTGCACTTAATTTCAATATCTTATAAGAAATTTAGCACCTCTTTTCCCCTTAGGATGATTTATTAATGAAAATCTTGATTACATGTTAGGATGTAAGTTCCGCAAATGGCAGCAGTCCATCTAGCATAGCAGGTGCTGGTGCTGTTGGAAGTGCACATTCTGTGAACATTAAGATATCAAGAGATGGCCAATGCTCGAACATTTCAGGTAAGCTGTTATAGTCTTAAAATGTACTTGACGATAATCAAACTGGCAATGAGGGTGAAAACAGTGAATCAGTAGGCTCTCTCATCAAAGCTCCTCTCTAGCGAAAATACTCCATAGAACTTTGTTTCCTTAATGGGCATGCAAATTAACCGACGTTTTTGCTTCAGGAGCCAATACTATGATGAAGAGCCCCAGAAGGATAATGATGAAAACTGGCACTGGGATCAAGGAAACCACAGATAATGATAATGGCTCTTTCCTTAGTCCAAGAAGCCTTTTCGCATTACCTCCTGAAAGCAGCTCACTTGTGCTGGACTCTCTTCAATACACCGATGAAAGTTCTGATCAGGAGTTGCTTCTAGATATTCCATCTAACAACTCCTTTCCACAGGCAGAACTGCTCATCCAGTCTTCAGGTTTTGTGCCCCAAGCCAGCGCTGGCAGCAGTTCGGGGTATCAGCGGCTTCTTCAGCCCTGAGCCCCTGACAGCTGTTGGCATCATGAAGCAGTCCTTCAATTTTTAGCCCAAGCAAGCAGAAGTAGGCAGCACTCAATCAATGTGAACGCGGGTTAAGTTTGGTGCTCAACTTATTATGTGTCGGACAAAACTAGGTTTGAGTACATGCTCGACTTATAACATGGTTTTTTAGAAAGTGAAAGAGGCTGGGATTTTTATATAACTTAACAGAAGGTTGTAATGTTCATAGTTTAAAATGCCGACTTGGGCAGCAATTTTCAGGATTGTTGTATGGCAGTTTTAAATTAGACATCAGACCCTTTGTTGTCTTTTGGGTCTCGCTTCATCATGATATATTTTGCCTCCATGTCAGAAAATGAGACCAAGACTATAACTTCCCCAGTTTCTTAGTCTCGAGATGATGCATCTAAACATTGAACATTAAGGAATGTTACACTAAATATGCAGCCTGAAAGGTTCCCTTGTTTAAAGTAATAGACTATCTTCTGGACAGGCAGAGGAATCATGGTATGCACTTTCACGAGTTAGCTAAAGCGTTACATATATCTGGTGGAGATCATTGACACACCTGAAGGGGCAAGAAATATTACTTCGGGTTTTGTTGATTTATTGTGTGATGATTTTTATTTTTATTTTCAAAAATCGAACCCGCGGTAGTGGGTGGTACGTTCCATATCAGATGAGGAATATTCATTCTTACTTGACTAAGTCTTGACAGCTTCCTCAAGCAAAGAAGACAAAGTTTCATATCAGTAATATCTATTTCTTGGATAAGACTATGACAGGTGAACTATGCAGGAGCTACATTGATATCAGCGGCAAGAACTTTAGAATTATTCAAAACCATCCACATATGAATAGGACATAAATAGAATATATTTACCTCCTTCGTGAATTTTAGGGCAGGGGTGCGTAAGGGTCGTTAGTGTGACAGTTTCATATTAGGACATAAATAGAATATATATTATGCCTCAAAAATGTACACAAACAAGAGAAACATTATAGTTAGCTTATTAGATTAGCCATCAATCATGCCCAATAGTTGTTTCTTCTAAAAAACAAGAAAAGTACTGAGCAACTTCATATGAAAAGAAAGAACACAGGACAACAAGAAAAGTACCTCGGGAAGAACCTCAGCACAACCCCTTAGAAGCCACAACTGTGGAGAAGTATCGACGACAAAACTTCTCCAAATGTTCGACATAATAAATGTATTGACAATGGATCCATTCGATTGAATCATCATCTACCTCCTTTGTGGCTTGTCCGAACTTTGAAGATTCGGAATACACCCGACTTGGCTCAACTGCTGCTATAAGTTAACCATTTCCTCCCAAATTTTTAACCCTTCTCCAACACCCCCCTAGAACTCATACATGTCTCACCTTCACAGATCTTAAAGACTTTCTAACGATCACAATAAAACTTCTCGTTTTTTTTGTAGCTTTTCAAGAACAATACTCTATGTTCATTAATCCTGCAACCATCCTTACATACCTACATAATGTCAAGGAACGACTCCTTTTCTAACCGAGAACTGTGTGCCACTTAGCTTCTCCAAGCTTAAGTCAGGCTAACTACACTTCCTTAGATGATACTAACGCTTTGAGTACCTGGACCTAGTTGAGCATTCCGGTCTCCGGAGAACTCTAGAACACCGTTCGTGACAATAAGCTACATTTGTTATTAGACACTCCTTAATAGTAGATTTAACCTCTCTCACATATAACATATTGCCCATATCTTAATCCATCATCTATGAATGAAGATAAACAAAACTACTTCCACAATTAAGAAAAATGACAACTTTTCCTAACAACCTATCAACAAGTAATAAAAATTGGATCTTTTCGCGAAAAAATATCAACAATCAAGAAAGATAAATTTTTTCTGATGAATATGTATGAAACTGAAAAAATGGATCTTTTGGGGTTAAAATCAAAACTTTTTTGGATACAAACTTACCCCACAAATCCAATTGAACAATCAAGACCTCCTTCTTCTCCAAAGTCTTCATCTCACCCAAGTCAACTACCCTTTCAGCATCTACAACAATCTATCCCCCCCCACCCCGCCCCGCCCCGTCATCTTCTCATCATCTTCACAGCACAGCTTGATTGAAGGTATCGAGAAAGGCGGAGGGATATTTTGTTGGATGAGAAGAACAAATTTCGAGTTTTCGAGGAATTTTTTATGGGGGTTTTTTATTTGATGGTTTTGATGAATTTGTATTTATTTGTTGGAGGGAAACTAACTATCCGTTTGATTTCCCGCGGGTTTTCATATTTATGTGACGTGGCATTCCCTACCTTTTTATAGTACTATTGTCTAGATTTCCTACTGTCCGTAATTAGATTTTTTACTGTCTGAAATTTTTAATTTTTTGTTTTCTATTTTTTGTCTTTTGGGAAATTTCTGGTTTTCTTCCAACATTATTTGATCAAGTATTTATTGTCGTCTTTCATGGTGTGAGAGAGGGGATGGCCAAATTTCATTCACATGTACTCGTATTAAATTCATTTGTATTAATATAGTTTCTTTTGTAATTAAAAGTATTTTGTTAATGATGCTATTTTAATATCATGTTTATCAGATAATATTAAATATTACTATCTCCATCCTTAAATGATTTTCATATTTTGATTTTTGATGGTCAACAAAACACGATTCAAAACGTAAATATATACTCCCTCCGTCCCTAAATGATTGTCACATTTTGACTTTTCATGGTCAACAAAAAACGATTGAAAACATAAATATCTTTTATTCTAGATGCGAAAAAACTATAAAAAGTTAATATTTCAAAAATATATATTGAGACGAATCTAACAAGATCCCACAAGAATATATTATTTCTTATCGTTTAATGAGAATTTATGATCAAATTTCTTAATGTTTGACCAACAAAAGTCAAAATGTGACAATCTTTTAGGGACGGAGACGGAGGGAGTATTATTTTACATGAGAAAAAAATATAACAAAATTGATATTTCAAAAATATATATTGAGACGAAACTAACAAGGTCTGACAAGACTATATTATTTCTTATAGTTTAATAAGAATTAATAATCAAATTTTATTATGTTTGAACAACAAAAATTAAAATGTGACAATCTTTTAAATACGAAAGAGTATATAATATTAATGTCGAATTATGAATAGTTTGTGAAAAAAGAGATATATTGGATGATGATAATAAATGAGGAATTTAATATTTGATGCGGTATACTCATTTCAAAAGACCACTAACGTACACTTAAAAAGGAGAAAATTATAGAAATATTATGGTTTGAGGCTTATATTAGCAAAAAATTATGATTTTTATTTATTTATTTGAGTTTATCATAAATTTCATGTTAATGGACTAAATCACCCTTCCTTACTCATCCACTTCATCTTTCCCAACTTTCAATCACCAACCGCCACTCTCCCCCATCACCATCAACCTTACCACCAACCCCAGTTCAAATGACGAAACCACCAACAACAATCACCACCAATTCATCTTCCTCCCCAATTTCTTCTTCAAATCCCAATATCAACAATCGCCAACTTTTCTTCTTCAATTGAAAAACTCCACCAACCACCTTTCTTCTTCACCAACCACCACCATCACCATCCACCACGTTCTTTCTTCACCAATCACCACCTTTCTTCAAATACATAAAAACACCACCCACCCACACCCTCCCTGCTCGATTTCGGCCACCCACCCCTTTCCCTGCCTGATTCCGCCCTACCCGCCCCCTCTTGCCCGATTTCGCCCCACCCTACTCGATCCGACCCGATTCAGATTTGCATGCTACTATGGGGTAGAGGAGGTCGCGTTTTTCATGTATGGTGGGGAGGGGGTTGGGTCTTTAAGGTGATATAGGGAGATTGTTTGTGATGTTGGTGCCTTGGTGGTTGTTGTGATTGTTTGTGAGTTGGTGGTGGTTGTTGTTGGTGGTTTTGTGATTTGAAATGGGGTTAGTGGAAGTTGGTGGTAAGGTTGATGGTGATGGTGGGGATGATGGTGGTTAGTGTTTGGTGTTAAGATACACATTTCACATCGGAAGTCGGTGTGCTCCCATGTCAATATATAAGATCTCGGTCTACTCCCTCTATTGCCAATTGGTGTAAGACTGGAACTCCATAGACTACTAACTGTTGTAAATCAATTAATATTGATTATCTTTTTATTATGCCCATTGAGACAATTGTGTATCAATTCATTTACCTGATTGGTTAAATGTGATTGCTAGAACTTAGTGTTCGTCTTAGTAATTGTATATTACTAGTTCGGGTTCTCATGATGATTCAAGGGGTTATGAACGATTACTAGATCTTACTCATTAACCGTTGTAATAATAATAATTGGTCAATTATTATTATTATACAACTTGCTATTATCTGAGTCTAAAGAGGTCACACACGTATAATGAAACTATATTCACATTTCATGTATGAAATGAAACAAGGTTTGTGAATTGAGAAATGTATTTCTCAATAGTATATATTTGTAAATATATACATGAACATTTGAATAAGGAGCAATTGAGCTTGTTAATTCTGAACCCAATAAGCAATCGAGATTGGCAAATAACTTGATAAGATTATTTAATAGTGACCCGTTGGTATTTTAATTGATTTGATAAGTTAAATTAAAATATAACAACTCACCATCGACTCATTAGACTAATTAGATGCTTAAACGATCTAATTGAGTTAATGAGTCGAACTAATCACTTAACGAGTTGCTTATCGGAGCACTCTATAAAAGGAGGAGATCAGGTTTTCACAAAGAAAAACATTATGGCAGCAATTAATACAAATAATTGTGCCTAAATGTTTTCATTGACTCAGTCTGTTGTAACGGATGATATTGATGGAGAATGAATACAAAAACATTATGGCGGCAATTAAAGCTAATAATTGCGCATAAACGTTTTGTTGACTCCACCTCTATAAAAGAAAACCTTAGCCTTCCCCTAGTGTGTGGATCCAATTGTTCAATAACACTAGTAGGTTCAAACCTTGATTTGTAGTCAATCCTGGTGTGTGCAATCTAGAAGAATACCTTGTTGGTATTCGAAAGGAAGCACGGTGTGGGCTATACTCAAAAGGGGCGCACGTACGGTGTGGGCTATACTCAAAAGGGGCGCACGTTCTTGTTGATATTCCGCTGCATTGTAAGTCTCTGTATTCATACGAAAATTAGATTAATTGTTATTAGATTAATCTACATCATTTTATCGAATCCGGGATATATGAATGTGTGTTTATCACCAAGTGATTCATATTAGATTCCTTCACTAACATGGTATCATGAGCTAACCCGAGTTAATGAGGCACGTCTAACCCCGCCGATGTTGTTCTGGCAAATAATACCTGCGAGGAAAATTCCGCCGACGATTGGGTTACACGTGAGGAGGAGTGTTAAGATGCACATCCCACATCGGAAGTCTCTGTTTTAAGATGGACTTCGAGCTTCCCCTCCTAGTTTTTTTAGGTTTTCCTGATTACCAATAAATAGGGGACTTGTTCATGAGAATAAACTTGCAAGACACACAAGAAACGTATGAGACAAAATACATCGACTAGGAATTATGGAATAGTGAGTCTTATAATCATATTCGCGGAATAGTGTAGCCTAGTAATTCTATTCATCTGAGATCATAAGTTGATCAATTTTGTAATATGCTCTTCTCATTATAGTGGAATTTTTCGGTGGCTCTGCGTGGACTAGTCCTAACGCATTGTTAAGAAATCACGTTAAATCTGGTATTCCTTACTTTCAGTACTTTACTTAATTCATTTATTTTCGTTATTCACCAAATTGATCGTAAACAATTCGCTTTCGTTATAACAGAGACTCGCATAGTTGAATTCTCGTAAAAATCATTTGTAAGTTATTGGTGGAGATTTAGAATAGGCTAAATAGGTTGCTTTAGGTTTTACATTGATCTTGAATTAAGATAACTATTTATTTTATTTTTCCGTTTCCACATTTATTTTTTTAGCCTATTTATTACAGTTACATTTTACATATAAGTTGTTGTTGAGAGATATTATTCTTTTATAATGGAGACATATATTCACTATTTCTTAAACGTAATGTGACCAATTAACCAACCAAGAAAATTACTCGTTAAAAATAATATCATTAAATGTATAATGAATAGATCTAGATTACCATAATAATTTTCATATGAGATCACTCAGCTTGATCACACTAGGAGAGTTCTCCATGATCTATCTTCACTAAATTACAGCACATTAAGAAAAAAATCATGAAAATAAATAGGAGTCATTAACTAGAGATAGAAAAACCAAAACGTATACTCTTATAGTCTTATTACTCGAGAAAATTGGAAGTATACCATTAGTCAATCACCTTATTTGCTTAGAAGGACACTTCTTTTTTTATTTGAAGTTTACCACATTTTAAAAGCAAAATGACTATTTTACCCTTCATTAAATGAGAAATTTCTAACACAGCCAAATGAATCAAAATGAGATATTTTCTACATCTCACATTCATTTCCACACTCTCTTTCTCTCTCTACCTCCTTCATTTTCTCTCAACTAGCAACTCCAACATCATATTCACCATTATAAGCAACACACAAACTGTCAATTGTATAAGCAACACGCAAACTATCTCTGAACTCTCTGAAAATACAACAACGTTCATATCTTCATCTCCAACATCATATTCACCATCATCTTCATCAAAATATTCACCTTCATTTTGTTCAACTTTTTTTTCTAGGATAAACTTCATTGCAACAGATTTGAGGTTCTTATGTTTTAGATCTGATTTCGAAGTTCCATGGAGGGGAAGAAAGGTAAAAAAAATTATATATATTTGCTGTGTTTGTACGCTAAAATACATTAAACTTCAATAAAATACAATAAAACCCAATAAACTTCAGTAGAATACAGTAAAACACAATAAACTAGAATAAAACACAATATAACTCTACTTCGTGTATTGCTTTCAGATGTTCTTGTCTTGGTCAAACTTTCTTCAGACAAAATATATTTGACGTGTTCAATGCAAGTCAAATAAGCCCTGCTGTTAATCCGTAACTTAGACGCAGCCATAACTCCTGTCAAGAAAATGTAGCACACATCAAGATATAATCTATTAGCACTCAATTATGACTCATTATAATCACCAAGAACATAATCGAATTAAACATATTATAATCATTATAATCACCAAGACCACAAGATATAATCTGTTCGAACATATTATAACCACCAAGAACAATTATAATCAATTAACACTCATTATAATCGTTCAGACCACATTATAATCATTTAAATCACATTATACTCACTTAGAACGCATTATAATCATTTAAAACACATTATAATCGGTTAGAACACATTAAAATCATTTAAAACACATTATACTCATTTAAAACACATTAAAATCAGTTAGAACACATTAAAATCATTTAAAACACATTATAATATAATTTTAATGTGTTATAATTTGTTATAAACAACATACTACACACCAACAAAAATTATTGTGTTACAAACAACCTTATACATATTAAACAACACCATACAACAAAATTTACGATTTAAACTACATTTCATGGGAAAGGTAGCTTTATAACTTGGAAAGTTTTAAAAAGCCAAGATTTTGCTCAAAACAAAGCCACCATTTTGCTCAATAAACAACCACGATTTTGTTACAAAAACACTCCGAATTTTGCTAAAAGAAAGCCAACATTTTGCTCAAAAGTAAGCCACCATTTTGCTCCAAAACAACCCAATATTATGCTCAAAACAAAGCCACAGTTTTGCTCCATAAACATAAACGATTTGCTCAAAAAGTAACGATTTTGCTATAAAAAAGTAACGATTTTGCTTTAAAAAAACCCATCAATTTTCTCCATGCATCCTCGAAGCACACCAAAATTACAACAAGCACAACAATAATTAAGGAACCAACTAGAAAATTACCAAAAACAAACGAAAATTTCAAAGAGAACACTAAATTCAACTAAGTTAGTTCATTTACTTACCGAAATTGCTCAAAAGATAACAACTTTGGGGATGATTTAGAAGAGAACTCCAAGAGAAAATCCAAAGCTTTGTTTCTAAAGAGAAGTGTTGGAGTGTTGTGTGTTTTCGGGGGATGTAAGAAAAAGTAGGTGGGAAAATGAAAAGGTGTAAGGTGGGATGTGATTGGGATTTGATGTAATAAAAAAGTGAGATTCAAAAGTAGATGTGATTGGGATTTGATGTAATAAAAAAGTGAGATTCAAAAGTAGATATTGGTAGATATGGACTAAGGGTAAAATAGTCAATTCATTCTCCAAGTGTGGTAAACTTCAAATAAAAAAAGAAGTGTCTTCCTTAGCAAATATGAGGATTGACTAGTGGTATTCTGCTAATTTTCTCCTTATTACTCTCTACCACCCCATATTAGGGTAAGAAAACTAAAGAAGTGAAAGTTGAGGGGCCTAGTTGCAAAAAGGCTGTTAGGACAAAAATGGAATTTCGTAAATCTCAGTTGTCATTATTCACCATAAATTGTCCGAAGATTCATGTTTCTGTTTATGTCACAATAAAATGGAACACTCATCTCATTCAGTTTCTTAATATTAAAAATAAATTAATCCCTTTATTATGTATTGAAATAGTAGCAAAGACGGATTCTTTCATATCGATTAATCATATATCAGGTAATTTAGCTGCACTTGAAACTTTTTATAGCCAATTCATAAATTATTTATTTGATTGTATGATTTTTTTATAGTATATTGTATTACTTTTAATTGTTTTTCTTTTTAATTTTCATGAACAAATTGTTATCAGTCACATCTCTTTATGTGAATGAGTTGTTATTATTATTTTTGTTGTATATACTTTAGTTAAATTTGTATTAGATTGCTCATTTCTGATGGTTTTCTGGAGATTATTGTTATTTGGGTGTGTTTGTTTTGAAACAAAAGTAGATTTGTTTGTTGCCTCTTTTGCAATTTGTTGGTTTTAGTGGGCCCTTGTGATTGTTCTTATGTATATTTTCTCGAGCTTTAATCTCAAAGACATGTTAATCACTCCCATTGATTTGAAAGATCGCGTTTTTTTTGTTATGTATCAAGTTCCTCGTTTAGATGATTGGAGTGATTAGAACTCGAGAGGATCCTGATTCGATGATTTCGTATTGTCTGTATGAACAGTCTGTTTGGTTAGCATTGAAAGGAATTAGTAATGTTTTAGTTTGATCACAGTAATAAATCCTCAATAGTCACTATTAAGCAAATTTATCAGTCTGATATTGCATTATTACCATGTTAATGACCTATGCATTGGTGTGATATTTCTATAGTGTAATTATCGTTGATGGATTATAGCGTGCGCTTATTCCCTCAATGTTTTGATATTTTTCTTTCCATTGTTCAATTTGTTCTACAACAGGTTGTTTTATGTACCTTATTTTGTTGATAGGGAAATGGTTAGTTTGGTGAAGGAGGGATTAGCTAATGGCAGCCTTGAGAAACGGGAGTTGGAGCTTGGAGACCATCTCTTGGGGTCAACACCAAAGTATAAGCAACGAAGAGTGTCAGCCGTTAGAACTTTTCCAAAGAACTGTGGTCCGAATGCTCCTCTAGTCCATTCAAATGCCGAAGGATATGATGGTGTGCCAGCTGAGAATGACAATGTGGGTCAGGAAGTGATGCCCAGTTGTAACCAAATACCGTCTGTTGAAATAGATTCTCAATCAGTTGAGGCTGCGTTAAATCCAATTGAGAAAGCAGATACATCACTGGATTCTGTTGTTGAAGCGACTGTTTCCTTTTTCACACAGGGAATTAAGGATATCACGGAAGAAACGACTATTCATGTACAACCAGTTGGATTGTCTTTTTCAAATGAAGAAAAAAAGGAAGCAACAGAAGCTGCCAAAGATAACAATACGGTGGAGACATTCAATGAGTCTGTTACGAACAATGTAATTGATGAGAAAGCAACACCTAACTTGGAAGTTGGTTCCTTAATTGATGGAATTGACGAAGAGACAAAATCATTGTTCGAAGATGCCTCCTCAGCTCAAGTGCTAGTGGAAGAGGCCGTGCCCATGGTAGAATATGTCAATTTGGTTACTGGGGCTGATTCAGTTGATATTTTAAAGGATTTGCCATCAACGGAGTTGAAAGTCAGTGATAGCCTTAATTTAGATCAAGGTAACCCTCTTGGGTCAAAGGATAAATCTCGTAGGAGAAGAGTTTCAGCTATTCGTGACTTCCCTCCATTTTGTGGACCGCATGCAATTGGACCTACCGGTGAAACAGTATCTATTAACTTTGGAAGAGATGGTTTGTTAGCGTCACCAGTTTCCAACTTGGAAATTGCGTTGACTGACACAGAGAGTCATGGAACAGAATTATTTGAAAGTGATTTACATGATTGTCAGATTGAGAAAAGTGAACCAAAAGACGTTTCTGATGGTGAAGATAAGTCAATGTATGTTGATAGTGATGATTTCAACCAAGAATCTGTCGGGAAAGAAATAGTATTATACTCTCAGTACAGAGATCAGGAAAGCAAGTCTCCAGAGACTGCTCTTACAAACGATGGAGCAATTATGCTCAGAAATATTTCAGGGCCATATTCCCCTTGTAAAGAAGAGAAATCTGATATGTCTAAATCATTAGGTGAAGTGACGGATAAAAAAATAAACAAGGATACACTTGGCTGGCGGAGAAAAGTTGCCAAAAAAAGTACTCTTGGAAGAGGAGATTTAGTGAAGAGGAAATTGGCAACTACAAGGACAATAGTTAAAAGTAGTCCTGGTTCCTTGGTAGGTAAGGGCAGCGGAGAATATGATGCAAATTCTAGAAATCGTCTTGAAGCTTCTTCTTCTTCTCGCCAGGGTTCTAAGAAAATTGATGCTTCTTCTTCCTCACCTATTCCTGGAAGTAGTTTTGACGTGACTTTGACCCCCTCTAATATTAGTAGTTCAAGTTCCAGTGATGCACGTAATAAAGTGAAAGAGACTTTGCGTTTGTTTCAATTAATTTGTAGAAAGATTTTGCAAGGAGAAGAATCAAAGTCCGAGATAGGAAGTGGGGCACTGTCTGAAAAGAAAACCAAAAGGATTGATCTTGAGGCTGCCAAGATTATCAAAAAGCAAACCAAAGAAGTCAATGTAGGCAAGCAACTTATAGGCGCAATTCCAGGAGTCGAAGTGGGAGATGAGTTTCAGTTTAGAGTGGAACTTGCAATTATTGGAGTTCATCGTGTGTACCAGGGTGGTATAGATTACCTGAATCGTAAGGGCAAGCTGCTTGCCCTCAGTATTGTTGCATCAGGTGCATATGCTGATGACATGGAGAACCCTGACATCCTGGTATACTCTGGACAAGGAGGAAATTTAATTGGTAAGAGTAAGAATCCAGAAGACCAAAAGCTTGAAAGGGGAAATTTGGCTTTAAAGAACAGTATCTCAGAGAGGAATCCTGTGCGGGTGATTCGTGGATCCAAAGAGAATAAGGCATCGGATTCGTCTGGTCCAAGGGGGAAAATACTCACGACATATGTCTATGATGGGCTGTACACTGTAGACAGGTATTACACAGAAATAGGGGCACACGGTAAAATGGTTTTTATGTTTGAACTGAGAAGAATGCCTGGACAGCCTGAACTTGCCTGGAAGGAAGTGAAGCTATCAAAAAAGTTCAAGAAAAGACAAGGTGTATGTGTTGATGACATATCATATGGTAGGGAAGTATCCCCTGTATGTGCTGTGAATACACTTGACGATGAAAAGCCTCCATCATTTAGTTACATCACAAAAATGATGTATCCTGATTGGTTTTCTCCAAGTATTTCAAAAGGGTGTGATTGCACTGGTAGATGCTCTGATTCTCGCAAGTGCGCATGTGTTGTAAAAAATGGAGGAGAGATCCCATACAACCACAATGGAGCCATTGTTGAAGCAAAAACTATTGTATATGAGTGTGGCCCATCATGCAAATGCCCTCCTTCCTGCTATAACAGAGTCACCCAACGTGGTCCAAGCATCCAACTGGAGATCTTTAAGACAGAGTTGAGGGGCTGGGGTGTGAGATCGCTGAGTTTTATCCCTTCAGGAACCTTTGTATGTGAATACACAGGAGAGCTTCTTGAAGACAAAGAAGCTGAACAGCGAACTGTCGATGAATATTTGTTTGACATTGGACGGAATGGCAGCGACTCTTCCAAGACAGAGGGGGGAGATTCTGTCGATACTGCTGAAGATAGTGGCTATACAATTGATGCTGCAAGGTATGGGAACTTAGGGAGGTTTGTTAACCACAGTTGTTCACCCAACCTCTATGCACAAGACGTTTTGTATGACCATGAGGATCCGAAAATGCCTCATGTAATGCTCTTTGCAGCTGACAACATTCCCGCCCTACAGGAGCTAACCTACAATTATAATTACTCCGTGGGCCAAGTCCGTGATTCTAATGGAAATATCAAGGTGAAGGATTGCTACTGTGGTTCTACGGTGTGCACTGGCAGGATGTACTAGGTTAGTATTGTCTTAAGAAAGTTAGTCTGATGTGGTCCTTTGTTGTCCCAACATTTTCTATCGTGCCTGTAGTTGATCGCAATTTTGATATTAGGATATATAATAAAGTGGGTTGGAGAATTCTGTGTATATGATAGTGAGTAGACAATAAAGTATGAGTATCCATTGACTTAACCGAGAAAATTATCCAACATAGAGTTAAATGGAGACGTTTTGATTTATATAGCCGATCCCATGACAAGGCTTCACTAACGATACACGTCAATACGTCTGGCATGTGAAGACAATTCTTGATAATATATTTGTGACTAAATGCATGTTGTTAGGCAGACTGTCATCTCTATGAGTAGCTTGGTACATGTGTTTGCTAATCCTGGACTACTTATAACAAGAGTGCTTGTATGTTCTCATGTCCCAGCTATTAGATATATAGGAAACACTTTTATGACAGTGTAGAAACGGTTTCGTTATAGTTACGGGTTCACTGTAGTAGTAGTTGTTACACTCCAAGTGATAACATCGCTCCACTTTTGGCACGTGATGGTCTTCATGTGTATTATACTCATCGATACCCACGCGAGATGGTGGTGTAATATACCCCCAAAAGTGGAGTGTAAACATCATTATCGGACACCCGTCTTTGAGGCTTCAGGACTAAGCGAGTTGATTCAAAGCAAGAACAGGTTAAGTACGTGACGGTCCTCCCATTCTTACCATGAAAATTTCAGCATTAATAAGGAGAAAATCTATCTATCCTTCAAACAAAAACTTACATTTGACACACAGAATCTCAAAAGCTTAGGTAGCATCTCAGTGAAGTAATGCTTTCTAAAGCATATATTAATAAATGACGTCCAACCCTGCCTGTTTAAACAATCGTGTTGCCTGTCCTCGAAAGAGACGCGTCACAACGTCTATGATAAATCCACACTAAAATTATGTAACTTCTTTAGGGACAGTTTTGGTGTAAAGGTTCTTCTCAACAAAGGCCAAAAATGGGCGGAGTAAACTGTAGTATGCACTTTGCACAGACTTTTGTGTCTACACATTATGTTCATATTTATTCAGCCGTCCGATATTTATATTGATTTTTCTAAATCTATTCTGCATTCTATAGTATACCCTCTTAAGCAAATTAAACCAATGAATACTTCTTTCAGTTCTTTGTTCCAATGCTCTTCAACAAAGCGATTATAAACCGATTTTTAACTTCTTCACTGCTATGTTAAAATCTCCATATAAATTACTACATTATTGATGTTTGTATAAAAAGATGTCTGCATTAGTATAGGATGCAATCATGGTAAATCTTGATGTAAAAGGCACTTTGGTTGAAATGGAGCAAAGATTAGAGATGGCTGCTAAAGAGGGAGACATTGATGCATTGTATAAACTCTTAGAAGAAGATCCTGAATTGTTGGAAAAAGAGGGCGAAAAACCGTTCACAAACACACCTCTTCATATAGCCGCGTCTACTGGAAAGACTCATTTGGCTGTTGAAGTTCTGAATTTGAAGCCTTCGTTTGGTAAAATGCTGAATTCGAGCGGTTTCAGTCCTCTGCACCTTGCATTGCTCAACGGGCACACTGACACTGCTAGGCGGATAACTAAGTATGATCCAGAGCTGGTTCGAGTGAAGGGGAGGGGGAGGGTTACACCTTTGCATTATGTAGCTGGAAGGGATGATTTAGATGTCGACCTTTTGGTGATGTTTCTTTTGGGATGTCCGGTTTCTATCGAGGACTTGACCGTTCAGGGGGAGACAGCATTACATGTTGCTGTTAGAAACGGGAATTTGAGGGGTTTGAAAGTGATGTTGGGTTGGTTACAGAGGACTAATAAGGAAGATTTATTGAATTGGGAAAATGAGTGTGGCAACACAGTCCTTCATATTGCAGCTGAAAGAAATTTTCCAGAGGTGAGTTCCCTTATCATCTCCTCTTGTAGTAATATCATAATCCCGTTAGTGTGACGATTTCCCACTGAAATCTCAATTTGATTAATGAAATCCGATATAAATATGTAGGTTGTAAAATTATTAATTGGAAAGTTAAACATCAACGCGAAGAATTCTGTCGGATTCACTGCCCTTGATATTGCACTGAAGCATCCCAGTCGAATAAATGGCGAAATCAGATATATTCTAATCAATGCAGGAGCTTGTAAGGCCTCATCACTGACCAAGATCACCCCAAATGTATCTGATATCTTATGTGAAAAAGAGACTTTAAGGGAGAAATGGATCAGGCTTAACCATTTCTTCGATGTTGGTTTGTCTTCAGACACCAGAAACTCACTTCTAGTAGTCTCCGTCTTGATTGCCACTTCTGCTTATCAAGTCATTCTGCAACCCCCTGGAGGAATTCTCAGCGCGGCAGCTTCATCATCTGGCGAACAAAGTGATGAGGCAGGAACGACACTTATGAACGCGAAGCAATTTATCATTTTCATTGCTTTGAATTCAATTTGCTTTGTAGGGTCATTAGGGATGATATTTCAGCTAATCCCAGGCGGACGATACAATTCTCTAATGCTATTGTCAATACTGTTTCTGCTTATTAGTTATGCTTGGGCAGCTTGGTTCATAGCACCACAAGAGGTGAACAATCTCCTGTTTTTCGCTTCTATGATGCCTAGTGTCTTGATTCTCCTTGCAACCATTGCGAGCAAGCGGTTTTCGGAGGTGAGGACTAAGGCAGCGGCGAGGCAGTTGGTTGGTTGCAGTTCCTACAATTGTTGTACTGAAGTTTACACAGCATTATTGGTAGAGAGGTACTCATCTTGAAAGGACTTGAAGATAGTAGAAGAGAGCTAATATAGTATTAGCCCTCAAAAAAAGGAATATTTTGATCAATGTCATCAACATTAAAAAAGTAAAACATATACAATATGTCACCTTAAGAATACTCTCGATAAATCGCCCTATATTACTGCTTAAGTAATTCATGGTTAAAGTTTTAATTGAAATTTTAGCGACCTTCTAAAATCGTGACGTCATTTGTTTTCCGTAGTCTTCCACCAGAAATAGTACAATCCATTGACCGTGCATTATGAATAATGTTTTTTGCTATGAGAATTACTTGAGCTTAAATATTTGTACTAAACTGTATTTAATCGGATAGTAATAATAACTCAAAACACGTGATAACATTATTATCAAGTCATCATATCTTACTATATCTTACTATATATAATTGGGGAAGGGGGGAATTAGAAGTTATTTTTAGTGCATATGAAGCCCCATGTTCTCCTACTATGTAGGAGATATAATTAATTAAAATTATTACTTCTATATAAATATTTTGTACAATAAATATCCATAAAGCATTACTATATTTTCACCTTCATCTTTTTGAAAATGATTTAGGAGAATTTATAAATTATTTTGCACATCAAATTTAAATTTATTTTTTTAAGATGAATTAACAAATAATAGTATTGTAGAAAAATATCATATTTATGTAAAGATCATATATGATAAATACGATGTACGAGTTCGCACAGGCTGGACTGTGTACAAACATCTAGTACAGTATAATTGGGGAAGGGGGTAATTGAAGCCCCATGTTCTCATATCCCCTACATTATAGGAAGTATTTTTATTTTATTCCCATAACTACCTTACTTTCGGAAGTTATTCTCTAAATTTACAATTTTGTTTTTTTAATCTACACTGTAAAATCATGTTTTGTCAAGAAATTGAACTTCAATTTTTGTAATTTACAAACAATGTTTTGACATTATAAGTTCTTATAAAAGTTAACTGAAAATTATATACTATGAAATTAATAAACGAATTTACACAGGCTAATACTGTGTACAAATAACTAGTTTACATAAAAGGAGATACAAGGGTCTTGTTATAAGGAATGACAATAAACTCAGTATTGTAGCCTCCTCGACCTCGTCTTATGGATGATGCTCCAAGTGACTTGGTTTGATGTGTTTCCACATTATACAACCATACTCCTGCATGCATATTCATCAGTCTATGCTCCAAAGTGAACACGATCTCGTTGCTATTTTCTCGGAAGCAAACAATGTTGATTTTTCCAAGAAGATTATAAACAACTTGAGAAGGAACCCCACGTAACCGGAAACTAGAGTCAATACATAGAAGGTCCATCTTATACTGGAGGACCCATGATTCCCAGTTTGCGTTATCCTCCAAAATCCACAAGTTGATAATTCGTTTTTCGGCTAGAGTATGACAGAAACATAATTGTCCATCCTTAACTATGAGCCGCATCATATTTTGATGAATAACAATAAGCCGTATTTGAGTAATAGCACATGCTTCATTGACGGGAGGATGTGGCAAACAATAAAAATGTTCCCTTTGGATATCGAAAGCTACCACCACCTTCGAGCAATGACGCTCGTGAAGAGTGCCGATCCAATACATTACATCCCCCACAATAGCTGCCTGCGAGTATTGGTCTACTCGGAAATCGCTAGACCTAGTTCGGTAGAAACTTTCCCAGACGTTTCGTGATAAACTGAAGAAGAAGTATTGATCCATATAACCCTTTGGGCCATAAGCAACAGAAAATAATTTGTATTCATCTCTAAACCTATCAAAATAGATTCCATAGAGATGTGTACACGAATGATAATAAACTTTTGTTGGGCTCTTATCAATCTTTCTCAAAACTCTTGTCGCGGGGTTGAAAATTCTTAACCAATAACCGTCGTCCAGAACTAGTAATCCATCACATGAATTTGTTATCGTACACTTGTAAAAGTTGGTAAGACTGCAGTTAACTAGAAAATCGACCTTCGACGTGGACTTTCTTGATGATGATCTCTCTCTTTTGTTGTTAGGGGAAACATTGTAGTAAAAATTTTGCATACCAGATGAATATCCATAATAAGAACGGACGAGAAGAGATTCATCTTCACCTCTTGACAAGTTTTTAATATGTAAATTCACAAACAAAGCGGATGAGATCAAGTCTCGCCAACGACGACATACACTTTTGCAATTGATAACATCATCTGTCGCTACTCTAAGCAATATCTCAATCAGTATATCATCAGGGACACATACATGTATGGATGTCGGCGAGGGCGAAGGCTTAAAACATTCTTTGATTATACCATTCAATTGCCTACATAAAATATTCATGCTAATAGATGATTATAAAACCGTAATGGTTCTTCTATATATATATAACTTAAGAAAGAAAGGAGAGAGAGAGAGAGAAATAAAAAAAAGCATGTGATGGATGAACACCAAATTAACACCAAATTAATTATATAAGACTAGTCAACTAATAATAATCCAAACCTAACTAGTAGTCCAGTATACCGTAATTTAAGTTTAAATAGATAAATAGTCTACTCATCATAATAATACTCCTATTTGGAATAGGATATATTCTAATATCTTCAAATATGTGATTGGTTACCGTCTGGGTCAACCAAGCTATCTCACTATAATAAATATTACATTCGTGTTATTTGATTCAAAATCACTATAAATTCTCTAATCTTCAATTATAAGAAACCTTACTATTGGTTGCTCTATTAATCACACACTTTCAATTGCTTAGGTTAGTTATCTAGCAAATTTAATCTTTACTATATATCTTTACTATTCCCTCCTTTTTTTTATAGTAATAATTAATAAAAACAATAGTAACAATTACGTGCATAATAACATAATATAATCATAGATTTATCATATTTTAAAATATAATTAATTATAATAATAGTAATAATAAATTGATGTAACAATAATAATTATAAAAAGAATACTAATCTAAATAAATATACTAATAATAATAATCAAAACATATTAATACATTGATAATAATAATAACAATAATCATAAAACAACAAAAATACGTATAAATATAATAAAATAACAACGAGTTTTCCACCCGTTATTAAGCTTATCAACGAGTTCCCTACTCGCTGATAACCTTATCAACGGGTAATTCGTTGCTAAACTTATCCACGAATTCTAATGCAACGGCTTCCGGACACGTCTTTAGCCAACAAACAAGTATAAAACTTGTTGATAAACTTATCAACGAGCGCTCCGGTCGTTAGGGATATTTTAGGCTATTCAAGACGACTTTTAACTGTTTTTGGGTGTGTATATTGGAGCCCTTACCAAGGGTAGTAATGGCCAAATCTACTTTGCGAAGTGTGTATGGATAAGCGAACGTACGAAAGTAGGTTGAGCATTTTAGTAAACGCACATAACATAGATTGATCACTTTTTATTGACTAAAACACTAACCAATATTTGACGCGTCTTGTACAAAATGTGTCTTGAAAATATATACGGCCCAATAATGTTTAGCAACTCAGAATTATGAAGTTGAGGATAACCCAAGGAACTCACTGATTTGAACATCATCTTCTGACGATACAAACAATGTCCATGTCATCCATGGCATCATTGTTTCCCTCACCTCCTCTGTCCCAAAAACATTGTCACATTCCATATTCATTCTACCTTAAACTCCACAAACCTCGTCATCTCCCATTTTTTGCCGTTTCTGCTAATGAACAAGCGCTTGCAGGCATCTCCATTACTGAAGAGCCTCTAAGCTCAAATGGGTCTGCTTCTGCTCCGGTGGTGGTGAAATTTGAGGACCCAAAATGGGTTAATGGGACTTGGAACTTGTCTCTGTTTCAGAAAAATGGCAACACTGATTGGGATGCTGTTATTGATGCAGGTCACCTTATTTGTTATTGACATTTTTCTGTTTATTACGTTGTATCGATTTTTTTAGTTGTCGTTTTAGCCATTAACGCCCGTTCTAGACTTTACATATAAGTTCCTATTTAATTAGTCAAATGATTGTTGATGAAAGTATCAAAAAATACCAACTTTTGTAAGCTAGAAAGATCCAGATGGAGTATTGTTTAGTAGATTGAGTTTATTTCATTAGTTATGTAAGAACCTGGTTTCTATAAAAGTTCTGATCTTGTACATTACGATGCTAAAATGCTTCCGTAGAGCCTCTTGCCAAGCAAGGTAGAGAGGTTGGATCGTACACAACCTTGCCATTGTGATAAAAATGAGGTTGTCTCCGAATTGATCCAAGAGAGGAGTGCAAACATTCTCTACTACTTCGTGATAGTGAAGAAGTGAAGGTAGTGGAGAGCGCCATTTTGATATATCTCATTACATCCAATAGCTAGATAATATAAAATCTTTGATGCTGTAGGACATGGAAAAAAGTTATGTTCTTGTGATTTGTGTAATTAGTCTGAGATGGTTCTTGAACTATTTGTATGTCTTCAAGTATGTGAAGGGTAATTGGAGACTATGATTAGGCTGTCGATTTTAATATCTGCAAGTTATTGATACTTAGTTTACAGATTGGTTAAGCTGGTGTAGTCTGGAAAGATTATCTTGTTAAAGTTCTTGGAACAATTGAACTGAAATAAATTATGATCTAACACAATGATGGAAATAGGAATGTCTATGAATTCATTGCAGTTCGATTGTTTGTCTTCAGCACTTAAAGGCTGATACGGGTAGCCTAGTTTGCTGATCTTTTGTTTAGAGAATCCTAATTTAGTCTATTAATGGTTAAGTATGGATTGAAGCAGGTGTATTTTAGTTACTTCTGCATCGCAGATTCAAGGACTAATTTTTGCCCTCTGTCAGTGCCTTAGCTTGTCGAAAGAAATGAATACTTCGAATTTGCTTGGAAAGGAAAGACATGTCACGCTCATGCCACAGCCACTTGACGTTTTGCTCTGCTGAATTCTTCATTTTGTAGAATGCGGAAAGACAGTGAACATGATTTTTTCTGTATTTAACTTGGACGTAGAGGTTTAAGTAGTATAGATGTTCTCTGATATAGGACTAGTTTATTCATATCCTGTTGTTTGTTTCCCTGTTCGACGTATTTAATGGCTTTTGATTCATGGCTGTCTCTTAACCAAATGAGCGTCGACATACCACTTACTCATACCTATCTGTTGCAGAAGCTAGGCGGAGAAAATGGCTAGAGAGTAACCCTGAATCATCTAGTAATGATGAGCCTGTTATGTTTGACACGTCAATTATTCCTTGGTGGGCATGGATGAAGAGGTTCCATCTTCCTGAAGCTGAATTACTCAACGGTTTACTTCACATCTCTATTCTTTGTTTCCCGCTTATGTGACTCATTCAGATCAAGATGATTGACCTATGAAATGAATGTTTATGCAGGCCGCGCAGCAATGGTTGGCTTCTTTATGGCTTATTTTGTTGATAGTTTAACCGGGGTTGGTCTGGTCGACCAAATGGGGAACTTCGTCTGCAAAACACTATTGTTCATATCTGTAGCTGGTGTACTTCTACTACGAAAGAATGAAGACTTTGAAAACCTCAAAAAACTGCTGGAGGAGACTACATTCTACGACAAGCAGTGGCAGGCGACGTGGCAGGATGAGACCTCTAGCAACTCGAAGAGACAGTAACGAGGATGAATTCCTTCCTCTCTTTACGAAATCCGAATGTTTTTCACGATTTTCTAGTAGGATGGCTGTCAAATCCAAATCCCAAAGACCCAAACTATTACTCCCAATCATTGAATCCTTTCTCTCATGAATCTATATGTCCCTTCTAGCATTAAGCAACTTGCATAGCATTATGGCTGACAAGATGACTTCATTTTGGTGACTAGAGTCAAACAAGGAAGCTATAATGTTTCTAAAACATATGGATGGACATGGACCCTTGACTTGACCTCACCTCGTGGGTCAAGAGGTGCTCGCTTCACCGTTAGACCATTCGATTATAATTTTCTAGACGATTTGAAGGTGACATAATATCTAAGTAATCATTTTATAGTTGTTGATAGATGGTGTCCCTTCATGAATTGAAATCCTAATTAAGTTCTAAGATGCATGCTAACCAATTAGTTTGCGGTAGGTCTAAGCATAATGCTCTATTATCATAATTAGAATGCAACTAACTTAGGAAGAATATATAATAACAATGATTACAGAGTCCGAGGATTAAGGATGATACTCCTAGGCGTCATACAAACTATCCAGTAGACAGCGTTTGCACTTCACTCTTGGATCGATTCGAAAACAACCTCACAGTTACCAAAGGGTAAGGTTGCATATTATCCAATCCTTCCCCTATCCTTCTTAGAAGGGAGCCTCTTCATTGACGTTAGGATGTGTTGTTGATTAATTAATATTTAAAATTGAAAATTGAGCAATTTTTAAAGGAACAAAAGGTTGTAACCATTACTTATGTTTGCTTGTGTTTACCATACATTCGCTCATAAATATTATGGTCTCACTCGCTCACCGATATGTTTAAGTTGGTTACTTTTACTCATAAATATTATGTTCACGAATTGTACTTAGAACCTAAGATTTTAAAAGTTAGATTTTACTAATCTATGAACAATTACTACAATAACCACCAATATCTAATCCCTATAATCACTCAACAAATTACTATAAAAACCACCAATATCTAATGATCCAGATTTAAAGTTAGGTTTTCCTAACCCCATTAAGTTAGGTTCTAAGAAAAAACTATCAAATTACTATCATATCTCCCCGAGAGTCACATGCATTGTAGATATGTTGACTAACAATTGACTTTACAAGATAGTTAATGTCATGAGTAAAAGTAACCATCTTTAAAAAGGTTGGTAAGCGAATGAGACCATAATGTTCATGAGTGATTGACTAGTAAACGCAAGAAAGCATGAGTAATGTCAAGACATCTTGTCCCAGTGGCAAGCATGCTGACACTTCTAGCGGAGGTCTCGGGTTCGAGCTCTCTTGCTAGTAAAGAAATTGGTTAGAGAGATGGTTTCTCTCACTAGTTTGACTCTAGTCACCTCTTTCCTTGAGTTTACGAATTGTATTGATGTTTAATAATTGTAATAGATTATTTCTATTAATAAAAAAAACATGAATAATGATTACCGCCTTTTGATGATTTTTAAGAAATTATGACATAACAACACACATAAGCTTTGTTGAGATGGAGGAATCAATAATGGCCTAACGAGGGAGAGGAGATGGTTTAAGGTCAATGCTAATATAATTTGGCACCCCACAAAATAAATAAAAAATTAAAAAAGTTAGTGTTATGTCACTTAGCTTTTATTCTTAATTTGTGCTACTTATCTACCAATAAGACTTGTAGAAAGCTAACTATTAAATCCACTCCCCCATAGTATTTGGCTTTTATCTGAATATGCTTTCCATAATTGTATATATAGTGAACATATAGTGGTCTATAATCTATATCCAAATCAATATTCGGTTTGTGGTTATCTCAGTGCGTCTTCAGTTTAAAGCCACATTTTATTTAGATAAAGGAGTATTAATTTAAATTTATCTTCATTGATTCTTTTGATTTTTTTTTTCTTTTTACATTTACAACTTTAGTGACAAGTTGTTATCAAATTTGTAGACGACAAATACAACAATTATGTCTGATATATATATATATATGAAGTGAACTTCTCGCATTACATGGATTGGAGTCACATCTACAAATATTTATAGCATAATTTTTAATAATATGATCAAGAAAAATCAAATATGATGAATTATTCATATTAATGATTGGTGATCATATATGTAATATCATATTTGGTAATACATATTAAATGCTAGTATTTTAACTTAAATTTTATGTTTCAATATTAGGAGGATATTTTTAATTCGAACTAATGTTATTTTCATTAATTGAACCTACAAACTTTATAAATTGACGTATTCTGAAAAATTGAAGTGGACGATCTTTTAAAAATCAATTAAAGACTATACAATAATATGACTAATAATAATAAATGACAATTAAAAAGGAATATTATGTAAATGAAATATATTTTTCAAGTATGTTGGCACCCTAAGCTACCTAAGCTTTTCCATCAAATCAACAAGACTAATTGAATATCCTTCCAATGAGATTAAGCAAATGATTTCTTGCTAAGAGCCTAAGACTAAGTATGTAGCCACTATATATGAAGATTAGTATTATCAATTATGTCATCATTACCACAACTAAGAATGAAAACCCTAAGGTTAGTGCATGTGATTAATATCCTTAAATTGGCCTCTAATTAGTGGATGGGTCGATGCCTTGGTCTTTTTAGGGTTGACGGCATATAATTAAAACATCATGCCTACAAAAGTAAAAGCTGTCTTGCACCATCAAATTAATCACGATAGGATAATGTGTGTTTCACCTTCTATCACTATTATCTTCACCACAAACTAAAAAAAACGTTAATAACACTAAAGATCACTGTCAATAAATTTTGCTCAATTTTTTAATTCGATAACCTTCTTTCAAAGTGGATATTTTTAATATCATAACTGAAAATAGCGTTAAAAGGTACACACTTCGTGTTTAATTCACGATTTTGGTCGACTTTTAGATATTTTATCAAGGGTAAGATGGTCCTTAGCTTAATTATGTATGTGCTTCTAATAAACCATCTTACGAGAAAAAGATATTTAACTCATAAAATGATTTAGAAGCACATAATTAAGTCATCTTACCACCTTAGAATACCTAAAAACTGGCCAAAATCATGAATTAAAACACCAAATAATCATTTTTAATACTATTTTCAGTTATGGTGATGAAAAGTATACACTTTAGAAAAAAAGTTATCGAACTGAAAAATTTAGCAAAGTTTAGTAAATTTTTGTCGCACTAAATGCTCTCCAAATAAATTACTTGGAAGATGCTTTTTGGGAGGACGCTGTTGGTGCCTTCTAAACCCAATTTGAAATGTCCTTAAATCCTTTTCGTAATAGTGATCATACATTTTAGAAGTCATGTTAATTAAATAGATACAATTTGGTCGTGTTATTCCAACGTTTGTAAAGTGGCATTAAATTTAGAAGGATTTTCTTTTGTCTTATTTGGTGTGCAATTTCTTGACACATATTTTCATGTATGATTTATTTGGGACAAAAATGGAAACAAGGTAAGTGATCTCTAAGTGCAAATTTTGAGTGTGTAATATTGATTTAATATCCATAATACACACTCAACTCTTGAGGATATTTAACTTTTTTAATTGTGTAACATATTTGTACTAATCAAATGTTTTATACTATTATTGATTGTCATTGAATATAATAACATAAAAATTGCTAATTGTGTTTATTATAATTTTCATATATTGTGAGGGAGTATTTAATGTTTGCATTTCACGCACTTCTGAATCAATTTCAAATAAGCATTTTTATATGATGTTATTGTGATACAGTTATATATCATTATCCGACCCCTTATTAGTCTCTAGCTTCTAGCTTCTCTTTAAGTGAAATTATATTTAAAAACATGTTATTGTTGTAATATAATTATACCCGTTTGGACATTTTAATTTCAAATATAAACTCGATTAATATTTGTATACATGTTATCGGTTTAAAACGTCAAATATTATCGTTAATTAAACACCTATAGCAAATTATTAGGAATCATGCCTTATCATTATTCACGCACAAACACTAATCAATTATTGATTCTTTATATACCCTTTTGCTCTGTAAACCAAGGAACCTAAGACTTTAAAGCAATTTCGCGCATATTTCTTATTCTTTAATTTAAGCGAAATGGATAAGTAATGTTTAAATATGATTCAGTTAATTTAAAGATTTAAGTTAATCGTGTAGATTCAGTTCTCCACTTTATCTAAGATTTGAGCCTAGTTGGTGAAACAGACGAATTAGACCAATTAGATTGAATATGTCGCCTTGATTTAAAATGACAAATTTATCTAAAATTAAAATTTGCATTCTATTTCAATAGAAATAATTAAAGAGAAACAAACTAAAAAAAGAGAGAAGTGGCTAAGCATGCGATCAGGAAAAATAAATATCAAAGAAGGGGAAAGCTAAGAATATGTAATTCAAACAAATGACATTTTTTACAAATCAAAAAGCTCTTTTTTGCAAGATTTTATTTGACATATATGATTAGATGTGCTAATATTTATACTTAATAAAATATAATAGACACTCATACTTTAGAAAAGAATCTAATTGAAATAAATTTTCTTATAAGTCCATAAGCTTTTCTGGAATCAATTAATGGACTTTATTCTTCTCTTTATTTGACTCTTTCAACAAAATAAAAAGTAGGTAGATCTTCAGTTCTTGACCATTGAGGCTGATATAGCATAACGCATCTCATAATACTATTACTATACATTTATTCTTCTTCACAAAGTTTTTATTCTTTGGAGAAGCATGCGTTTATACATGTTCTTGCTTAAACACATCCTAAAAAGATTGTGCGATTTGTTTTTCAATGGTCAAACTTAAGATACTTTTTACTGTAACCGACACACACAACTATAGTTTGAATCAGAATTATCATGTTAATTGTAAAACATGTCAGAGATCGATATTATATCTTTGGCAGAATATTATACTCCCAAAGTTTTTTTATTCGATATACGAGATTTAAATTTGATCATCAATTATTAACTATTCATTATCCTTATTCTAATAAATGTAAAATTTATATAGTTATTAGATTTGTCTTTGATAGTAGTTTCTTATATAATACTCACATGAGATCATGCACCGTTGAGATATATATATAACTTTCACCATCAATTATTAATTATTCGATATCCCAATATATTAATTTTTTCTTATATTATTTGAACATCTAATTTAAAAACACTTGACCATTAAAGTTTTATCTCAACATCTAAAAACGTTAAATATAAAAAGAAAATGTTAGTATAACATATACCACAAATTTTGAATAGTGAAATCCAAACCATTAAAATTAAATTATTACAATATATTAAGGATAAGGGAATAACAGACAGGCCGTTCAAAAGTAGTGGACTTTTTTTTGTCAACCAAGTGAAGCATATATAAATTAAGTAGGCACCAGATTTGTTTGCTTGATTAATTAAGGGCAAAGGCATCAATCAAGGGGCATAACCTAGGATTTATCCTAAGTTTCTTCGGTTTATTAATGTTTTAAATGTCATAATTTGTTCACTCATGTTTAAAAGTCTTTATTCATTCACCGTATAGTCGTCAGTTCCTCAACAATGTGGTCATATAATATGCATGTGGTTTTGTCCGGGAGTCAACTTCTATATTCCTTTTTAGTTTTTACTCCCCGGTTTTTTAGTTCTCGTAACATAATTAGTTGTAATTTTATAGGTACTTTTTGACTATTTTTCAATTAAAGTTATCAACCATCCAATGATACAATGACAATCAATTGTCAATTTACATTTTCAATATACTTTTTGACTACTTTTACATTTTCCTAATCTATGTGAAACTAAAAAAACAGATGAAGTAATATATTTACCCCTACAATAATCATGTGATTAGTACATGACTAAGTTATTGGCGATATTAACGATGAAATCGGTTGATTATGATCCATCTTTTCGTTTATATATAAATAAATTAGAACATATAAAAAACATAAATGAGTAAAATAGATCTTGAATAAAATATATGGGATAGATTCATGACTTTTGCCTATTAATTAATGAAATGCAATATATGTATTTATGTACACATCTCACACTACCTCATTTCAATGCAAATCAACAAACACTACTCAAACTTCTCATATAAATGTACATAAATAAACATATAGATACAATATAGATGAGATGCAAATTCCCTCTGCATTGCATATTTAAATCCTGTCTCCAATGCCTGAAACTCAATTCGAGCGACGGTTTCATTAGATATCTTATAAGTTATAACTTATAACTACCATCCTTTCTTTTTTCGATCCAGTTCCTCCACCATCGCGAACTCCGGTAACAAGAAGTTAAAGTAGGAAACAGTATGCCATCCAATGAATCAACCACATCCAACACCACCCTTTTCTCCAAATTCATGCATTCCATCTCCCACACACCTCACAGGTTAAGGAAGAGGGCTCTAGCAACATGGACACCAGACCAAGAGCTCAACAAAATGAGGCTAAGGTCTGGTGCAGACATGAAAAGGAAACTAAAATGGCATGATTTGATATCATTCGGAGTTGGTGGAATGCTTGGTGTTGGAGTCTTTGTAACAACTGGTCCTGTTGCTCATCAAACATCAGGGCCTTCTGTTTTCATATCATATATCATAGCGGGAATTTCAGCGCTCCTCTCCTCCTTGTGTTACACCGAGTTTTCTGTTGAGACTCCTGTTGCTGGTGGAGCATTTAGTTATCTCAGGCTAACCTTTGGTAAAAATATCAGCATTCTTCTTTTCAGACTAAATATTTTATAACCTCGCAATGGACTCCCCGTCCCCCCAGATTCTGAAAATTGTCTATATACTTTACTACGATAAAGTTTAGTCGATATAATGGATAGGATGAACTTGTAATTATGTAATATATATGCAGGGGAATTCATTGGCTATTTTGGGGGGGCAAATATACTGATGGAGTATGTATTGTCAAATGCTGCTGTTGCAAGAAGTTTTACTGATTATTTGAGTGTTGCATTTGGACAAAATGATGCTAATTCATGGAGGATTGAGGTGGAAGGATTCACAAAGGGATATAACATGCTGGATTTTCCAGCTGTTGCATTAATAACCATCCTCACTCTCATTTTGTGTCACAGGTTTGAGCTACTAAACCAAGAATTCGAATAAACTATTCGAAAATATTTTTATATTTGGTTGAGACTTGAGAGTTGTTGTTCATGATGTGTTTGAATTATTTTGCAGTACTAAGGAGAGCTCAATACTGAACCTGGTGATGACAATCTTCCATATCATTTTCTTCGGTTTAATCATAGTTTCTGGTTTTTGCAATGGAAGCTTTGAAAATTTAGTGAAGCCGGGAGGACTAGCGCCATTTGGAGTAAAAGGGGTTCTTGATGGAGCAGCAATAGTTTACTTCAGCTATATTGGTTTCGATTCAGTCTCAACAATGGCTGAAGAGATCAAGAATCCTTCCTACAGCCTCCCCATTGGAATCGTTGGCTCAGTTCTAATTGTCTCTGCTCTTTATTGCCTCATGGCATTATCGTTATGCTTAATGGTTCCATATGACAAGGTTAGTCTCCTTTTTCTTATTGCCTTTCTCGCCCCCACCCCCACCCCCACCCCCTTCTGTGAATTAATCGCGAGGTAAACTAATGACTAGATTGCGGAAAGGGCATCGTTTTCTGCAGCTTTCGGGGGAATGGGGTGGAAATGGTCGAGCAATGTTGTTGGTGCAGGGGCAACTCTAGGCATAGTTGCTTCTCTCTTGGTTGCCATGATTGGGCAAGCAAGGTACCTCTGTGTCATCGGGAGGGCTCGTCTCGTGCCTGCTTGGCTAGCCAAAGTGCACCCTTCAACAGGCACTCCCATCAATGCAACCATCTTCCTTGGTAACCATTATGCATTGTTCTTCTTGAATAGAACGACATATAGACTAATGTAACGATAAAACATCTTCGTTGTTTTTCGACAACTTGAACAATTTTCTTGCAAGTTGTTAAGATAATTGTTGAATGCAGGGGTATGCCAAGCATCTATTGCACTTTTCACAGGACTGGACATAGTGATGGAGATCATATCAATCGGCACCCTCCTAGTATTCTACCTAGTGGCCAACGCTCTAATCTACAGACGCTACGCGGTGACAGGAAACAACCCTCCTTCAAAAATCCTCCTCTACCTCTTCCTTCTCTCGTCCACCTCAATCGGCTTCTCTGTTTCATGGAAACTCAAACAAAAATGGTGGTGGGGCTTACTAATAATGTTCACTTGCCTTTTCATGATCATCACCGCGACATTCCAATATTTCACTGCAGTCCCTTGTCTTATCAACCAACAACAACCACCATACGGCTGGGCAGTTCCGTTCATGCCGTGGCCGGCTGCCATTTCCATATTCCTCAATGTTTTCTTGATGGCAACGTTGAAGAAATTGTCTTACAAAAGGTTTGGTGTGTGGGCAGGTTTCATAACGTTGTTTTATGTGTTGTATGGTGTTCATGCAACCTATCAAGCAGAGGAATCTAAGACAGAAATCGAACACAGTGATACTATTATTAACATATGAACTTGTATATATATATATTTAGTGCTAAATGTTAATTAAGTGAAGTAATTCATAAGCTAATTAACATGTATGTTTTTCATGCAATATATATGGTTCTTGATGATGGCATCTTCCACTCTGCATCTTAATTTATGCAGAGCTTTGTTTTTCGACTTGCAATGTCTATAATAATGGGGTGAAACGAAGTGTCTGGGCCATCATCATCAAAGAATTCGTCATCTGATATATCTGGATTATAATTTATAAGTATAGGTTAGGGCCTAGGGGTGTGCACAAAATTCGAAACCGAGTTAAATTGATCCAAATCGAACCTAAAAAGAACCCACATTTTTTGAACCGAATCGATTTTGGTTCGGCCTTTGACGGATCCGAACAGATATAGGTCTAGTCAATGACCGATGCCAATTTTTTTTCAAAAAAAAAAGGTGTAGTAACGGTAATTGTTTGAGAGGATTCAATTTTGTTCATTATTGGTATAATGTGATAAAGATATGTAAATCTTTTTAAAGGAAGTAATATAGGGAATAAAAAGATATGTAAAAACCCATTATGTTGCGTAATGAAACGTGTCTGCAATTAGCGTAATTAATTTTATAAAATGTTCTTTGAATTTACATGGGTTGGATGTAGTATTAAAACTTAATTATGGAAAACAATAAATATCATTCAAATTTAAACTTGGGCAAAAAAATAATCATGTTGGCTAAAAAATAATAGACCAAAAAAAATAGCTCAAAACAAGAATGGAACAGAGGAAATTGGAACCGAACCAATTTAGGTTATTTCTTCCATAAAACCGACAAAGTTGGTTAGTATAGCCGGCGTAATAGTTCTTTTTTCATTCAAACGATAGAAGTTACAAATAGTCATACAATAAGAAATTCTACCTCCTTCCCTAAATGATTGTTACATTTTGACCTTCATGATCAACAAAACACGATTTAAAACGTAAATATCTCTTATTCTACATCAAAAAAAACTATAAAAGTTTAATATTTCAAAAATATATATATATTGAGACGAATCTAACAAGATCCCACATGACTATATTAATCTTCATCGTTTAATGAGACTTCTTGATCAAATTTTTTAAAGTTTAACCACAAAATTCAAAATGTACCAATTATTTAGGAACAGAGGGAGTACATTACATTTCTAAACTAATCAAATGGGAGTCTAAGCGTTGAAACGCCTGAAATACAGCCTCTTAAATATACTCCTCTGCGAGAATCGAACCCGAGAGCTCTACCACTAGGCTAGAAGCCCTGATATGTTATACACACACCCAAATAGTGATTTACTATAGCTTCCAATGACTATTTTACCCCCCATTTAACTTCCTCAATTAATACACTTAATACACTTTCAAATAGGGGTGCAAATTTGTCATTTTAAGCTTCACTATTTAGGTGTGTGTATAACAGATCAGCCAAGAAACCTAAATGTGCTAATTGCGTCCATTGTACTCTACTTTCTTGGCCAAACCTTCCAAATCATCTAGACTATTAACTTCAAACGAAGCTTGTCCCAATAAATTGTCCAATTTCTCAATCGAATCAACCAACAAAGTTGAAGAAAATAGCGGTGGAAGTTGAAGAACATGTCAAGATTCATACCCCAAGAAGTGGTTGAGCAAATACTCTCCAAGCTACCCATCAAACCCCTTTTGCGTTTCATGACAGTTTCCAAACAATGGTACAAACTTATTACCACTCTTAAGCTAGACAAAAGGTGTAGTCAATTATTGTTTGGTTTTTCTCCTGAACAAAATGGGTATGTATTTTGCATTGGAAAAAATGGAACCTTTGAACAGTATGCTAGGTATGAGTGTCCAGTAGAAGAGGGTTGTACAGACCAACTCTCTTTAGATAGTTATGGAAATGGTTTGATATGTTTTGGGGATGAAAAACGTGCTGTTCTTTGGAATCCGTCGATTCGTAGGTCTTTCCGTCTTCTTGAATCAGATATAAAACCCCAAGCTGGATATAAAAGGGTTTTTGGCATAGTGCTTGATCGTATTACCAATGACTACAAAATACTTAGGACTGTAGATGGTGTTGATGGTGATATGACTAAAACCTTCGTCGAGATTTTTAGATTTAGTACTGGTTCGTGGGAAATTGTCGATTGTAAGCTTCCTTTTCGTAACATTTATGGGTATCAGGTTGATCTGAATGGGATATATTATTGGATTGGAACTGGTCTTAGTTATTTCCCTGTTATAGTTTCATTCGATGGACATGAGGAGTCGTTTGGTTCCATTGATTTAGATCATCCTTCGATTGTGTGGGACTATAATGAAACCTACCTCTTCTTGTTTAAGGGATCATTAGTCGTTGTTCACGCTATGGGAAGCAGTGATTACATCAATTTTACACATCAAATCTGGAAAATAGAAGACATTGAAAGAAAGTCTTGGAATCTATGGTGTGAGATCTCTGCTGCCAGAGGTTTGTCCCCAGTTGGATTTAGAGAAAATGGTGAATTTATTTGGGTCCAAGAGGAAGCGGAAGAGTTCAGATATGTATCTATAACTCTTGGACAAGAATTTACAAGAAGGTCGATTTCTAGGAATCATGAGAATGCTTCAGATTTTTGGTCGATTTATGAGAATCATGAGAATACTCCAGATTTTTGTCATGATGGTTCTGATGCAATTCATATTCATGGATTTTCAAATTATGTTGAAAGTCTTGCTTTACTTGATGTGACCTCGAAACAATCGGAACATCTCTCACTCTGAAAAGTTACTGAATTCGACAAATGTAAAAAATGTGTGATAGGATTCAGGTCTGAGACAACAGTTGATGCAATGAACCTGGGAAAGATGGAGCTTCTTGAAATGACTTTATCTTATAACTTCTTTTTTCATCTGATCTTGAAAATGTATCGCACTTCGATTAGAACGGAAGATCAATTTGTGTGTATCTCAATTGCTTCTTATCTCAGTAACTTTTTGTTTTTTTCCTTGATTTTGGATGCTGAAATTGATACATTAATGAAACTTTCGTATCTGTTTTCGTATCATATATCATTCATTGCTATGATATCAGCTCTCCTCTCCTCCTTGTGTTACACTGAGTCTCCTGTAGATGTTGGATGGCTAGTTGAGTCGAATTGAACAGGGTGGCTCACTTTATGTTACCGAGCTCGAGCAGAGCCGATTGGTTAATGTATTGATAGAAACCCGATTTCCATCTTTCGCCTTGTCGGTCGCTCGATTTGGATGATTAGCACTCTTTAATTCGTAATCTTGCTATTTCTCATCAAGTGGATGCAACTAGATCAATAAAGTTTTAAGGAAAGTTTTGTTTTTAATTAATTATTGTAAGATTAGGAAATTACTAAATCCTAATCCTAGTCTAACTAGAATTTATAGACTTCACCTATATATAAGTTCACGTAGATTATTGCTTTTGTATAAATCGCATTATATTAGCTTCAATTTTTTCTCTATAAATCTGGTCATCAATAATTCATCAAAAATAAACTATGGATTGTTTCAACAATCTTTCTCAACTCAAGGATGCGCTTCCTCCTTTGATCCCCGCCATGCCTCATCCATCCACCGTTTTCCGGGGGTATAATTTTGATGTTCCAAGCTCTAACGATGAGAACTCGAATAATCTTGCTGTTGCGGTCACTGGTGATGAAGATGGAATTTGTTGGATTTCGAATGATGTTTTCGAAGAAGGAGAAATTTATCTCGAATTCTCGGATTCAGAAGAAGGGTTTGATGTTCCAAGCTCTAACGATGAGAACTGGAATAATCTTGCTGTTGCGGTCACCGGTGATGAAGATGGAATTTGTTGGATTTCGAATGATGATTTCGAAGAAGGAGAAATTTATCTCGAATTCTCGGATTCAGAAGAAGGGTTTGATTTTAAAGCTCTAACGATGAGAGCGGGAATAATCTTGTTCTTTCGGTCATCGATGATGAAGATGGAATTTGTTGGATTTCGGATTCCGAAGAAGAAGAAATTGATCTCGAATTCTCGAATTCAAAAGAAGGGTTCGGTGATTTTGCAGAAGAGAATAAAGAAGATTTTGAAAAAGAGAATAAAGAAGATTTTAAATACTAGAATAATAAAATAGAATTAGAAAATAGATTTGTAATGTAGTTAGTATATACAATTACAACAAAACTAGTTATCATAATCCAAACTTGAATAGTACTTCGCCGAAAGTCATATTCGATGAAAGTCGTATGTATGACTTGGAGAGAGGTCTTTTATATCTTTTGGGCCTATAATATATATATACCTAACAAAAATATATAGAATGATTTATCTAAACTATTTTGTCCTATTATTTCATGACCATATACAAGGGTATGCTTGGTGTAGTTTTATAGCGATATAAAACTTTTTTCTTCTTGAATGTTCCATTGGCAATTGAAATTTTAATAATCCCTGGTTCTTTTATATGAAATGAATTCCTAATTGTTGCTTGCATTTTCTTTTCCTTTTGTATCAAAACCTTGTATGAACAATCATCATTTGGGACAAACTCTTCCTTGTATGTTACATTAAATCCAACCACCACTAAATCCCATGTCACAGTAACATCACCCTTCAAAAATTGAAAAAAAAGAGTTAATAAATTACTAAAATTACATTATTACACATATATTAAATATTCAAGTTCATCACAATTGATAACAAGTTTTGAAAATATTATTACTACGAGAAAATTCTTTCACGGTGCTAACTCAAATCTGGACCCTTAGATTAACCATTTTTCGAGTTTTTTGAGAAGAGAGAGCAGAAAGTATTACTCGAGAATAGATTTACCTCATCGACAGGAATCTTAATGTGTGTTGTACAATTTGCCCTTACAGTTGCCTCGAGGGCTTTATCATCACTTGAAAACTCATTATCATTTTCTCTTTTCAAGCCTCCAAATTCCATTGCTATGATTTCTGGTGGCAATAACCTAGTAAAATATCAAGCAAATATTGATCAAAACATCCTCATATATCAAAACAATAATTTCCAAAAAAAAGATCAATATCAATGATATTATTTTTATAAAGTAAAATTATATTATTACTTATTAACAAAACAAGATAGAAATATATATCTTACTTGAGAAGTGTTTCTGTAACTTTGAGAGACCTTACAAAAACATAATTCTTTTTTGTCCATTTGGCATTGAGGTTCATTTTCAGTGTGTGGACTGCCATGTACCAAAGTGGAACATTTATGAACAACTGCATAAGCAAATAAATAAACCATTAAATTAATCATAAATATATAGACTACTAATAAAAGTTAAATATTATTTTTCTAACGAGACCGGCATGCACGCATGCGCTACGAGTGCGCACTAGGTAGACCTCGGGTTGACGCAATAGCGGGCAACATCGTCAACTAGGTAAACCGCACTAAGCAAGCTTGTGTAACAAGCTCGACCAAGAAAGTGTTGGTAGGAGAATCGAACTCATGACTTTGCGGTCATAAGCTCGGCTACTCCACCGACTCGGTCACCCTTACGAAGTAGGACAAAATTAATTAAGGGACTTGCATTTTTATGAACAATTCCTGGGTACATTTCATGAACAAGTGACAACAAATTCATGTTGATTGAATGATGAAGCTCTTTCATAGCCTTTGAATGAGCATTATTCAAATCAATAATCTGCACAATTGAATTTGAACCTCCATCTCTAAACACAATCTCTCTAACTCCTCTCTCAACACATTGCAATCTCCATCTCATATATTTTGAACATTTCTCTTTTGTCTCCAAATACTTCTTCCTCAAATCCCTGTTCTCAAACACTCCAGGCCTGTAATAACACACCGGTCGGCCTTCGTAGTCCCTCCCTTGAATCTCCCACGTATTTTCCAGTCCATCGTCGCTTCTTTCGTGGAATGATTCATCGATCCTGAGGTCCCTCCTCCATGCCATAGTCCCCTGGAGCAGGCGGAACGCCTTGGACACCCTGTAGTTTTTAGCCTTGAGGAATTTCATTAGGACAATGTTGGTTGCCTCATGTCCTATGCTAGGCAATAGAGGAACACCCCAGATTTCGACATCCTTCGAATCTTGTGAAACATGGATGTTTTTCATGCCATAGATATCATTCTTGATTATGGCATCTTCAACTCTGCATCTCAATTCATGCAGAGCTTTGTTTTTCGATTTTACGATGTCTATAACAGCGCGAAATGAAGTGCCTGAACCACCAACATGATCAACTACATCATCATCATTGTCGTCAACATCAACATCGCTAGGCGTTAGATCGTAGAATTCATCATCTGATATCTCTGGATTACCATTTGAGCTATAACGGCAGCTGCTATAATCATAACGGAACGATACTTCGGCTTCTGATGAAGATCGTGAAACTTCATCCTCTGGCATTTTCAAACATCCTTCCTCCGGGGTTCGGGTTGCCTCATCAAGCAACCCAAAACCGAGCAATGTCTCGTTGTTAGTCAGATTATTGCTGATTGGAGACGTTGTATTCATGTAGCCGATCCCAATAAGTCTTGGTTTGGTTCGGTTTTAATCAGATTAGAATGTAGAAACAACTGCAATCTCCTTAGTTCAATTCAATTATGATGGTTTTTTGGGGAAATCGAATGAAAACATCTCAGTGGTCAAGAATCGATGAATAATTTAATTCGAAAAGTTATTTTTGAAGCCACATATATATAAGAGGCAAAATGCATGGCCTTCGACAAGTGCAAAAATAGTCTAGAATTTTCATTTTCCATCGAACCGAATCAGACCTAATTTTTTCAAGTTTGAGACCGAACAGGTGAACACATGGAATCAAACTATGTATACAAGTTTTTTTTCGAACTGACCCAACTATGTTCGGTACCATTTGCCTCGTTTACAAACCTCGACCTGATTCATCTACATATCTAATCAAACGAAAGTTAGAGATAAAAGAGGAGCAAAATTAGTTGAAGGAATGAAGGGTTTAAGTCGAATCGACCTATGTATCCGAGTTGTTTCTGATCGAACTCAAACTTACCAATATTTGGTACCGTTCGCCTCGATCGAGATCTGATTCATTTACATCTATGATCAAACGAATCACAAGAACTCGAACATAAAAGTAGGGCAAAATTAGATGAAGCAATTAAGTCAAATCAAACATATGTATACAAGTTATATTCAAACCGAACTCGAAATATTCGATAGTGTATACAAACCTTGACCCCAAACTAATTCATTTACATCTCTAATCAAACCTCAAGTTCGAACTAATTTATTTTCTTTTTTGTAATTAGCAATAAGGTGAGTTTCAAACCACGACCTTCACTACGAAAGCTTATTTTCAGTAGTTATTTATATCTGTAATCAAACGAATGATGAGAAGTCAGAGATAAAAGAGGGGCCAAAATTAGTTGAAGGGTTTAAGTCGAATGCAATTGCTAAAATCTCTACTAGTCCGGTGACTCCTTTCTCACACCCAAATCGCCCCCCCCCCTCCCCCTCCCTCCGCTCTCAGAAATGGTGGCTGCCGTCACTTGGTTCCGGTACCTAGCTCACAAGCTCGAATATGCTGTCTCCTTAAGCATGAAGGTCCTCTCCTACATTCTTTTGTCACATATTCTTGATTATATTTTTTGAGTTTTGTTTTTACTCATAAATGTGGGATTTGTTTGTTTATTTTGTGTTGTTTTGTTGAATTTATGAAATGGGTTTTGAGCAGATGAGGGTGTTGAATATTGGGTTTGATGTAATTGATGAATTATGTATTGATTAGTGAAATATGTAGGCTTTATTACGTTTTCTTGTTGTTGGGTGGTAGCTAGTTCTGTATTTGATTTTGATTTTGTTGCCGTTTTTTGTCGAATTGAAGAAATTGGTATTCAGCTGATGGAGTGCCCGAATCCTGGTTGATGAAATTGATGAATTTTGTACGGATCAATGTGATAAGGCTTGCATTTCATATTTGCTCTCCTTTCAGTACACGGTGAGAGTTGGGAGAGATCCGTGCATTGTTCATAGACGACATTGATTTTTAGCATATGGAGTTCTTGAATCTTGGGTTTGATAAAATTGATGAATTATGTAATGATTAGTGTGAAAGTACACAGGTCTCTTACGTTATCTGATGTGTAATTCTTGATGTAGAGTAAAATCTGTCCCATTTTCTAATTTGTTTGTGTTTAGTTAGATGATTGTTCATGCAGTTTGGTGGAGCATGATTCTATCTAGAAATACCCCCACTTTGCTTCTGTAATTTCAGAGTCGAGGAAGCATGAAATTAGTCAAATATCTATCATATGTCAGTGAACATAGTGTTAATATTTCTTCCTGGTGGCGACTTTTTAATGCTGTGTGTACTTGGTAAGACCCCCATATTGTTTAGTTTCTGAGTCATCCACCTTTCTTGAGATGGTGAATCCTATTGGCAGAGGTTGAGACTTGAGAAATACCTGTGTTATTTGCAGTCACTTGCTTATGTTGCAATTTCTCCCCCGGCTCAAGTGTGTTTTAACTTTTAAGTATCCATATACTGGTAATCAGTCAGATTTTTGTTTTCGCGCTGCTTATTTCTTGCTCGACGTGTATGGTCTTATTTCTTGCTCGAAGGTTTCAACTTCTTCTCATTGGTTAATCAGCTTTCATGTACTGCCTCTCAGGGTTATCGAGAAGGTATAATTACAGACAAACAAGTAGGTGATGTCCTATGGAAAAACGTCTTCCAGGGGAAACTGACATATATCACACAATTGGATAAAGGAGAGGAAATGGCTCCAACAATAGGGGCTCAAGGTGGCACTCTTCTTGTCCGGAAAATACCTAAGGCAGATTCTTCGTAAGTTCAGGCAACTTAATACTCTGGATTGACATTTTAGTAGAGATTACCTGGACCAGAGGTGTAAATATATAAAACTTTCTTGCTTAAAATTCCTGTATTCTATAGTTTGGTTCATTTTTTGTCCCACAAACTTCTCTAAAGTTAAGTTCCAATACTTTGAGAGCATCACATATTTGTTGTTTTGATTCCACAACTGGATATGTTTGTTGGTTTACACATACATGTAAAAGTAACTGTATTCTGTGATTTGTTTGACATATTGTACAAATTCATGCTCCTGTTTGTAGGTCATGAAGTGGTAAGTTCTCTATCTTTAAGTGCATCTGTAAAATCCAGGAAAAGGTTTCTCCAATTTCTTTTGGATGGTCACATTAACTTTGAGGGCTTTACTGTGACACAACTTTAAAGTCGCAACTTTTAAGGCACCAGTTTTCGTGTTCTTTTTATAGATCATATGTGTGCTAATATTTGTTATCATTCGAATGCTAATTGGATTACTCAATTCTCACAGGCGAGTGTTTATTGGAGATGTTGTGCTCTTAAAGGACCCTATAGAATCTGAAAAGAATTATATTGTTAGGAGGCTGGCTGCCGTTGAAGGATACGAGATGGTATCTACAGATGAAAAAGATGAACCTTTTGTTCTTGAAAAAGATCAGTGCTGGGTAGTCACAGACAATGAAAGCATAAAGCCTGAGGTAAATATCTTTGATTGCCTTATTCTTTCATATCAACAGTCTTCAACTGCAGTCTTGGTGCAAGAAATATCCATGACATGTATGTCCGATTAGATAGATTCAATTATATCCTCAATACTCACTTCAATTTACATAATCTTTGTAGCAGGACGCAAATGATAGCCGTACCTTTGGACCTGTTTCCATGTCAAACATTGTGGGCAGGGTAATATATTGTCTGAGAAATGCCGTTGATCATGGCCCCATTAACAATAGGTGAGCATGTTGCTCATTAATATGAAAACATTCTCTTTCATTGTCGAGGACTTGGTAATGGCTAACACATCGTTTGATTTGGGCAGCGAGACAAGTGTGCTGAAGGATACGCCTGTCCTGGAGGTGGAATTGGATGTTGATGAGATGGCTAAAAGTCACAAGGACTAGTCCGACCACACATACTCAGCCATGTTCCTTGATGGACCTCCTTAGAAGTCCGTGTCCGTTGGAATAAATAAATTTTAAGACCTCTGGTTGGGGGCATTTACACTCAATCTTACTATGCGTTTTCGCTGCTATTTGATTTTAGTGTTACATTCGCTGGCTTCTCTTGTTTTCCTCAGCCAAATTGTATTTGCGGAACTGATAAAATGAGGTGAAGTTCCGGCTGGTAGAGAGGACTTACTACTAAGGTTCACAGTTGATATTTTCTTGAGAATATATTTCAGCACATTTGTTTGTTCTTCTAATTGTGTAAATTTTGCATTATCGTCTCCCTTTGTTTGCAATTTCATATTTGCAAGTTCACAAAACAACAGAATACCAAGGAAGCAATTTCTATATCAAAACTTGTAGGCAATTATGTGTCATAAAATGGATAAACCGATTTGAATGGTTTTGACGAATTATTAGCGAGCAAGTGCAAACAATTTAAACAAATCGGAACCAGTTTGAAATTTAAATCGACTGAGCAAACTAGCGGGCGAATGAACTGATTCGATAACATGCCTAGTTACCAGATATGCAATCAAAACATTATTTTTTCCAATTTTAACCTTAAGTATATAAGGTAATGATAGATCAAGACTTTTCTTTCAATACTATCTTAATTATATCATGCTTTAATGAGGTGCACAACTATAAATACAATATTCTTAATTAATATTTGTAATTTAAGCGTTGAGGTAATGAAATCGGAATCACTACAAAAAAAAAAAAAAAAAATCGATAATTAACAATGAATAGAATGTCGAACCACTACCTTATGGTCATTAACAATAACATTTTTTCACTAGACTATTGGATTAACAATGAATAGAATTTCGAATCACTACAAAAATTACCTATTATGAATTTATTCTTATAGACTCCTTATTTACATTTTAGCCCCTCAATGATATTTGTATAATCCCCTTATCAAATTGCTAAGAGCTTGTACACGCCGCCCTCTAAAACCCTTCTCAAAACTCTTGGTGATATTCTCATATATATTTGGTGGACATTAATTTCAAAAAAAAATCAATAATCAAAGCTTATACAGCTATGCAAAACTAAATTTGTAGCAGCAAGAAGCATATTAATGGCTCGGGCTTTTCATTTCATCTCTAACAATGTTCCTGGTAAGAAAAACCTTATTTTAAGATACGGTTTTCATTTTTATGCAATATTACATTATATTAATTTATCGTTGGTGGGCATTTGCGTTTTTGTTTGGTGAATTTGGTTTTGTTTTCATATGTTGGTGGTCTGTCTTCTCCTTTTTTTGGTGTTCTTGATAAGTGTTTATGGGGTATTTTTTTTGCTTTAATTTTCATTTTTATGCAATATTACATTATTTGAACTTATGTTTGGTGGGCATTTGAGTTTTTATTTGGTGAATTTGGTTTTGTTTTTTGGGTTTTTAGTGCTCTTGGTAATTGTTTTTTGGGTTTTTTTGCTTTTCACAATCTGATATGTTGTATGTAAAGGAGGTATAGGTATATACTTCAACGAATTGGTTTCGTATGAATAAACCTCAGTGACCTTATTAATTCATCCGTCTTAAACTATCAATGTGTAAGTTTGTCCATACCATCCCGCGCTTGTAACCTGGTCCACCAACAGTTTACGCGATAACCGGTGAAAGCTCGATATGTGTAACTAAGTAGTTTGCTGAAAGTTTTAATTTCTTAATGTGATATGTGTAACTTAGTAGGTTGCTGAAAGTTTGAAGCTTTTGCTGATATGTAGCTCTTGTTGGCTGGTATGTGGAATTTGAGTTTATATGCTTGTACTTTTCCTGCAAGATTACATGATATTGATATTTGTTGGGTGGGCATTTAAGTTTCTATTTGGTCAATTTGGTTTTGTTTTTTCATTGGGTTGCTGTCTGTGCGCGCTTTTCTCATGTTCTTACTGTTTGTTTGATTTTGTGTTTATCTGGGGTCTATTTTGTTTTAATTTCTATTTCTTGATCTGATATGTGATACTCCGTAGTTTGCCTAAAGTTTAGAGCTTTTGCTGATATGTACCACTTGTTGGCTGGTGTGATTAATTTGAGAACAGATACTGGTTCTATTTTGGGTGAGGTGGAACACGTTTCAATTGTCTTTGATAGATTTGCTTTGTAATTTGCCTAAAGTTCGTAGATTTTGCTCATACGTACCACTTGTTGGCTGGTATAGTTAGTTTGAGAACACATACTGGTTCTATCTTAGGTGAGAATGAAACATGTTTCAATTGTCTTTGATAGATATGCTCTGACAATTTCGATATGTGATTTTCTAGAGGGCATGTTGTACAAATTCAACGAACAGTGTTCTTAGTGAATGTATCTCAGGTAATCAGTTAGAGATGTAGGGGAATGGGATGTTCCTTGCAATACTCTTTTATTGAAGTGTATTAGTTGATCTTTTTGGTGGGTAAGTATGGTGATTGATGCATAATCTTAGGTTTCGATGAAAGTGTTTCAGCTAAGATGTACCCCCCCCCCCCCCCACCCCATGTTGACACTCATTTGGACATTCTGAAAAAAATCAATTCTCCTACTGTCCTACATCGCACAATTTTCCATAATAAGACCAGAGCACTATCGCTAGTTGAAATTTGACATTAGCCTCGCTTCACTTTGTTGGAGATATATTAAATCTTTGAACTTCATGACCCTTCCGCCAATGTTCTTTGTGGATAAGGGTGAAATCGCTAAATTAAGAAGATAATTGAAAGATGTAGAAGGTGTTCTTATTTATAAGCACTTCCACTTTTCATCTTGGTGTAGAGAACGTTGACCACCACACACAAGATTCATCTGTTTCCAATTTCCACAAATTTGCTACTTCTTGTTTTCTTTATTTCATAAAATGCTCTGTGTGAACAGATGTTTTCACCCAAACAATCATGCATGCGTGAGAGTATGAAATTTTGAACTTTCTTATGAACTTTTATTCCTCCTAGGATATGGACCACCAGATGGCAGATGCCTGCTGCTATCGGGAGTTCCTGGAAGATCAGTAAATGCATCATCATGTTCTTCACCCAGTGATCATAAATATTGTCGAACTCTGAAGAGTGTGAGACTTACATGTACTGCTAGGACTACATTGTATGTTTGCAATGCAAGTCCCGGTGGTCAACAGAGAAACCCAGATTTCTCAAGACCGAACAGGAAGGTATTCTCCAGGAACAGATAGGAATCGGCAATATGAGGATAGGAGATAATTTTGGTAATCTAGATGACTCTGAGATGTTTCCCCCCAAAAATGGGTCTGTCCATAGTGGCTCTGGTTCACTAAAATTCCAGGCTACTGCAGCTCCAGGTCCGCGGGAAAAAGAGATAGTTGAATTGTTCAGAAAGGTACAGGCACAACTAGAGAAAGAGCAGCAATGAAAGAAGAGAAAAAGATTGATGAGGGACGTGGAAAAGGTAAGGAGAATGAGACTGTTGATTCCCTTCTGAAACTTCTTAAGAAGCACTCAGTTCAACAAGGAAAGAAGAGCAGTGGTGACAGCATCACGAAGGACTTCCTTCAGGAGCAGGCGGAGCCAAGTGGTCCCTCCACTGAAGACAAAAGCTTTAGTGCATTTGGCTCAAAAAGAGTCGTGAAACAGCAACAAAATAGTGAAACTCCTGTCAATAGCCGACCTAGATCATCTTTCCAGCGAAGATCACCAATCAACAAGTGAATGCTCAAACTGCCTCTTGAAAATACTGTTGGTTCACTTGAACAAATTGCTAAAAACTATGAGGAGGACTAAAGTCCGAAACTGTGGTCATTCCAGAACATGATCATAGAGTCCGAAGTTGTGGAGCATTCCAGAACATGACCTGGAGTCTGAATCTGATACGGAGCAGATATTTTCTCGATGAGGAATGTATATGCTGGGATGTCAGAAGACGAGAGTGAGGAAAACACACGAGCCAGAGGCTGATAAAGAAGACGAGGATGACTCTGACGACTTGAGTGAAATGAAACAACCTGAACTGAGGCACTTGCGAAGTCACGCGGTATAAAAAGGGTTCTCAAAGTTGAAGAAACAGGAGCGTATTGAATTGCTTGGAGGACACTAATGTTTTTTGTTGTTGATATCATGAACACTATCCTTAGATGTTTTCTTCTTCTTCTTCTAGTGCTTCTGTTACATGAACTTTTAGATATTGACTTTTTGAGGTGTATCCTAAATGTGTAACAAAGTTTGCTAAATTGTTCCCTCACCTAATTTCAGTTAATGGTTTCCTCTCCTAAATCAACACCCCCCCCCCCCCCCCCCCCCCCCCCACCCCACCCACACCCCAGGGACATATATACTCACTTGAAAACATATGTTTTTTTTATAATATGTTGATGTGATAGTTAATTAGGTGCCATTCATATCCATGAAGCTCTTTCCCTAGGAAGAAGAAAAAGACAAGACTCAAGAAGTTCTTGACAATGTCTTGTTTATAAGTTCTCTGATTGAGGTCCCACACTATAAGTGCCTCCTTTTAGATGGTTGTATGATAAGTAAAGATTGAAGGTTTGTTGATGAGTTGAAACGCCTCTTATTGTGTTCCCATTTTATTTCGACTAAGAGGGCGCAAAGGAATGGTGTGTGATCCGACTCTTTTGTTCCGACAGACATTCGGACATGTTGATGAGACAAATAAGTAATTAATACGACTATATACCAATGAAAGTTGAGTTATATATAACGTAAGATACGTCAAATCCATAAGTTGTTCTAATTGAGAGGTTGGAAATGGGAATCGTAGCCAACTAAGCTTCGGCTGTATCATCGCATGCATCCAAATTAAATGTCATTAAATACTTATATATTAGTTTAAATGTATACACTCTTTTGGATGAACTAGATTAACCATGATTAAAATTTTTCTTATTATCGATTTTAATAAATAAAAAATTAATTTCAAATAATGGATCATGTTAATAACGAAATATATTCAAAAGATGTATTTTTAGTGTGGAAATGAGTCGAGTCGGTTCGGATAGTGGAGTACCCCACTTTACTCCTTAAGATAACGGGTCGAGTAGTAACGAGTTGGGTAATTTTGCGAGCATAACTTTAGTACCCCTACTCGACTCCTTATGATAACGAGTCGGGTAGTACGAGTCGGGTAGTGTAATTATCCGGATCTACTCCTTATTACCCGGCTCCTTAAGGCAAAATGAAAAAAGAAGAACTTATTTTTAATAAAAATGAAATATGCAATATTTGCCACATTAATAAATACATAAACCTTAATTATTTGAAATATTGATAAAGTTTACAAAACTTAATTATAAATAATTTGAACACTCATATCAAATTAATTAATTTTTGGTAGTTTGTTAAGGAGTCGGGTAATATCGAGCGAGTCGGGTATTTAAACGAGCACAACTTGTATTTTACCCTACTCCTAATTAACGGCGGTCTATCGGGTCGAGTACTCGAATCAGGTGTTCGAGTAGATACGATTACCCGACTCGTTTCGAACAGTATCTTAACCGAAAAAGGGGAAACACAAGAAAGAAAGTGGGGTATGTGAAAATGTAAATGCATCACGTGAAATGAG